>WBMV01000658.1:113788-172382 GCA_013396655.1 Campylorhamphus procurvoides | reverse complement strand
GGCGGTGCTGGACGGGCGATGCTGGGTGAGCGATAAAGGCGCTGCCCGGGCAGGTGGCACCGTCGGGATGGACACAAGAACCCCGGGGATGTCCTGGCCGCGGCTGAGAACGGGGCGCTGCAGAAAGCCCCGGTACCGAGGGCGGCCGTCGAGCCGGCCATGCGGTCCCACCGCACACTGGCCCGGAAAAGAAACAAACAAACAAACAAAACCCAACAAAACAATTCCTCAACTATTCCTACGTTTTTCGCCACCCTGTCAAGAGAAAGAATGAGAAAATGGAAAGTGACTTTTTGAGGTGTGCAAAGTGTTGGGGGTAGAACGGATTGGCTCTTGAGGGAAATCTACACGTGAAAAAAATCTAGTCTGAAAAACCTTTGGTACATAACACGACCAAAGTGAGTTTCTAACAAATAGTTCTCGTTTAGAGCCTCACTTCCCTGCGTAGCTCAGCTGAGGCTATAAGCATCACTGCGCTGTGCATACCTAGTTAATTGTGGTACAATCAACTGGATTAATTCCATGTTCCCAGTTATACACAGTTACAGCATTTGCCAGTTGGGGCCGGACTGCCAGTCAAATTGCAAAATGAAATCTTTGTCACTTTGAGAAACTTGAGTGTTGGTTTTTATCAGTTGCATCTTCTTTTTTAAATCATGATGAGCCTTGCAGAAGCAGAAACCAGGAACAGTGGCTCCTGTGTGCCATTGACTCCAACACTTTGTTACGTGGATTACAAGCAGGTTTCCCCCAAGTCCCATTTTCTTTCCTTTCCTTTTTTTTTTTTTTAAATTCTCTTCCAACCAGCAATTACACACACATCATACACATTGTTTTGAACCCAAGTGAATTTCCTTGGATTTGCAATCAACACAGCATTGACCCTCAACTCCAACCAGCTGTTTGCAGAGTTGAAATGTTGGATTAGGTGTTGCAATCTGATCTGTCACCCAAATTAAGCAAATTCACCTCAGTGACCTAACACTAAAGGGTATCTCTCATGCTAATTTATTTTTTAATTGAGATAATTTTTCCTGTTGTTCTGTACAGAATACAGTATTGCTGTCCTTACGCTGGGTACAGGAGGGCTGGCTGCTACAGGTCTGAGCCACTGAACTATGAAAATATCTTGTTCTAACAGAAGACTATAATCTGGTTTGTGTTGTGTGGTTTTTTCTGTCATATAAGGGATGGAGGGGATCCTCTCTGAGAGCCTGTCCTACTGATTAGCTCTCCCTCTTCTTCTCTTATGTGTTGCCTGTCCCAATGCCTTTGCTGCTGTTGCCCATTAGCTTCCCAATAGGTTGCCTTCCAGTGCTGGCCCATCTTCTTTTTTTGTATTTTGCGGGGGGGTGGGTTTGTTTGCTTTTGTTTTTTGGTTTGTTTTTTTTTTGCCTTTTTGTTGTTGTTGTTGTTTTCCACCCAGTTTGACTTTTATGTTTCTGTACTTATTTTCTTATTTTGTTCTCATTTACCGCTATCCTTCCCACCCACAACCTGGGACCCTTTTCTGTTTCTCTGGTTCAGGCCTCTGTACTCTTTCCAGCTAATCCACCATCCTTGCACATGCCTAACATAACTTTACTCTTCATCTTGTACATCAGTAGCCCCTTCCTTTTCTCCTAACTTGTTTTGCAACATCCCTTACAATGCTCTCCTATTAAGACTTTACAACAATCTCCAAAAAAGTTCTTGGAGGTTGCTAGACCTGCAGCCCTGAACTGACTGCCCTCCAAGTGTGACCTACTGCATGTCACTTAAAGGATTTCACAGAAAACGTATTCAAGTGTTTAGTAAGGTATCTTTTTGCTTTCGTGTCATTGTAAGTTTGGGAAACGGTTTGTTGTGCCAGTCCATGGAAGCACCGACACACTGGGGAGACTAGGTAAGAAGAATGAGCTCCCAGAAATACCAGAATAGAAAAGACAGCACTGCAAAGAAGAAGGAGAAGGCAAGAAGACAGAAGCACACCAATATCTCTAGGGCAAGAGCACAGATACTGCAGAAAATTATGGAGGATTTCAATGTCCTGCTTTCCTAGGGGTTTTTTTATACATCCTCAGCATTGTTCATTAAGGCCACGTTCATCCACTTAACCCTTCAAAACAAGCCACAGGCAATATTAAAACTGAGACATTTCATTCCACATCTGTAAAAACAAGAAGAACTGCACAGTGATAAGCCTGTAAGTAGTGCAGACCCCATGGAAAAGTTGACCTTATTAATGCTGTGGGACATGTTTTAAAGTTTACAGTTAATATCTATAAAACACACTTTATTTTCTTTTGTTTTCAGTGGAGAGTTCAAACCTGCTCTTTTCCTCCACTGACATATAATAAACCTACAATATTTATGACTTAAAATAAATGTTTCAAGAAGTATTGTTTAATTACCTTTTCCTATAAAATAGTTTATAGTTTCACAAAGTGACTGATCGGTGAAGGCTTTTACCAACCCACAACTCTGCATTCCTGTGCTGGTGGAAACAACATACCAGGAAATGTTGTAAAAGGAAAAATAATCTTCATGCAGTACAAAACATGAGTAGATCCTGCTGCAAATATTACAGTTCATCCCTTATGCTGATCTTGTTTGCAAAGGTAAGACATTTAAATTACATGCTCCTGGAGATGAAGATGCAAGAGGTCATGAGCCAGGACAGGCAGGCAGTTTTTTATTCAGGCCATAGAACAGGTCAAATCTTGACCTTGGGCAGAAACAAGAGGTTTGTATTTAAGTCAGAAGAAGCATCTGGTACATATCTGAAGGTAGAAACAAATCACCTGTTATAAAAGAAGTCAGACGGCTCTGTTGCTTTGAAGGACACCAAAGCATCTGACAAACTTTGCTATCTTGGTTCAGATGATGTAACCTGTGCAATGCTCACTAGCTACTCAAAGTTTTGTTGATGTCCACTAAATTTTGAACAACAGAAAAAGGCTACATGTCGCAGCATGAGATCTACTATCCATGAAATTTAACATGACATTTCAAATAACAAAACATTATAGCAACTACTCCTTCAAGTTTTTCAAGATTTTTCATGTTAATAGTATTGCTTTCATAAAAAAAAAAATGTGATACCATCATAAATCATACATCCTGAATGCCAAGAAAAAAGGAAAATAAAATGTTTAAGTAACGTGAAGTAATTTTTATGCTCAAAGGTGATTCCTTAAATCACATTATTTGTTTTGTTCAATCTAATTTGAGAAGTTCTGAGTGATGGCATGTATGGCAATTCCAGCATTCCATCAAGGGTGATCATCACTCCTGAAGCTTTGTTTATAACTGGTATAGAATTGTCAGTGGGTATAAAGTTTACAAGTTGTCACAGTAGCAGCTGAACTTGGATCTGTATTTGTGTTGCCACCACTGTTCTACTCGGCCAGTACTGGGCAATACAGAAAAGCAATGTGAAGAAGACTTCCAATTTAAATAGGTCAAATTTGACGAAGCATTGGAATATCATTAAAAAGCATAACACTGAAAATTCAGATTTAGAGTGAGGTGTCATCGTGTGGCGGTCACTATGTCAGCAAATAAAGTGCTTTCACAATAGCAAATTATGCATCTAATTAAAAAGTTGCATGTAAGGAAGCATGCTTGAAATGTTACCATTATTGGTAATGATGCCTGATCTGCAATAAAATTTATATAGTTATATATAAAATTTTTTCACCTGTGCTTTAATTAAAATACATTCTTTGGTGTTTCAGACTACAGGCCACTGATAATCCTCTGTCTGGCAGACAAGAAAACCAAGGAAAAATTTGTTTGTAAATTCTGTTTTTGTTTGATGAACCATCTGTGAGCCCCGTGCCAGGGCCTCACTGGCTGCCTCTGTGGAGCTATGTACCAACCCCATGGTTTGGATCTACACAGCAAATGCTGGGTAGAAGCAACAGTTCTCAGCACTGGAAAAAAGACAGAGATGGGGCAAAACAAAGCTATTTCCTTGGGTACTTCTGCTTGTGAAGGACAGCAGAGTAGTCCTTAAATCGTATGGGTAACACTGAATATTGGTTAATCATTAGACAAAATGACCAATGTGTTCAGTGAGCAGAGTCATGCTCAGAGCTGCTGAAGACTCCCTCCAAAGAGCTGAGGATGCTCAAAGCTAGAGAGGCCTGCAGCCCTGTTTGAAGGTGTGATACCTGGAATAACCACCTCCTCCTTGGGGAGGGTCAGGAAAGCATCTCCATGAAACACGAGATGACCCACAGAATAGTATGAAAAGTAACCAAGAAGTAAGCACATCAGACATGAAAACCACCAACCAGAATATGAGCAGATGACAATTAAGGAGGCTGCAGTTTTATAAGACATTTGATTTTCTACAGCAGGTAACTCTGTGAGTTGGCTTTGAAGCTGTGGCAGGTGGTCAACAGGACTGGTAAATTAAGTCTTGCAACTGAGGACATGTGGGAAAGAAATGTATGACATTTTTACCAGTTTGCTTAGCAAGAAAAAAGCCCCACTCTAACAATGCACTTTTAATTGGAATGAAGTTTGGAAAGAAAATTTTTAAGGATTTAATAAGAAAAGCATGAATGTAAGCATTTGCACAATAAAAAACTTTGTTGCAGACAGCAGTCAACTTTTTCTCTTGTGAAATTAAATGTCTTCTGATTGTTACTTCACTTAAACGGAGTAGGTATCAACTTTTCTCCAGATATGCCAACATTTTCAGGCTTGTGCCAGGTCAGGCTGTATGGGAGTGATTAGGAGATTGATATTGCTTATTATGATGAAATTGTGACATTTTCAAAGTTGTTGGTCCTCTTCAAGATGTGTTTTACAAACTTTCATATGCCCACTATTTTTCTGGGAGCTTCACCGAAATTAACTGGGAATGCAGTATCTGTCCCCTGACTGCTTGTCATACTGAGATTTATGAGCTCTCTAGGAGGAATGTCAAGTAACAGTTTAAAGAACTGATGTATGGAGATACTGTAAACGTTTTCTCAGCCATGGAGTTGGACCAACAGACTTGGATCCATGTTCCATGTGCTTCTTCTCATTTCATCTGCTTTTGGTGAGAGTAGGGCTTTTGGATGGTATGCAAAGTTAAGATTGCAACAGCCAAGTACAGGAAATGCTTCACAAAGCTTCCTTTAGCCCTAGAGGGGAGCTGAAAGGAAAGTAAGCAGGACTTTAGTGTGTCTGGCTTGCTCTCTGGCTTGTTGCTACAAGGAGGATAGCAGAAGGGAAAGCAATGTCCAGGACACCAGGAGAGAGAGGTCCAGGGCACCACAGCTATTTAAAAATTAACTCTTTGGAAATGCACCTTCTTTGAGAACTGGGTCCTCTGTACCAAGTGCTTTGCTTGACAGATCCACTTCTTTAGGGTCATCATATCTGTAAATTCCAAGTTAATCTTTCTTGGCCCACTGTCCTAGGAAACCGCCTGCGGGCTCATCATCATCATCATCAAAAAATAATAATATTTCACAGACTGAAGTACTGTTTCAAGTCTGTCCTCCTAATTTATAAACTGCCATATTTGGTGACTTGTCAGATTTTCAAAAATTACTGAGAAATGAGGACAGTTGTTTACTCACATTTTTTTCCTGTTAAAATCATCATTGGACCGGTCAGACTACTACCTGAAGACTACTGGTGGGAATTCACATGCTGGCAGAGGCCTAAACACCCAAGACTTCAACAGATTTAAAGCTTACAGGTTGTCCTTATCCCTAGATTCTAAGTGTCACATTTTGCAAGATATGCTTCTTCAAGAAGTTCACAAAACACTCCCCCAGCTCTTTACTGGTTCAGCAAAGTTATGCTTCACTGCAGAATGTGGCTATGTGTCAACTTGTGATCAAATTGGCCAGAGCCCTGTATATCTCTACAGATCCTAGACAGCCTGTTTCCCAGGGCCTCTCTCCAGCAGGCCTTTGGCAGAAATGTACTAAGGTTTGAGCCTGATTTATTAATACAATAAAACAGGTCTCCAGTTCAACCCTCCAGTATGTTGTTCTGGCATCTCAGAGCACAGTACCTGTTGAGAATTCTTATCTTGGTGGAGCTTGCAACCTCATTGTAGTTCTCCTTTTCTGCTTGCCAGGTTTGCTCTGACAAACCCTAAATATGATCTCATCTAATCTCCAAATGCTCTGGTCCAATAAGACAATTAAAAAAAACAAAAAAAAAACCAAAAAAAACCACCAAAAAGAATTCTTCTGAAGCCTGTATGATTGGCTGGCAAAGAGTTTCAGTACTTTTGGCAAATCTCTGTAGTTGGTGATGTAACATGTCTCAAGAAAGTGTGTGTCAATCATGGCAATGTCTCAAAATACATGAATTTCAAAATATAATTCCTAAATATTTTATGTGTATGGACTTGAGGAGGGAATGTATCCTGTGCTCTTGTACAAATCAGTTTTCTACAAAGAAGGTGACACAGGATGAGATATGGAAATAGGACATACGTACTCATAGTAGAACAGGAATTAATTTTTCACCTAAAATGAATGTATGTAAAATAATAATGCTGCTGGCTACTAGACCCTGTCTTTGGTACAGAAAAGAACACAACAGAATAAAGCATGTGGATAAGCCTCTGGATGACTCCTTCTATTAAAGAAAAAAAAATCTGAAAGAAACAAAGAAAAAAACCAAAACTAAACCCCTAAAACCAACCAACCAAAAAACCCCAAAATAACACTTCTGTGCATTCGTCTGTGTTTGAAAACCTGCAGTTACAAAAGCCAGATTTTCTTGCAGGACTAACAATATGTAGCTGCTTCTGAGGACAGCTCAGTGACAATAACAGGTATTTATGATCTTCCTTTTTTTGTAGAGTTGTGTGGCACTGCAGGCAGATCCATACCACGAACTCCTAACTGTGCTGCAGTGGTTATTGAGATAATATGGGAAAAGTCTTAGGAGAGCACAGTCAGGATGCACTTCTGAGGAAGATAGCAATAGTTATATGAAGAACAGTGAGAAGACAACTCCCAGCTGATGGTGAGAAGAAACGGTAGGAAGCCACAGGGCCTAGAAGGCAGGAGGTTGTGCCACTAGTTTATTCAGAGGTTAATCTCTGATTGATTGATTTCAAGCTGCATGAATGTTACAGTTTTACTAGAAAGTAAGATGGGGAACTTGTGCCCTTATGATCAAATGATATTATCAAATCTCTGTGAGGACAGAGGAACATGTCACCAAATTCTTCATGTCTGCGACAGCAGAGTCTCAATGCCAAAAAAATACCACAACTGAGACATTACTGAAAACTAAAGCAAGTTCAACCTGAGAAAGTTTGAGTGCACACAACATATGTTATTAGTTTGTTCTGAAAACAGAAACACTGACAGCAGTATAGAAATGGGCTGCTAGCCACATTCTTCACTGAAATTAGCAAATCTAGCTTCAAGGTAGGAAAACAAAGGAGCATAGCAGGCAGATAAACAAAAACAAATACGAGGAAAAAGCAAGGACATTCTGGCAAAGCATTCAAAGCTTCAGGCTATGAGAAGCTTCGTTTTGTAGTGCCAGCCACTCAAAAGTAAAGGGGCTCGATGACTCTTCCCTTCCTACTGCCTGGCAAATATTTGGGATGGTGGTGACTGGGCATCAGACAGTGAGCCATTCAGACAGGTTTTAGAAAACTGTATGCTTGGACTTGGCATGGAGAAAGGGAAGCTGTTCAACAAGCCATGTGTCCTTCTCATGTGTGTTGTCTACATCACATGCCAGTATTATTTGCTAAATTGTCAGCTAGTGACTTCTGGAAAATTGCATAATCCACTCAGTTACTTGTAGAGAAAAATGCTTGATGCATTTTTAGTCCTTAAGACTCTTGTCCCATAGTTGTTCCAAACTGGTTGCATTCATATCTTGAAGGAACTTTTTGGCTTGCTACATTTCCTTTCCTGCTATGGTATCATGTTGACTCAGAGTCACGTTTAAATACCAGATGTCACTAGATCTCACTTTTTATTCAGGGATTCCTTGGTAGCATCATGCACCATGCTTGTCCTTACAAAAGTCACATCTGGTTCTGGAGGGACAACTGCACAGGTCATGTATGTCTTTACAGTTTGGGGAGATCATGTTCTTTTCCAACAGCATCACTGTGATACCTAGACCTGGCAAAGTACGTGGCAAAATGAAGAAAACAGATGGAGGCCTTTCCAGAGGAGGCTCCAGTGCTGTGACAAAAGAAAGGACTCTTGCATAAGAACAGCAATGGGCAACAAAAGGACATATGCACACATTTTCAGTTCCTGCCCCTAACATTATGAATGGGTCTTAATTTTCTTTCTTGGGGTCACTTCTGATAGGAATGAAGGAATTATGATCACAACCGCAATTTTAACCAGAATTTGAAACCTGAACTCCTACCACCTAAAGAAGAGATAAACCTCAAAGCCCAAGCAGATGTCCAACATAACTATAGCAGGATTGTCATGGGCTCACTTACAAAAAGGAATTTTAAATAACTTTTTTTCTAGGAACCTCATGGGAAGGTACAGGAAGTTTTTCAAACAGGCTCAGCTTTTATTACCAAACCCACACCCATTTTACACACGTTCCAAATGATGTCCAGGCTATGCTTCATGGTGTTTCCTCCTCTGAAAGTAACAAACCCTTCTGGTTTTGATTACCCCTTTCAAGTACCCTCATTTAATACTCCCTCAGTCCCTCATTGCATTATTTCTTCCCTCACCATGTGCACAAAAGAGTGTATGAGCCAAAAAAACCCGAACTCTGAAGTGTTCCTTTCTGTAATAGAACAAAATGTTCCTTTCTCCTTTCCGTTGACTACTGTCCCATACTCTGCTTCAGCTCATGGCACCTCTGAGGTTATAAACAGGCGCTTCCCAGGAAAGGTTCTCAACAAAGATAAAGCACAACATAGCGAGTACGTGCAACATCTTGAGTTTATAACTACCTTGAGCCTCAGAAGGGAATTTTTTCATAAATCAAGACATTTCAAAATGCAGAGGAATGAGTAACAAGAAAAGTGAAAGTATAAAAACACAGAATAGTTTTGGCATGAATTGCAGAAGGCAAGAGAATAATTCCAGGGTTGTCAAAAAATGGCACCACCACTGGCCTTCTAAGGCAGCAAATTTTTGGAAACCATCAAGTAGAGTAACATTACACACATTTTGCTGATTCTCCGTTTGCTTTCTCTGCATCTTGATTAGACAGAGATAACATATTTCAAAGTAAATATGACACACGACATGTAATTGGGACACCCTTATTTTGCATAGATTACCTAAAAGCATATTCAGCAAACATTTCCCCCAAGTATTGCAAGGGTGAAGTCTCAGACATCTCAACTATACTGAACAAAGAGACCTTTCTTTTATTACATTCTTTTAGATACACACATCCTGTTTGGTCCATCAGATTAACTTCTGCTCTTTACTGATAGGTAAGAATAGTATGGATTCTGTAAAGGATGAAAAAGCACTGGTCAAAAATAATAACTTTGAGTTCTATTGATCGCTTTTGTCCAGTAATTTGCTCACTTTATCATGTTGCTACCATGCAATTAGGCCCTGAGAACTTGTTTAGGCAGAGAGCCCATTAAGAACTCTTAACGGGCACCATTTGCTCCATGTTTGTGTGAGGAGATATTTGGATTCACAAAACTCATACGTGGACATGAAGTATCATGATAACATGATGCAAAACACGTGATCTGTAAAACTCTGTTTTCCTTTCTCTGGTTTTCTTTACTGGCGTGATAGAGAGTGGACTAGCCATTATAGATGTTTCTTGAACTCCCAGGATGGCTGACTTTCCAAAATATTAGTAACTCCAAATGCAACCTTTCACCCAACTGGCAGATCTAGTTCTATTCTCCTTCATTCATATTCTCCTTTTCATGTTTTTGTTGTTTGGGCTGTGAATAGTTTCTTAAAGTTGAATACAAACAAGAATATATTAGAACCTTAATCTTTATAACAATCTGGCCAATTTAACTTCAAACTACATGAAAATCTCAAATGTTAAATCCTAGCATCTTGTCTGCATTTAGATTTGGGAAGTACAATGGGAAAAATTCAGATCTTATATCAATGAATTCTTTCTGCAAGTCTCTGGATCATAAACCCTGGCCAGTGTTTTCATAAGATACAAAGTTGGTACAGACTAGTCAGGAAATGAGTGCGGACAGCAATGTGATTAATTTGGTGTTATATGGATCTACAGTATTTAAACACTACTTCTCTGGGCCAGAAAGATGTTAAGTATAAAACGCAACACAGAGCACAATACACTTTACAAATAAAGAACTGTCTCCTCTTACCCCTTCGATTACCTCTTCAGTTGCTGCCTCTCCTGATATATGTGTTCTTTCCCCTTAGTAATTAAGTTTCCCTTAATTTCACAGCAAATTGCAGTAGTTTACTCCATTCTCAGTTTCTTTACTTCACTCTGATCACATTCTGCACATTACGGAACTAATCCTATCACTATAGAATCTTCTACAAGAATAAGTAGTTTTTCAAAGGATTATTAGGGAAAATATCCAAAACAAATTTGTTGAAGCAAATGCAGCTATTCAGGACTCAGTCTCAAAAACTGAACTACTGCATATATTCACTTTTTTGGAGTTTTATATCTCAAACTGGGAATATTTTCAAAGCTTGTTAAAACAATTGTATTTATATAAAAAAGCAAGTGAGTTAAATCCCTGGCAGTTTGCCACTTTTGTTATACTGCTTAATCATTTTTTTTCCTTCTCTCACATAATAGATACTTCAGTTGCATAAACATATTTTATTGTATCATAAAATGGCAGTCTGGGATTGCTTCAAATATCTTAATGATTCCTTGTTGTCGGTAGTATGTAGCAGAAAACAATGAAGTTTGGAGTGTATCCCAGGAATTATCTCAGTACTCTTCCAAAACTCATAGAATCAACCCTAAACAAAGAGATGTGTTCATAATAGGCAGGAGCTAAAGACTTCACCATGGGGAATGGTGAGTTCATTGTAATATCATGACCATCCTTCCAAAACTGCAAACAATCTAACTTTTGTCCAGCAGCTGTGTTTATTGTTATTGCCGTCTCTCTTGCTGTGCTGTATCCCTTACCACCATCAGAGAGGGTTGATTCAGGCAGGTTTTCCTTGTCTGAACTCTCATTAGAGTATTTTTAATATACCCACAACTGAAGAGCAACTCAAAAATTTTGTCATCCAAGTATCTACCTAGCAGTTGTGAAATAATGATACTCCCCAGCAGTCTGAAGGAATCAGGAGGTCACAGACACTAAAATGAGCCTGTTGCCTCGTGAACCAACAAACCTGCCAGGTGCAAATGACTCACATGTGGAAATCTGAGGGAACCCAGCAAGGCTGGTATACTGGTTTGCCACACCAACACTTGTCATTGCCATGACTGTTGTACCAAACAAAGCAGCATTCTTGAAATCAGCAGAAGGGGAAAGAGGCACTATGGTGGAAACTGAGTGACAAATTTGGATTTGGAAAGGAGTATAGGATGAAGGCACCATAATGTATGAAAGTCATAGGTCAAAGGAAGGTGTCCATGTATCTCTAACTGAGGAATGCCATAGATATTGCCAACTGAGACAGCATAAATATATGTTATCGCACTGCTATAAGTATATGCACATTGTTACTTTTCTGCTGGCTAATAATGAAATAGATCTCATGATATCTTTACAAAATGCCACATCTTTTGCACACACTTCATTATTCAAAAGAAAAACACTGAATGTGAAATACACAGCTGGTTCCAGTCAGTTCGAGATTATTTTATTCTGTATTGTAAATACTGTCAACTAAGTGATTTTGTTTGCAGTTGAGGAGAACGATGCAGACAAGCAGCACAACAACATTTCCGGAATTTTTAAGTTAAAACCAAAAATTCCAGGAATGGTCCAAATAATCAGAGAACTGGAACAATAGAGTTCCAACAGAAGGGATGGAAACAAAAGAGAGAAAATTATGAACATCTGCTCACTTACTTACATTATATGTTTTAGTGTTTGTAAAAAGATTGATGCCTCAAAACCAAAAGAGAAGCTTGAAAAGGTCTAGTGTTACATCTTCTACACTAAGGGCTTCATGTAAAGACACTCTTTTCTAGTTCACATAGAAAGTCTTTATGGTCACTTTCAGAAGTATCTAACTTCTTTTGTGTAAAATTGATTACAACAAAATGACTGTAATATGAGAAAATGGACAAATAGACCTAAGTAAGCACCCTACCATAACAGAAAGGACCAGGCCCTTCAACAGCCTGAGGAATCAGACCTGGACCATGTAATTTGCTGGAACTAGCTGGTGAAATGAAGAAAAGCTGTGCAAGGGGACAGGTTACTGTGGTCCAGCAAAACAGGCAAGTACCAAATAACCCAGTGAAAGAGATTTTAAGCGACAAAATAATACTAGGGTCTTACATCCAGCATGCTGGTATCACAGCTTGTTTTTCCTCTTTGTTTTTTTGTTTCATTTTTTTATTTTGTTTTTATTCTATTGCTTCTTTACTTACTCTTCAAGAGCCTCTCAAAACTAAAATGGCATGCTTAAGCCTAAATCCTTAGCCTTCCTCTTGCTCACTGTAGACAAAAGTTCACGGGTACAGCTGTTATCATACCTACCAAGGCAAGTCTCACTATTTAGTGGTAGTAGAATATAAGTATATCTTCAGCAACAAAGAGGACATATTAATTTTGATGAAAAAATATGAAAGCAACACTTCGAGAGAAGCAAAACATTGCAAAAGTATCAGACTGTATAACTTCAAAACTATTTTAATTTTGAGGTGTGTTTTTATTCGTTCACATTTTAATTTTATACAGTCATGTTATATGCTTTAGTATCACTTATGAAACAATGAACAGTTAAATAACTGAACATAATTTCCTAAATCATAACTCAGTAATTAATTTACTGAGTAAAATTTAATATACTTAATACCAAAATATCTACAGCAATTTGAATAAAAATAATTATGAATAGACATGTATAATAAAATTATAACTTAAAATAGATATATATAAAAATAAGGAAAAATATCTACAAAGCTCTAAATTCAAACTGAAGCATTTAGAGTTCAGCAAAGCTCCTTCAACTGAAGTGAAAAAAAACCATGTAGAAGTGCTGGAGGTTTTTCACAAATGGGATTTGTTGCTGCAGCCAGCTCTGTGCTTTCTGGGGATGTGATACACACATGCAAGAATGTCACCGCGTGACTTCTGGTACATTAGGAAATCTTCAGCTCTGAGGAAGGTGCAATTTCATCTTACATGTCTCTAGTGGCAGCACTGGTTTTAAAATTTCCTGTCCTACTTCAGTCTTGACTATTTAGTCCTGCCCCCATGCAGCTGTTCCCCTGCTCCTGCACTGAGCCAAAGTTATGGTCTGTGAAAGCAAAGGGAAAGAATATGAACCCACCTCCAGTCCCTTAAAGAGGAAACACAGAGAGTGGAAGAAGGGAAGCAATGACGAAGTGTTAATTGTCCCCCTTCCATTCATATTTAATGCATTATCTCCTTCTTTAAATTCCATGTGAATATCATCAATGCCTGTGCAGTATCATTTTCTGAGTGACAATAAAGCATGGTACTCTTCCCACTTAAAATCTAGATCTTCAAGGGCTGACAAGCCAGAGCAAACCCTGGGTTAGCATAACAAAACTGGATTCTTATCACAAATACTGGGATAAAGCCAAATTACTGCAAGTGATACAATTTTGTTTCTAAACTTTGTGTTTAGGCTCCATTAAATTAATGAATTAACGATGTGCATGAAAGCTACACACACTTCTAGCCAGCACTGGCTGAATAAGGCACTTGTCTGTTATAAAAACTTTAAAACGAAGAAAGCATCCTCAGAGGACCAAATGGGAAAGGCATCAAATCACCTTTTTCTCAACCACAACTATATTGCAATTTCTTCTGAGCCCAGAGAAGTCAGGAAAAAATACTATCCCCCACCCTTGAGGGTTTTGACTGTAGGAATACCCCATAAATTATCATTGATTCTTATTGTATGGTCTTACAGACCCTACAATGAATCGTTCAAAGAGGTTTACACAGTCCAAAGATTCCTCTGGCAAAGGTAATAAGCTTTAAGAGCTCTCCTCAAACTACTTCTCAAGTGAAGAAACATGCTTTAATGGATGGATGTTTATTTTTTGATTGCAGTCATTGTAAGATAAAAACTTTATCCCAATGCAGATATAACAGAGAATGGAAATGTAAACCATCTGCACGTGAAAAAATGTAAAGGATTTATGGAATGTTTGGGAAGGTTTCTGCACAATGTATAGGCCATAGCAAGCTTTTGCTTTTGATCGAGAGACAGGATATACTGAAACAGCCACAGACTCTTTGCCAGCACATGGTTAGAAAAACAGAGCCGACAGTGAAGGCACAATGCTCACTTTATCATATGCTTGAAGACTTGGTTCCAGACCTATTCATTTTAGTGCTTTACTACTTTAGCATTTATCATCTTAGGCTTTTTAACAGAGACAACTTTACCTTAGTCTTAGTTACATATAAATAAACTGGCTGCATGCTCAAATTTCTCAGAAATATTATACAGCATATACTGCCACAGGAGCATCCAAAAAGACCCATCATTTGGCTCTCTACATAATAAATTATTGTTACTTGAAACAGAAAACCAGTCCATTCCTAAATGTGAAGACTTAGAAAACACCTGAAAACTGGTCTGGTTAAGTGGCTGATGTATGCATTTAGCTGTAATAACCCAAAAGGCACGACGTCTTTTTGGGATCAGTGATCCCACAGTTAATTTATCTTGGTTTGACAAGTGACAGTAAGTGACTGTGGTCTTAGCAGTAGGAAGTTTTGCAGACAGTGCATCAGGGGAATAGAGAGCCTTGGGGAGAAAGCTTAGTCCAAGATTTACAATCTGTTATTGTTATTTAGTAACCAATAAAGCCAAACACATCAAAATACAGCTAAGCCATACAGTTATAGGGCATAGGCCAGCAACTCTTTTCTGTGCTCAGAGGTCACAGAAAAGCAGTGATACTATTTGAGGATGTATCAGCATGCTCCAAGTCCTATAAAAAACTGACAAGCAGCACACGGTTGTTGTCTTGAATTACCCTTTCACACTTCCTACACTGCATCCGTCTTTGCAAGCCCTCTCAGGAGCCCCTTTTTGTCTCCACTTTGTCTTGTGGCACTTTTTAATAGACTGCTAAAGCTGAATCCTCCCAAGACAGGAGAAGGGAGGCAGGAGACACTTAAGCAAAAACAGTCAGCACAGAATCTCAGACTCATGAGTAAACTGGAAATCCACCATGCATGAGTGACAGAACCCAGGAGGAGACTTTATAAAGGGCTACTGTCATTTTACAGTAAAATGTATCTATTCTGAAGAGCGTTTTATGACATGGACAGAGCCAGCAGCTGCCTTTCTCCAGGGAGGTAAGGCAAGGCAGTAACAGCTAAGAGCTACTAAAACTACTGAAAAATAATGAGTAGAAGTAACAATTACTAAAACTACAAACTATTAAAAGCTGCTAAAATGTCACAGTGGACATGGATGGTCCATTTTTCAAAGACAAATGCACCTTTTGTATTTGGTACAAAATCAAAGAGAATAGTATTGGACAAAACAATTAGAATTTTTCACTTGCACAGTATAGTAGACTTTGCTGTATCAGAGAATGAATCAAATATCTTAGTTGAAATTCTCTTCACAATAAATAGATAGATATTTAATTCTCCATAGTTTTGAACTTCTTTGCTGGCAAAGGGCTGTATCTGTAAGTAACTTTGTCATCAAAAAAATCAAGCAACTGAATAAGAAACACATTTTTATCTGTAACAGTTGTATCAGGATTTATTAGAAGTTATTTTGTGAGCTGCAAGAAAAGCATAATTTTGAATCTTTCAAGTTAGATATTTTTATATTTCCATTACATGGTATTTACTTGGACTTAATAGCTTATACTTTCGGATACAGTTAAAATAGCCACTTCTCAAATCATATAGTCTCGTTTCTTGAAATTTTAATATAATTGCCTTAGTCACATGAAGAGAATTCTCCCAATGGATTAACATGAACAAACCTCTTGAAAGTAATCACATTACAGCACGTACAGTGATGTGGATTATATAAAACATATGAGTCAAGTTTAAAATCCTACTAAGAAATAGTAGAAAGGACTTGGAATTGCCTTATTTATACATGAGAACCCACAGTGACAGAAAAATTACAGATAGTGGGAGGAAATAAATTCATACGAGAAGTACTGGGATTAGTATTCACATAAGGGTTAAATCACTCATCTCTTTTTCCTCTGTAGATGAAGATCTCATGATAATAACATATTCAATGTGGTTATGGCATCACATCTCCCATAATCACTATCTACTACAATTTTTTTATTTTTTAAAAAGTGACTTCATATACCAATGTTTATTTATTAGAACATAGTTGGCTTGACTGAGTGAAGCAAACAAATAAAACTTTCTAAACCCTAAATACATTTATGCAATTCTGAATAATAACTCTTCTGGGAAGTCATTTAGATTTGGTTACTCTATTAAACAGGGCAAACATTTTGAGAAAAGTATCTGTAGAGCTTCAATTTTGTTCTTTGTACATCATATAATTAAGACTAAGGAACTAAGTAAAAGCAGACACTGAGTCCACTTACCAGTTTATAGATGAACCCACCACCTCAATGACATGAGGTGCCAACCTTTTGGCTTTTATGCTAAACTTCATTGAATTGCCATTGAAAAACTCTACTGGATTACTAGTTGGCTGTCTTTTATTTTAATTTATCTGAGTGTCTACACTACAACCATTAACATGCTATTCAGATGTCTCAAACAGCTAATGCTATACCTGTCAATGCTAATGGCAGATATTTCTATCCTACTAGTAATATCAGCATATCTGTTCATGGAAGATCCCTTTTTTCAGTCTCTCCTTCTCACTTTTGAATCAGTTGATCAATTTCAGCCTGCATGACAAAACTAGATGTCTCAAAGACATTTAATTACCCAAATGTTATGTATCTACAGAGGGAGAAAATAGAACTCTTGCCAAGGGAGCTGCTATACCCCATCCCCTTTGGCACAGGATAGCAGGCCATCCATCCCAGGTGTTTTGACTGGCCCCTCAGCATGTGGCACTGCCTGCCTCATTAGCTCAATCCCAACTGGAGCTCGTGTTTCTCCCCTCTCCGCAGACACAGGGGCTGGAAAAAAAGACAGGAATATAGAGGCAAGTGGTGAATTTGAAACACTGTGAGCACAGGAAGATCTCAAGTTACTGAGATGCCTATCTCATGGGATACTGGAAGGGAAGCTGGCTTATTGCAGGGAGTGGTATTGGATAACAGAGAGCACAGATTTGGAGGAAATCAGACTTCACTAGTGCTGCTGCTCATGGAATAACTTGTCTTCTCTACTGTCAAGTTTCAATAAGCATATGGAACATTGCTATTCTAATACCATTTTCAGAACTGGTCAAATAATTAGGAACTGCATTCTAATACAGGTACTCTTCTTTTAGAGACTGAATTGTCATGAGATGCTGCTGCTCAAAAGTAATGCTTGGCTAAACACTTGGATAAGAATGGGTGATCATTCCAATTCCAGGAGTCAACAAACATGTCCACCTGTGTAGAAAGTAGGAGGCAAATACATTTACACATCCCAGATAAGGAGGGCTTCAGCTAAAAAAGTCCCTGTTGCAAGATGTAACTGCATCCACACTCCTAAAAACCCCCAAAAAGACAATTTCTCCCTTTTGCAGTGATTCATTTACATCTGTTTAACAAGAAAACTGACAATATAATGCACCTTTCCATGCATTATCTTGCTTTAGTAGATAGACTCTCAGAAGCCTGGCTCCCTAAATGCACTGGAGAAGCTGGGGCATGAAAACCAGGTGGCAGAAAGGCACTCCAATCCTCTTTTCTTTTTTTAAATCATGTTTGACATTTTGGTTTTTTCTGAACTCCGGAAGCTGATCCAAGTAGGTAGATGGAGAGTCACAATTCCTTATATTAAGGCAGAACCTATTGCTAGTTCATTTATCTACCCCTGAGCAGATTATAGGCAGGGATTTTTATCTCTGTGAAGAAAGAAGTTTAATTTAGATTGCTTCTCTGAGTACTTTACTGTTTGAAAACAGAAACTGCTCCTAGAAAAAAACAACACCAAAAGCAGAAGTTCAAAGCTATTTCATGAGCCTTGTCTTATGACAACAGCAGTTAGGTGTTCATGTGCCTTTTAAATAAGGCCTTATTGACCTTCTTGTCTTTGCACATACAGCCAAATTTTGAACAACCTAGGAATGTTATGATCTGTGGTTTGATAAGGCCTGTGGTTTCAAAATGATGCTGAGCTTGTCATTGAGGTTGCCCTGGAGAGACAGACATTTATTTAGATCATTCTTTGTCAGTCTTTGCTAATCTTTGCACTCTTTAGAGGAACTTGTCCAAACTGTAACATTTAAGAGGCTTCCAGAATTAGAGGTCCCAAAAGAATACTAAAGAGTAGAAAAATGCATGGAGCAACATTGGTAAATTTGATCACAGGGTTCATGCCCCCATCCTACTTTTGAGACCCTTTGTGGAACTTGCATAACCCACTAGTCCAGTTTAAAAAATACTCTGTTAAATAAGGTTACTCTGTCTTCACAGCAAGATCGAGCTTTCAGTCTCCATTGTTCCTGTCACAGTCCTATGCACTGAGGCGCAAGAATGCCAAGGAAACTGGTTTGATCAGTTCTGCTCAGTCTTAGAAAAGTAAATTGCAGGTTGATTGGTTTCTTTCCTAGCGTGCAGTTATACAGACTGATGGCTTCCAGTGATATTGAGTGGAGCCCCAAATGGCCTGCACTGCTGAAAAGTTCAGCTCTGTATTTCATTAAAACTGATATTTTTGAAACACACATTCTCTATGGTCAGTGGTCTGGATTTCCTGATTCCACCATTTTCTGGTACAAAGGACTAAGGAAGAAAAAACTGCACACTGTATAAACTAGCAAAATCAATAGTCTGGCTTGTAACCTCTCCCTACAACCTTCATAACTTAAATTAGTTGGAGGGATACAAAGAATTATAAAAAGATATGATTTATTTAAACAAATAATGGTAACTATAAACAAAGGCACCTTTCTCCCTGTATAACATTAATTGCCACCTGAAATAAAGAATCTTCTCTACCTTTTGAAAATATTAGACTTTTGCTACTGGATTATACAGAAAATAAAAATGTTCCACTTCTATTAGTTTGAGATGTTATATACTGAAAAAAAAATAATCTTCTATAGTGGCTTTAATAGAAGATAAATGAATGTATTGGATGTTGCGTGTTTTCAGAGAAAAAACATGCAAATTAAGCAAAGGTCAAATTTCTTGTGGTTGAACCCATTAAGTAAACACAGAACATATTTTGTTTGTTTGTGTCTTGAGGGAACAAACTGTTTTTATGGTGGAGTAGTCATATTACACTACAGCAAGCGTTGTAATGTATTGCATTTCAAAATCACATATTTATAAAATAGGGAATGTACTGACATCAACATAATCAGTCTCAATCACAATCACAAAAACTGGAAAACATTCTGAAGAGTGAAAACTTGAAAAATGCACCTTTATTTTCTAAATGCTAACATGCAAAAGAGCAAAAAACTTTCACTATAGTCTGATGTAAACCTTCATATCATTAGGACCAAATAGTGAAAAACTGTTTATCACACATGACTTTTTTACAGAAGTCTGATTCAGACTGGTCATTCAAAATGGCTACATTTGAAACATCCTGTCTTGCTAAACCCCACTAATCTTCTCATGATCCAGGTCTTAATGATGCAGTATTTTACCTTAATTCCCACACTTGTGTTTCACTAGGAATATGTATAGTAAAAATAGTGAATATGACTTGGCAGGTATTTTCTAATTTTCACTAGTAAAATTCAGGAAGATGATAGCAAAACAACTACTGCTCAGAAGTGGTTAAGAGGAGTGCCTGAAAACTTTTCCAACTTTGAAAACTGTTCCTGCTTCATTTAGGGAGAAACACAAGATTTTTCAAGAGTTCCTGCAAAGAAACAGGGAGTGAGAAGTTCAGAGTAGAGAATAACATTTTGTTGTTAGAACTACTGTTTGACTGCAGGGCATGAGCTGTCCGTGCACCAGTGCTGTTTTGGTAGTTCCTTTGGCACAGAGAAACCATCAGCAAAAATTCCTGTTAACTCTGACTCATTCATTAACAGCTCTGGTCACAACTAAGCACCATTTTACACAACTCTTATTTTGCAAAATTCATAATCTGCTGAATTGATGCCTCTCTCCCCAAATATATAAACTTCTTGGTGTTGATTTACAAATGGTTACATTTGGGAATTACTACATGGTAGTGACATTTCTAAATAAACAATGATGTTGAGCATGAAAATACTAGCCTGTGTTTGTGATCCACTGAAACATGAGATGGATCTCAACATTCCTAAAGGAGTTAAGCGGATTAGTTTTAGGGATACAAATGAACACAGTGTGTTTCTAATTACATCAGTGAGTCACTGAAAAGTGAGGGTTAATAGGATAGTTTTGTGTGTCTGAAGTTCTACAACCTCTTCAAAACACAGTCGCTTGTTGTTCTTCCTTTCCCTGAGCACAGCCGATCACTTACCAGCATTAGTTAATCATCACAGCTCGGACAGTTCAGATCACAGTCCTTAATGTCCTTTACACGAGGACATTTATACCGTCACAGGAAAGCACTATGCAAGGAAGTAACAGAGAGTCTTTGCTGGTTGTACCAAGGGGTATGACTGCTTAACCGTAGTAGAGCTTAACAAGGGTATTTCTACACAAGGAGAGCTGAAAACACTCCAGTCACACCTGCTCAGACCACCTCAAACTCAAAAATATTTAAAAATCTACTTTTCATAGCTACTCTCATAATAAAAGAGACAGACAAGAGAATGTGAATAAACAAAACCAAAACTTCAAAACACAAACTCCTGGGATTTAAGAATATTGGTCTTTAAAACCTCTTACGGAATTTTTTTTTTGCACCCTATTACTTCTTCATTAGGAGCAAATGATTTTTCAGACTAGAAATGCACTTTAGATAGCTAAAACTCTAAACTTTCTGACTGCTTTACTTCAATAAAATTCTGTTCGGTAAAAAATACGAGGAAGAGAAGTTACCTAAATTAGAAGTTTTATGTGGGTATCTGGTTTGGAGTTTTTTTGGGTTTTGGGGTGTTTTGCTGGGGAAGGGTTGTTGTTTTAAGCTGCAGAGAAACAATGATAAATTAATTATAATAGCTGTGATTATTCCTCAGTCACCATGTAAGGGTACTCTGTGTGTACACTGCAGAGTCACCTTGACAAAACTGCCATGTAAGTATGGCCATGATTTAATCAGCTTGGACAAAGCATGGTAATAAAGAGTTTAGAGAAGTAATAGAAAAAGCAATTACTGTACATCCATCCATCTATCTATCTATCCTCCCTCTTAAGCCTACTCCTGCACACTTAAAAACAACTCAGGAATGTCACAAGTTAATGAATTTCCAGTATATATTGGATCCCATTTTCCTCCATAAGCATTAGCAGTAACCCCTAGAGCCCTTCCTTGATTCACGTTTCTCCTAGTCCCTCCACCCAAGCAATTCCATAACTAGAAAGGCACACTTAAGTTTATACTAAAACAATGCACCAATAAAAACAATACTTTTACATATTCACTCCAAGACTAAGAAGCTTTATAGCTCCCCTTTGGATCTGCATACTTTGGCAAATATGTTAGCATAACTCATGCTAATTCTCTAACATGAATAAAAATTATTTTATTCTGTGACAATCACTGAGTTCATAAAACAAAATAAATGAGTGTTTGGTATTAGGATTTCATTTACGGTGAAAAAATCTGTTCACCTGGAGAAGACATTTCAGAGTAGTCTGAAGAGAAAATTTCCCCCATAAATCCTCCAGGGGCTTGATAGGATCCATATTATTCATCCAGTCAAATGACTCTGCATCAAAGTCACAGCCCTTCCTGATTTTCTCATCTGAAAGTCATCTAAGAAACTTCACCTCATGCCACAGAATCTTCCAGTAGCACCTTGATTCCAAACTTCTCATATACATTTGAGTCATCTTTCTGGTTTTTTCTTCAGAAATTTCTTCATATGCCCTCCTTGCGCCTGTCCTTTTCCTAACTTTTTCTGTCTCTCTCAAACTGCTTTTCTCAAACTGTACTCAACACCCTTTCTTCTCCTTGTCAAGAAACTCCTTTTTTCATCTTCTACTTCCATCCCGAAGTTTTCTGTGTCTTTCATTTGAAACCATTAAATCAACGGATTGTGTCAAAAACAAACTCCTGCCTGATTTCAAGCAAGGAAGCTCAATGGCCTCTCATGCAGAAGCACTGGAGTTAGTTGCCTCTCCAGCTAAAGCTGGGGCAGTCTGTAACACCCCATGTGTGCTGTGAGCCAGTGAATTAGAGGGTCTTCCCACACATGAGGCTGTGAACCCTAGCTGTCCATCCAATCACCTATGAACCAATGCTCCACTTGAACTGCCTGCCCAAAAAACCTCACCTGCTAAATCTATCGTAACAGCTATAACTATCATAATGATGATCATAGTAATCCTATCTCTATAAAAAATCTGAATAGATGGGACAGATTTTTAATACTGAAACCCAGAAACTAGGAAGGGGAAAATAATTTTTTTTAAGGCAAAGGAAACATATAGTGTAATACTTAACTTAGGAACAAAACAAAATCATGTTATACTACATTGGCACTGACCTTATGCTGAAAGTGTGCATGCTAAACTGATTTTTGTTTAGCCATTAAATGCCACTGAAACTCCCAAATCTTTGGCACAACATTTGAATGTAATAAAAAGACTAAAGTGAAAAGCCACGAGCATGGCTTCTGGTGATGATCTTTTCTTTTCTTAACTGTTCTCCCTAACTTGAAACATGCTGCATTCAGCCTTCCTGCTCCTGTCTAGACACAGCTCTGCTTTTGCCATCCACAGTGGGGTGGGTCTGCAGTCTGAAGCCACAGTAGCACATCCTCAACCTGTTCAGGACTCACACACACACAGGTTGTGCATTGAAGGCCCATCAGAGGCTGCAGTTTCTTTAGCTCTTCCAAAGAATCTGGGCTTGGTGCTAATGTTCCAACTATCTCCAGCTAATGAAGATATAATCCACAGGATCAGCCTAGGAAGAAGTGTTTTCACCTTGAAAATTCACTTATAACCTTTGTCATATCCATTAGCAATTACAGCCCTTTGGAATGGTGCAATTTTCCCAGCATATTTGAACTGCTATTTGGAATTTCATTGATGAAAATGATGAGGAAGAAATGATGAATGGGAAGAACAAGGAGAGACATTTGAAATTATGGAAGTGTGTCCTCCTAAGAACACGTCTGACTGCAACAGTGCACATCAAACAGTGAGGGGACATTAAACACTGTTATAGTCAAACTCAGAGAAGATGGCCTCTAATGGAGTTACCTGTCCTTGATTTTAAAGGAGGAAGGAAGACCTGAGGCAGGATGCAGTTGCCTGTATTAACACAGGTCTTTACAGCAATATATTCCTGGAATCATAGAATGGTTGGGGTTGGAAGGAACCTTAAAGATCATCTAGTTCCAACTCTCTTACCACTACCTTTCACTAAACCAGGTTTCTCAGAGCTCCATCCAACCTAGCCTTAAACATTTCCAGGCATGGGGCACTCACAACTTCCCTGGGAAACCTATTTCAGTGCCTCACCACCCTCACAGTAGAGAATTTTTTCCTAACGTGTAATCTAAACCTACTGTCTTTCAGTTTGAATCTATATGTTGCCAGGGCAATCACATCTTGAGTGCTCAATACTTCGAGGAGGGACAGCAGCCATGATGTGCCCTGCTGGACTTTGCTGGAGGCATCCGTGATGATACAGCCCCTGAAAACACACAAAAACCAGCCAGTCAGCCCTCGCTGTTGAAACAGACTTCATGCAGAGATGCAGGCAGGCAATGACACATGGTATGTCAGTGCCCCAAGAAGGAAAGGAATCATGAGCTCTGTCATAGGATGATCCCAACAGCTTCTGACATGAAGTAAAAAATTACCCTCCTTGGGAATGGGATGGCTGTTTGAATTATGGAAGATCTTTGCTGTTCTAACACATATCAGCAAAGCAAATGTCTTTACAATAGTATAGACTGTTTTGAATGCCGAGTCCATTTCAGTTTTGCTTCTGTCTTGACTGTTTGGTCAAACTTGTTTGGATGAGCCTCTAAGTGGGGAAGATGTGGGTGCCATGTACCATGGCTACACCAATGTGCACACACAGAATACTGATCATGCAGGTATCCTACCACACATGCAAGCCATGCAGCTAACCCTGCAAACATCTGAAGCTGTGAAATTCAACTCATGTCATACAGCAACTCCGTTGAAGGAGTGCTGAAAACCCTCAGAAATGGCCTGTGGATCGGTCTGTGAAATCTAACAGAAAACAGGGAGACAACAGACTTGTCCATCCAAGCAGCTCATCACAGCCATCATTACAGGTCTGTTTCAATATCCAACTCTGGTAACAAGCTCATAGAGGACTATGAGAATCTGGAGAGGGACTTGCTCCACTCTTCCTGCAGTTCTTCTGGCTGGCTGGACAGCACAGCCAGCCCAGAAAGACACCTAAAGCTTTGCATGTGCTGCTGAGTTTCAGATGGTTCAAACTGGGCAGGAAAGCAGCAGAACATGTCACAAGTGTGCCTGTCAGTCTGCCTCATGGGATCAATGCCAGATCAACTCAAACATTCCTACACTCATCATGGGCAAACTCAGTCTGTGCAAAGAGGTGTTGTCTCAGCCTCCAGCTCCTCCCAAGTCCAGATGCACTCCTACTGGGACACAACGCCAAAACTTCTGCAGCCAAGAAATCTGGCTGCTGAGCTGACACAGCAATCAATCTACGATTGTGTTTTTGCTCACAGAACGGAAGCAATAACATTGACAGAGCTCACTGAGTATTTTGAGGTAATCATTGAACATAAAAAATTGCAAGGACAGATTATTTCCCTTATAGGAGAAAGGAAGAGAGATTTACAATTTGTTATGATAATCATAACTGTAAATAACAAAGTATTATTTTTTTGTGAAATTAACTTTTTGCCTTTAGTCAAGTTTTGGGAGTACTTGGCTGCTTTCCTTGCTCCTAGTAAAAATTATGAATACTCTGTGCAGAAGTTCAGAAATATATTTTCTGCAAGACTTAGGCTCCGTTTAACAGCAATAAATAAAGAATTATTCAACTGACATTTTAATTTCCAGTTCCTTCAGTATGCCCCTCATACATACATGTAATTCCATATCAAGTTTTACAAGACAACCCTTAGAACATTAGAAAGTTCCCATTCAGCTAACACAGGCCTAAGTAAAACTCAGGACTAATTCTAACATTTATTGGAATGTGCCAACAGAAAGAAAAGGTCAGATGCACTCACAGGAAAGGACCACCAATTCCTGTCAAGCAGAACGAATCATAGCAGCAACATCTCCTTAAGAGGAGGAATTTTGTATACACTTGGAATGTAAAATATTCCCTCTTCCCGAAATGTATTCAGAACAGTGGTTGACTGTCAAGGAAGAAGAGGGGACACAGCACCTGTACTGCCAATATCGCATTCAGCATTCTCTGCCAACATGAGATACTTACCTTTTAACAAAAAAGAGTCAAAATATTTTTTAGTGGTACTTATTGTCCCTGCCTCAGGAAGAAAACCAGTTGCTCTCTTTCAAGTCTATGTAAGCAGATGAGAACGCCCACTCACCCTATTGAAATTTTATACTTTCTGCTCTATTTGTTGAGAAGAATTCATCTTGCAGTCCTAAGAGATGCCTGGACTTGGAAAAATGGCATTCAGTGATTCATGCTGGCACTCTGATAAGCATCATTTAAAAGGCAGGTCTATGAAGATGGAGTACTGCAAATTAGCAGCCTGACTTCTGCAGCTGAAGGATCACTCAAAATGACCTTTTTTCCTTTTTAACAACAGCTAAGGCAAAAGACTGATGTTATATATATACATGCATATATTTATATATACACACAAATACATACATGGTGTGAGTTTTTTCTGTTATAAAAGCATAAAACCATTTAAATTTATAATCAATATCTTAATTATTTAGAGCCCACAGCTTATTTCCATTTTAAATACTAAGCAGCAAGTAAGAGGAAACTGATTAAACAGGAGAAAGAATTCAAAAGGCACGTCATTATCATGAAGATGAAGAATAAAAGCAGATCAGGATTTTGGCAAGCCTTTGAATATCTAAAATAACACAAGACCTAGAAGAGAAAGGATACTGTTTCCACCATTTCTATCAATCAAGTATACTGTCTTTCTCTGTTTGGTTTTATTTTAAGGCCTGACAGTGTCAAATGACATGGTAAGAGGACATCTCCCCTGTCAAACTAAAGACAGTCCTCTGGCAAAGGGGTGGCAAACAGACAGCTATTCTGAGGAAACCCACACTGTCATATCATCTGTGTTTAAGGAAAAATGCTACCATTGAGGCTTTCTGTACAGTGCACTTCTAAGAGTGAGAGCATTTCTCTTGAAAGAAGTGCAATTTTACTGTGAAAAATCTGATAAAGCATTTCTTCCCATCCAAGGATTTTTGAGTAAGGAAGCAACAGCTGTTAGCTACAGCCTCACCTTAAGTATCTGCTGGCTAGTCATGAACCGAGAAGCTTCTTGAAAAGCCTGGTATTGATGGAAGACCTGCTCAGAGAAGATTCTTTTCTGGCAGAAGATACGTCAGGCAGGAGAAAAGCAGCACAGACAACAGTAAGAAAAACCACAAAAACAAAAAACTAAAATAAAAGAGTTTAAAACGGTCATGTAGTTGTTAAACAGAAAGACCTAGTTCACTAAAATGATTGATAGCCTGGCTACTGACAGATGACAAGTGAGAAATTATTCTGAAATATGCTTCATGCCAAGACGCATCTCAGACATATTTTCTTTAAGGTTTTGGATGTTTGATTTAAATAAAACCAGAAGATATTTCTCCGCAAGGAATAAAAAATGGCTTAACTACATACGATTACAAATCTGAAAATGAACCAGAGGTAAAAAAAATGAGACAAAAAAATAGAGGACTTGGAAGAATTTCCAAAATTGTGAGCTTCTTTCACAAATAGCCGAAAGAACATTCTGCAGGTCAGAGTACCAAATGTTTCAAAATTTCCTATTTATCCTTTGGCAGCAGAACTAACTAAATCCTCACAGGGGAAACAATAAGGAAAATTTTCAACATCTTTATTTTGCATGTCACATGGTCTATGCGTTAAGAAGAAAAACAAAAGTTAGCAAAAGCAGGTGCAATTATGAGTTCCAGATTTGCAGTAGCTAAGCCGTCTGTCTTGGAATACTGAAGAATACCTCTGAGCAGAAAAAAAAAAGCCTGCATGTTTCATTCTCTCAATTTCTTCAGTGGAAATGGTAAAGAGGCAGTTTACTACTTAAATCCCACGTGAAATTTTCTGAAGCCTCAAACTGAGAAAGTTGATTTAGAAGAATAAATATTCTTTTCAAGAGGTATGGAAAGAGCAACTCTGCTTTGAAAAGCATTTTAAAAATAGTATATGTTACTTGATGCATTCTAAATGTAATATAAAGAATAAATATGAAGTTGTTTTCCCCACCCTGCCACTCCTGCCTTAAGAAATACATTAAAATTCCTTGGATTGTATCATATTTTCTACTTCAAAAAATAATTCCTCTTTCTTTTTCTCTCTCAAATGTTCCCAAAGGGCACCAATGTTAGTTACTATGTGATTCATAGTGATGTGATGTGATTCCAAGTTTATCTTATGGGCTATGTCTTAACATTCAACTGAAAGGAAAAGAACCCTTGGCTTATATCAAATCCAAATTTCTGAAGCAATGCATGACTTCTCAGACTGGTCCTGAAATGTGTTGTTCTTGATAAAATATTATTGGATTTGCATATCCAGTATTAACTGATTACTTTTTTAGAGGAGAAAAAAAAAGGCTTTACAGGAATGTTTAAATTTCCCAATGATATTTTTATTATTAATTTAAACAGACTTGTACATCACACAGAGCTTAAGAGCATGATTATAAAAAACAATCACTATCCCCCTTTATGTTTTTTAAATCACAGAAGAGTTTAAGAGCTGAGCAACTTACGCAGAGGTGATAGCACTTAGATTTCTCTGAGGTCTTGACAATACTATGTATCTCATAAATCTAATTCTCAAAGTAGAGAATCATAAATGTCACCAGGCACAAAGGCCCTATTAAAGTATCCCCAGTTATCTTTCCAGTGTGCCATTCTTTGTCACATTATTTGATAGACTCACATTTGCAGGTCTGAGCTGCCCAATCTCTTCAGCCCATTCTGTGCTTCTCACAACACACAGAGCAACCAGAGAGGCCCTTTTTCCCAAAACAAAGTCAGACCATCAGGGAAAGTCTATCAGACTCTGTAAGTATCAACATCTATATGTAAACAGAAGTCATTGGATCTTCAGTAAAGGCAGTTTCTTCCTTCAGGATAATAACAAACGGCTTTTGTGGGCAATGTAAAGAGCCAATATGTTCAACACAATACCTCTGTGTAAGCCCTTCAGAGATTAAACTACAACATCAATGCCTGCTACAACAGTATTTATATATAGTCAGTTGGCTCCATGAATAGGAAATGTGTTTATTGCAAACAGCAGACTTCAGACGAACAGGTGTTTAGAAGTCCAGTTTGTTATGATTTTATTTAAACAAAACATGAGTTTAATGCTTTCATGCAACATGTGCACTTAAGTCTTAAATAATCATGACAAACAGAAGCAGATAAAGAATGCACTAATTATAGACCTTGGTGGATATACAAAAACCCCTCAGCATTACAGGTTATACAAAGTAAAGAACATCTTGAATACTTCCCCAAAATACTGCAGCAGCTGAGACACAGTGATATGCCTTATAAGGGCATAGGAATGTAATTCAGAAATCACACAGGAACTACTCCTTTTCTTTAATTTTACAAACAAGACAAAAGCAACATTCAACTCCACACATATATTTTTCAGATTATATCTATGCAGTACCTTGAGTTTTACCCAAATAGGAAAAGTTGAACACATTTATTTAGTAAACAATTATGCAGTAAATCTCTATTACAATTCTTTCTTGGTATTACCTGGAGTAGTCATGTTATTTAAAAGTGGGCAGATTTGGTACTTTTATACTGATGTCACCAATATTAATATTTCTTGGGATCTCTGGCAGATTCATATTCTTTACAGCTGAAACAGCCCGGGCTGGAGCTCCTGCTAAACCAGCCTGTATATAAAGTGAGGAAAAATGCAAGTCAGGCAAGTTGGTCACAAGAAGATTCACTTCAATAGACATAGACAACTAATGTTTCAAGTATTTCCATGGTAACACAGTTAGAAAGACCAGATGGTAGTGTTTGGAATGAAATGGGTTACTTGAGATATTAAACCAGAAAGAGAAAACAGTTCACATATTCCTTTTCATATGGTAAAACATGTAATGTCAACTTGATGAAAAAGTATGAGGGGGAGGAATAGGAGGCTTATCCAAGCACCATGTAATGTGCATGTCCTAGAACAGACAATCTTGAGGTGTTGGATGTCCAATGTGCTGTTTGCCTCTTACCTATTCTAAATGTTCATGTTTCACAGTTGACTGACATTGGTTACAGGTTCAGAATATGTAACCTCAAAGTAACAAGGTGCTGAATGTAAGTCAAATCAATGACTATATATATATACACAAACACACACACACACACACACATAATATATAAAAGTTATTTCAAAGTGGCCTAGTCAAAGATGACAGGGATAAAACCTTGCATTTGTGGGTAATAAAGAGCACACTGACAGGTCATTTCTACAGACCAACTAGAATAATCCGTTGTTCCACAGTATCTAATTATGCAGTAACATATCAGCAGCTCCCTGGGACACTTGAACATTACATAACAACCTGGTTATGCAAAATTAAACTATTAAATTAAGAGTACCTATTTCTTAACTAAAGCCCTCTACCGTATGTAGTCTCTCCTCATGCAAAGCCAGAGCTTTCCTGTATCAACATGCAAGTTTTGCAATACAGAATTACTGACTTCCATTCAGTTCTCCTTTAGACAGTCACTGGCAAGTTTACATACTAGGGTATATTATTAAATGCTAACACAATTTATAGCTCAGAGGCCTTAAGACATAAAGAAAATTATCTTTGCTTATTGCTTCTGAAGAACATCTCTCCAAAACCTTGCTATTTTAAGGACTATTAGAAAAAGGCCAGGAAGCGTTACTCTATTTGATGTTGTGAAAAATATACTATTAAGTATGGAAATGTTTCTGCCAGAAGTTTAGATTATCTATGCATTTATAATTAGCTATGTGGTTTTACTTAAGGCTTGCCCCAAAACTGTAAAAATAACTTTTGTTCTTGCAAGAAAAGCACGGAAGATTTTGAAAACAAAGCTCTCGTTTGCAGAAAAACATCATATTCCAAATCCTGTGAATATGTAGAAAGAAATAACTTTCATTTCAATATTTAAAAACAGGATTAAAAATACTCAGAATAAAAACCACAATGCAATTTTCAGAACTATTACAGTTTTAGAGTGTGGCATCTTGCAAGTCCAGTAAAAAGGAACAATCCATAAGAAACAAAGTAACATGATAGGAACTGGTTAAAAAAAAGAAGACTAAAGTTGTTTATAAACTTCATTGTAAGTTTGTCAAAGACTGAAGAAAACAGTGCATTTGCAGATAAAGTAATTCTGAACAAGACATATAGCAAAACAAGAAGTAAAACTTCGAGAAGTTTGTGTCATACTTGATTACTGAAAAGTGTTGGGAGGTGGCTACTGCCCAAAGTTTAGCCTTTTCAGATTCTTGGTTTCCACTGAAATTCACTGCAATTAGAGGGTAAAATTATTGAGGAGTACACCTGACTTCCATGGTGTCCACCTATTCTACTGCTCAAAAGGAGACAGATATCCCATCCACTCCTCAGACAACTCTGCTTTTTGAAGACTGTCCAAAAAATATTTTCTCCCTATTACTGCTCTGAAAAACAAATGTAAGGTCAAGTTAACGTAAGATTTCCACTTAAAATCCTACCTATTGTTCTTTCCTTCTCCCCTCAAAAACACAACCTATAGTTAAAATAAAACTGATTAATGTTTCTGATTTTGAACTAACCCTTTTATACCATGGGAAAAGGCTAAAGCATCAGAAATCCCTAGATTTTAGTCACAGAAGGATCCCAAGTACCAGGCACAGAGACTAGAAAGTCATGAGTCATCTATTAACAACATCTTCCCTGCCAAACACTTCTCTAAGAGACACACCAAAGTTCAGGAAAGCATGCGGGTGTAGAGGAGAAAGCTCAGGGAACTTAAATCCCTCATGTAGTCAAATAATTTGGTCTCACTCTGGCCCTGACATAATCCAAGTTATCTGTTCTCAGAATTCCATACTAAGTTAAAACTAAAAAGGTGCAAAAAAAGTATTTTCAAAGCCTCATTTTCCCTGGTTTCCCAAGTCTATCAGGTCATTCACTTCAGAGGCTCTTTTAATTGCAATGCCTTCCTGAAGGAGAAAATCTGGACCTAACACTATTAGTATTAGCAAATAGAAGTATCCAAAATCTGCACCCCTGAATCTTCAATATCTTAAAGGAGTGGTATTAGAGATTGTTATTTCTTGCTATTTATTAAAAAAAATGCAGAAGGCATGAAGCTCCTTAACACTGTCTTTTTACATGTGAGAATTTGGAAATACTAATTTTAATCAAGAGGTAACTATCAGTGAAGTTTTACTCAATAAAACAATAAATGCTTATAAATCTTTTAAATTCTACATGCAGTAACTGGAGAAAAATTCTTTAAGAAAAATCAGAAGTGGGGCAATGTAAACTGTTTTCCATAGAGAACATGAAAATACTAATAAAAAGCAATGAATTATACAATTTATAACTGAAACAATGGGAAATCAGAAAAATACTACAAGTGATGGACATGGTCCACACAAACAGGCATGGCTGGCAATTCTAAAGAGACATGCCTTCTGGGTGACTAGGATGGAGAGTCCTTACCCTAATTTAATGAAAGTTATTTATTCTTAATGGACAAATAACAGTTTTAGCATAACTGGTCATCATTTTTACCTATCTGCAGCTATTCTCTTTATACAGACTTACAGTCCCTGCCTCCCGCCCCAATGGCATAGGATACAATGGAGACACAATTGAGAATTATTTAAAATACCACAGCTGACATGACCATTGCCCTTCCACCCCCTTATACAGTAAAACTTTCAACAGTCACATTGGATGAGGACCATTCTGGATCAGCAAAGATCCCTGACAAAACTGCTAAGAATGTCAGATAATCTCGCTGTCAAAAAAGAGGTAATCTTTCAGTATCATATGCTGGAGTAGAGATTTTCAAACTATTACCTTCTTGTAATATTGTAATACATTCCTGTAATTCTCTTGTATTTACTGAGTTTGTAGAACAGTATATACATAATATGCACAGCAGAATGCTGTTCAGGACAATTAATGCCAAAGCTATCAAACACAACACAGTATTTCTAAGAAAGCAAACAGTTCATAAAGAAAGTCTAATGGACAAAATGACTGAAAAATACTTGCCCTTCCAAACTGGATAACTACAATTCAAATGCTCTTATATCTGAACTCCTTAGCATTCCTTTTTAGCATGTCAAGCAGTGCACAAGTATGTAGCCCTTCTATTTATTTATCATTTCTTTTACAGGAAGTAAACTCTATTTACAAACACAAATGTACTACAAGAAGTACTCCAGCATCGTGTGCTTTTAAGGAGTTTTCTAGAGGCAACTGACTAAAAGAGCCACCACTGTAACACTGAACTCAACAAGCTCCAACTGTCTTTTTATCAAATAATTCCACAGGTAAGTTGGTGAGGTGCAAAGAAAAAACTATTTCACTTGAATAAAACCAAAACGCATAGCAAGCTTTAAACGTGTGGTGAATGATGAATTGCCTGTCACAGCAAGCAAATGACTGAAGCAAGTGAAAATGAAACTTAAGACATATTAATGAAATTTCAGAAATACAATTCGAATTGCATACAGCTGGTATTATAATAAGCCAATACACCACAATTTTGCTGCAGCTGCTTTGTACTCTCCATTTAATTAGCTAGTGAAGAATGTGCTTTAATGTTGAAATGCTGCTAAAATGTTAGGCTCCTTTGTGGCAAAAAACACTTGTTAACATGTTCGTATACTTTTAAAGCAATATCATATATGAAAAAAAAATGATGTTACTTTATAGATTGAAACAGGCACATTAAATAACCATACTTTTATTCTACTGGTCCTAGACTATCAAGTGAGAAATATGAGCTGTCATTAACTCACTTAGTGCATTGTCAATCACTATAGGAATCGATTTGCTTTCTTCTTATCGTCACTCTTTCTCATAATGACCCACTGATAACTTCATATAAAAGTGAAACCAGCAACCTTGTTTTACTCTTTAAAAAAAAATTCAGATCATTTGGGAAAAGTACTGCACATCAGAAACATTGTAAATACACGTAAAAAAATTTTAAAAAATTCAAACTGTTATCCCAAGTAAGTCTACACAGAGCTAGCTATCACTAAAATAAGTATATAAAAATATACAGCCTACTGGAAAACAAAATAATGAAGGCTAACACTTTGCAAAACAAGCCACCCTTTTCCAGGTATTTTGGAGGTATCAGGACTTCTCTGCTAATGATGTTTCATAGCAGTGTTTCTTTTCAGAACAAGTATGACTTCAAAGCAGCAGGGTTATGAAATCATGAAAGGATGCAATACATAATATAAAGGAATGATCATGTCCCCTGCTTATGAGGTTAAATAAATGAACATAATTAGAGAAAAACCAAAATGAAGTCTGCAAGTATATCAAAATGAGGCCAAACAGATAAGAAGACTTAAGACATACTCTTAGAAATTTTAAGCACTTGAATCACAAAAAGAGTAATGGATGGGAATGACTAATTGTTTCTTTGTTTGTTTTTTATTGCCAGACCCAAAAATAAAACCATAATATGTGTGAGCAGAACACAGAAAAAGAAAAGTAGCTTTGCACAACAAAAAACAAAAGCAAAAAAGAAACCAAAACAAAATCCTGAAATCAAGCTCCCTAGTGTTACCAATGAAATACAGACTGTATGTTACAAGTGTTGACTAATTAGGCAGCGGAAGATCATGTGCTTGATTTTCTTCATGTGCTTTGGCATATTTCAAATTTAGATTAAAATGTTGTGTACTATCAAAAGCTACTTTTAGCTAATGCATTTACAACTCAGTGCTACTAAATCCAATTATAGAATTATATTTGTTAAATTTTAAAGGTATTATGGTGCTTTATCCTAGAAAGATCACATAAAAAGAGCAAAGCTATTCATAAATAAACTTAAGCTATTAATAAATAAACTTCAACTGCTTAAGTTTCCACCTATTTAAAATACCTGCAGTTTGAACACACGTATACTTTAAAAGAGTGGAAATTAATTTTTAAGTACTACCATTAACACTGACTGACATTCAAACTGTTGAGCTGAACTAAATGTTTCAAACAACAAATGACAGGTGACAACGACCATAAACTGAACTTCAGATATACATTTTCCTCCTCCTTTTTCTGTTCCTCATTAATATTCATGTTCAATGACTACACTTACCAAGATATCTTGGAGCAAAATCCAGTTATTCAGATTATAACAACAGTAAATGTATATCTGAAGTTGAGTACATGCTGACAGCCCTTCTCATTTTATGTTTAATATACTTAAAGTTGAATGATCAACTTTAATATTTCTACATTATCTTTACAAGTTGCATTCATGATTTTATTCTTTATGTATACAACTATTGGAATTTGTTGGTTGTGGGGAGGTGGAGGTTAATGCTTCCATCATCTGAAGCTTATTTTGAAACTTCTCTTTGCAAGCAGGTAAGACTTTTTTTTCATTTGGAAACACTAAACACTGAGGCAAAAGAGTTCACACTTATTTTAGATTATGAGGGACATGATTGTCCCAATGAGGATGCTATTTCTATTACATCATCACATGGTAATTTCCTTATCTGTGTGTTCAATTTTTATGGAGATTAATTTTGCAGGGTTTTTTGGTTAATATTCGCACAAGTTCATCCTTTGTTTCTTAAACAATGACACAAAGAAAAGTTAAATTCTAAAATGCAGAAAGAGAAATAAAATAAAAAAATATGATATCAATGGAAAGCTAGTAAAATACACTATAGAGCCAAGAAAAAGATGAGGGAACTACAAGAAACTAGCACAAAAAGTAGGCTACAAGGACTAGTATGGGTATTTTTACACATAATTTTTGAGTCTGGCCTACATAATTTATTGCCTTTGACATCATTTTGCTTTCCCTTTTTGTTAAAAGTACATTTTTTCTAAAAGTCAGCAATACCTTTGTCTACCTGTCCTGTCTGGGAGACTGAAAGATAAAGGTCTGTAAGAGAGAAGAATGGAAAGAGCTAGAAAAGATCAGGAGGTTCGGAAAAAATGAGGCCCAACTTAAAAGTCTAAATCACACGCAGTTGAATACTCCAAATATAGAAGAGGTAGCCCAGGTTTACCTACGATACTTCCAGAGGCTCTGCATAAAATCCCAATGACCCCTCTCCCAAAAATTCCCTCCCTTTATCACAACAATCCTTTGGTTTTAGAAGGATTGACCAGAAACCCATTCAAAGATAAATACTAAACTGAAAGGCAGGGAAATTCATTTAAGGTAACATTTCTCAGGGTAGAAATAGTTTCCTTTGTAGCTCATCCAAGCAATATAAGAGCTGAATCACAAATCAAAGCTAGGGACTCCCTTACAGTGGTTTAAATAATTAACCTGTGTTAAAAGCATTAACAAATTCTTTGAGCTGATAACTTTGCTCAAATATATCTGAATTTAATAAATACATTCAGTCTTCTTCACTATATTCTAACTGAAAGCCTCATCAGTCACCTAGTGCATAACTAAACAAATACTTCATGTCAAAATAGCTAAATTTTGTATATTACTGGAAGCCAGGTGGGCACAATTAAAACTGAAATATTTCTGAAAATTTAACTCAGTTACAACTTTATTAGTTTAATTATTTCAGCTATTAAAGAAAAGGCAATTTACCCTTAAAGCAGCTGCTTTATGAATGCAAGAACTATGATGGAGGTCTAAAAGCAAAAGAGAGTAAAGCGACAGTGCTGTGGCACAGAAGGCACTCCTATAAACTACAGACTAAAACAATAATAATTTCTATCTTATAAAAATATTTTTTTAAATTAACGAACATGAAGAAGATCCACTAGTTTTGATTTCTTAGTGACCAGCATTCAAAATTTGTTAAGTTATTACTGAGTTTGATTTACATGGATTTGCTTGTGTCTTGAAAATATGTGTTCAGGAAAGACATACTGGTAGATTTACAGTCTTGATCAAAAAGATAAAAGGAAAAGAAATAGCCATCAGGAAATTTCTGTGGATATACATAAAACAAATGATTAATGATCTGAGGAAACAGTTGCCAGATATTGTGATATATATCAGCATTATAGTAAGTGTTATATTTGAGAAGAAATAGTCACTAAACTGAGAAAAAAGTATTTAGGTGAGCAGACTGTGAAATGTTCTACTCCATCCCAGTCACCAAGTGTTTTAATTTATCACTGCTACTTCTTTGCCTTCTATAATTCATTGCTGAGTGAAAAAGAAGTTGCTATTTGCTTAGCAAAAGTTCGAAGCTGAACACAACTTTTTTATATTTTCTACCACCTATTTTTATACTAAAGCATCTTAAAAGAAAGAATGACTTACTGATGAGTAATGGAAAACAGCAAGTATTGCAGCTGGCTGCTCTGAATCAATGTGTTTCAGATGACTAGTCAGAGATTGGTCTACAGTTGATTTGGTAACAGAATTCACATAATTAAGTGCTTTCAGGTAAAACCAGTATGTACAAATTACATGGTAGGACATGGCTACTCAGTAAGTTCAGCTTTTGGGAACACTAACGCTTTACCATCAAATTTAAAAAGTGCATACAGAAGTTATTCAAATATAGTAAAAATTTATGAGAATAACTCCAAATTTGAGAAAAGTATTAAAATTTACATTTTAAACATCTTCAAAATCTACAATACAGTTCTTCCAGATACATATTGCCAAGTTCAGTATTATATCATACCTAGCTTTTTCTTGGTTTTCATATACTGTTGGCCTATTCTTGGATATAGTTTGAAAGTTGTGCAAAACAAGTAAATGTATAAAAAAAACTTGAGGTGGCACAGTGTGTGAGACTACAGAATTAGGAGAACAGTATTCATTATACCAGAAAAAAAGCTGAAGAATTCATTTCTCTATTGCACTTCAGTTAGAACTAGGGAGTTCTCTGGGCCAGCTCTTAAAATGTCATTTAGTTCCTATTTATATCACCTGCAAGTTTTCAGTCTACTCAGCTGATTTCAACTTTAGAAATAATCTCCAATTCAGGCAAAGTTTGTTTAGAAATTAGAATATTCCACGTAAAATCTGAGGATGTGTTCTTCTGTGGAATTACTCTCATCAATAAGAATCAAACACAAACTTAGCTAAGGTGTACTAGCAGTATTTCAGCTTACAAGGCATGCCTGGTGGCATTAAAAGAACAGTAATATTCCATGCCACAGCCAAAGTAATTCTAAAATCCTTTCTTAGTCAAAGTGTCTTTCCTAAACACAAGTTCAACAACTATTGAGTTGAAAAGGGATTCCCACAACTTACGTGAGCTCCCTCACTCAGACAATTACAGGCATATAGAGAATACAATTTTCTCGCTCACTGAAGACCGAAGATTCAGACTGTCAAAACTTCAGAATTCTTTTCACTATAAAGGGCCTAAAACTGGATTTTAAATTCCATCTAGTCCATTTCAGCCTGATTTATTTTTTCCTTTTGCAGTATTACTACTGCCATTTATTTCAGGTGCTAGAAACATACTAGCAGAGAGGAATATGTAGACTTTGTAGACACACTTTGTTTCTTTTTTTTATTTTGCCAGAGTCATTAGACCATCACAATAAATAAGCTGGAAATAAAAGGTTTTCTGCAAGAGAACTACACAAGTATCTCAATAGCAATGACACACAATGCTATTAGATACAAATAGCAAAACTAATCAGCAGAGACTCTAAGAAACTACTACTTATGATGAAAGGTCCAACAGTCTAAGATACTCTGTAAATTTTTGGCATTATAAGCAAGCAGTTTATACTACGCAGTTTGCTAGTGAAGGACACATAGCACTACGTAGCATGCATTTACTACAACCTTTATATTTTAGAAACTACAGAGTGCGTCACCCTTACCTCAGATTTCTCCAGTTTATTTTGAGCATCAATCTGAGTGACAATTTCATTCATGTTGGTCTCCAAAACCATTCCACCCATGACCATTTCAGCCAATATATTATGGACCTAAAAGAGACCAAAAGAGAATTCAAAAATGCAATTTTGAGAGATGTTATCCAGATTTCTCAATACAGGAAAACATATATTCTGTAAATTACTTAATTAATGTTAGCAATTAATTAAAAACCATTTGGGAACAAAGCTTGTTACTTCATTTTCCTTTCTCCAGTATCTTCTTTGCTCTTAACTGTTACCAATTCATCTGCTACACTATTTCTCAATACTAGTAGAAACGTTCACATTTCTCTTTCTTTCCGTTCCTGTCTTTTATCCAATGATTACAGACATAAGTTCTAAAGAGCATCAATCATAGTAATACCTCTAGGGCGCAGGTTCTACAAAACTAAATAAACTGCTCACAAATAGATGTATAAAAACTTTTTTGGGCTACACCTGTGAAGGAACAGAGACAATGATGCTCATCCACCATGAGTACCAAGACTAGGCTTAGAAGTAAAACTCAACATTCCTGAGCTACACCATAAATATGAACACTTAAGCATCTAGGATTAAGACTGACAGCTAGAACTAGAATTCAAGGACCACATAAACCAGCTGGGGACACTAATGGAATGGGTATATTTAAATATAGGAATAATTATACTATATACACAAAAAAGGATTGGTTTTTTTTTTCCTTAAGCATAAAGTTAACAAGAACCACTAACACCATTCTGAAGGTAAAACATCTCTACCACTTGTGATGGTCATAAAGTTTAGTGCAGCAAGTGCACATTATGGCATGTTCAGAGAACAACTCTATGATGTAACCTATCTGATGAAATGTGTGTAATGTAAAGGCAGATAGAAACTCAAGAAGTAGCCATGCTTCAGTAATAAGAACTAGATCATACGGCCTCAAAAGGTTCCTTTCAGTATAAATATTCGATGCTTGTAAGAACTTGAACTGTAATAATAATAAAAAAAAGGCTTCTTGAGCACATAGACCAGAGATAATAAAAGCAAGGTTGCAGGCCAACTGCAAGAGCAGATCAAGGGAACCACTGCTTGATAACGGAGAAAGCATTTGATTTACATGTTCAAAGTATACATCTCACCAAGGTATCAGTTCTTCTGGTGGAAATTCTGAAAGAGATCTGAAACATACCAGCAAGCTACCTTCTAAGAAGTGATTGAAAAGGGAGCACTGTCTCCAAATGAAAACGGGGAAGAAGGCAAGCTTCAGGCTCCCAGCCAGCTCTAGCACTGATGCCATAACTATACAAAACAGCAGTATACTTGTATGGCTGGAGTCAACAGCCAGCCTTTGGCAGATATTGACGTTGTCCTTATGAATATAGATGCAGCGAAGAAGGAGAATGAATACAATTCTGAATACAGCTTCTCATAAATAAAATTGCCTATAATTGAGTTTACATATGCAGATATACAAATACTACACAGAAATAACAGCAAGAATACATTTTTTTTCCTAAAGCACACTAGATCACAGAAGAAACCTTAGTATTTCTCTACCAAAACACACAGTAAATACCTTCCTTAATCTTCTTAGTCATAAAGAAACACTACTCCCTAGCAGTTCTTTTGGTATTTCACATTCATTCATATTATGGAAGTTGTATACCATAACAGTTACCTTTCCATCATACAAGTTACTTTAAAAATATGAAAGATACAATTTCTACTTACACTGCTTGGTTAGGAAAGCCAAAGCACTGACAGAAGTAAATTTGGCCAAGGAAATCAAGGTTAACGCAAAAAGCTTCTATAGGTATGCTGGCAATAAAAGACAGACAAGGGAAAATATGGGCCCTGTCAGGAAGGATATAGAAGACCCAAAATGTAGAGGGGGCTGACACACTTGCCCAGCCACACCACCAAAGTTGCAGAAGGTGGAAGCAGGGACTAGAGAATGATGAACTGAGCACCACAGAAGATTGGGTCCAAGAGCATTTAAGGAAACTGAAGGTGCACAAAACCATGGGACCTGATGAGAGACATCAATGGGTTCTGAGGGAACTGGCTAAGCCACTATCTGTCATATCTGAGAAGTCATGGCAGTCCAGTGAATTTCCCACTGACTGGAAAAGGGAAAACTTAACCTCCACTTTTAAGTAGGGAAGGAAGATCCAGGGAACTACAGATCACTCAGTCTCACCTCAGTGCCTGTGAGCTGCTGCAAGACAAAAATTTTTAATATAAACCAGTTTCTCCTTATTTTTTCATTGCAAATATGTAATAAATTAGCAAATACACATAATTTTATCTATTTTTTGTCAATTAAAAAATCACTAATTATTTTCCTAAAAAAATCTTAATTAAAAAAAGCATTCAGTGGCAATGAAGTGTGAACTACGTTTCAACAATGTAGACAAAACAGTGTTTAAATGAAAGACTGAAGGCACTGTCTTATATTGCAAAGAGATTGGACAGTTGAGAACATCAATTTTTCAAAATCTGAAAGTGTTGTTTTGTAGTAACAATTTTGAGGTCTTTTTACAAGAATCGAGAGCGCTCCCTACTTCTGTTCCATGTATTCTGTACAAGCATGAATACATACTGTAACAAATGGGCAGAAAGAGTGTATCAAGAAAAAACCCTCCTAGGAAAATTTGGCAAACGCATTCTCTTTTCTTCAAGCAACTTGATCTTGAAGAGTTCATTGCCTTGGTAAGATAATAAAGTCTTGGAAGAGATCATGATACTCCCAAGGATATTTCAATAGGTGCCAAACACTTGTGGAAAAATAGAAGCATTTCCCTACATCCCTAACTTGAATATATTCTATTATTTAATTGTAAAACTCTTGTGATAGCTTTCTATGTTGCCTTTTCCATCAGAGAGTACTACACTCCTGGACTCAGTGTAGGAAGCAGTATAGGGCTAAAATAAATCTCTTCCTCCTCTTCTGTAAAATGTCTTGCTTCGGCTATAGTAAGTTTGTTTGTTTCCTTGTAATAACAGATGATCTTTCAAGGAGAATCCAAATTCTGCGTACAAACTACACTCCCCAACACCCCAAATCCTTCTTGGCTATAGCATATTATGAATATTACCTCGTTCCCACCTATATTCTACTCTCCAAATGAATTTCTAGTTCTATACCAGTATTTCCTTCAAATAAGCATCTCTCTTGGCTCCAGTTTTCTATAAGCCATCTCTGAGTCCTCTACAATGATAAAGGCCTGATGTAAGTAAATGCTTCCTTATAAAAATACCACATAAAATGCTACTAAAAAGGCAACAGCTGTTGAGATTACACAGTTTAACCCTATTACATGCCACATCAGTTTTGTACAAGAAAGGTATTCTTTGGTGTCTAGGCAGCTCTAGCAAGAGAATTGCAAGAAAGTTGCCTTCCACAGCTCTATCAAGAGCTGAAGACAGAACAGCTCTCATACAAATCTCTCTTCTCAACACCAGACCACTCAAAATACAAGTATTTGAAAGGTTTCACCCCAAAAAGCTCCCACACGAAGGTACCCATTATAATTAAGCCTCTGTCTAGATCAAACATCCAGCAGCAGTTGCTGGTTTTCCCTTTTGCACACTTGAAATTAACACCAGGCCACAAGCACCTGACAAGAAAGTTAACATTTGTAAGTTTGTAACTCGGAAGGCTCAATGTATTTCACTTCTTGACCTTATCAGTAGTTTAAAGAGAATCTAACACTGTAATTTCATTCTCACAGAAACGCATTCCTGTTTTGTTCCTAGACCTACATGAATACTGACAAACTTAAACCAAAGGGAAAAGAAAGGAAATGAAGATGACATCAGATTAGTCAAAACTGCCCAACTAATGTTACTGCACAGCTGGAAGAAGCCTTGCATTCAACAGAATGCAACAGAAGCTCAGTTCTCTATATTTTTTACAGTATTCAACATAGTATTCTTTCGCTGATCTATGCTCGAGTGAAAAATCACTGCCCTGGTTAATGTGATAGTCAAAGTCTTTTCAACTCAAGGTTTCACTGAACATTTGTTGTGGAATTAGATTACTTTGATTAAAATACCTAACTCGTATTTAGGATTCACATTTTTCTCAGAGCTTGAAAATTGTAGCCTAAATATTTAATAGGATTATCAGGCAGATTTTTAGTAAATAAAATTTTCAGTAAATCAGATGAAACAGTTAAAACTCTTCCATTTGATAAATAATTTTCAGGAGGAAAATACCCTATCATACCCAATGGAAAGTAAAATATTCTCCAAGAAATTTAACATTTTGAAGCACCCAAATTCTCTACATTTTATTAGAAATATGCTCCTGCTATAGAGTGCAAAAGATTCCTGTTAAGAAATACTCCTGAATGAAATATGTTACAGAGCAAGAATTTGGAGTACTCATCTGCCAAAGTATCCTTCAGCTAAAGACCAAACTCTTCCCCACAAAAGAATGACAGTATTTTTGTTCTTTAAGCTCAGAAGCCAATATATAAGTCACTCATAAATTGTTTTGTATTTAATTTGCCATCTTGGAAATATCCAACATGTTCCAATCAGACAATAAATCCTAATGACTTTTCATGAGCAAGGTATCATTTCAAACACTTACTGAATATCATCTGCATTTCTCTGATGGTCAAAGTAAAAGTGTTTCATCGAAAAGAAACTCCTGATCTTGAAACAAACTGAGTCAGTTTCAAACAGCAGTTTCAGACATTTGACATTGTACTATTTTTAGTCTACTTTTTCTATCTTACTTTTCTCTGACATCTTTTGCTGTTGATGCAAAATGATGTTCACAGATGGAGAAAGGTGACTGCACTGAAAGCAATGGTAGGCACAAAATGCCATTGAAAGAACAAATTCTGTATATTCCATTCTCAGCATTTTAGGTATTATACCAAGAGACAAAGTCCTTTTAAATAAAAGATTACTATATTAATAGCATTTCTCAAAAGTAGGTTAATAAATAAAACACTTATTTCTTATAGATAGGAATATTCAGACAAGACAGTTTCTAAATGTTTGAAAAAAGACATCAAGTCTGACATACAGTGATCGACATAGCATATGAAATAATCACAGCATATGAAAGGTTAACTGCCAGCCTTAACTGGAAAACCCTGTAACAATTTCAGTTCTGAGTTATGTAATACCTAATCATAAACAAAATAGAAAAGATTATTTTCTGAAACTAATCCTACTTAGCCTAAGACTATTCAGATGTCTTGGATTTTACAATTTTATGTTCAATACCACTGCACAAATCTCCCACATTATCTTATTGTTCCTCAGAAAGACATATTCCACTGGTTCCACTGAAGCTTTCAAATCATAAAGACAGTATTTTAACAGAAACAGTCTAGATTTCACTGACAATTAAACTACAGAATCATTAAGCTTGGGAAAGACCTCCAAGACCATCAAGTCCAGCCTTTGACAGAACACCACACCAACTAAACCACAGTATGAAGTGCCACATACAGTCATTTCTCAAACACTTGTAGGGACAGTGTCCCCACCACTTCCCTGGACACTCTATTCCAATGTCTGACAACCCTTTCAGTGAAGTTCTTCCTGATGTCCAGTCTGAACCTTCCCTGCAACAGCTTGAGGCCATCTCCTCCTGTCTTGTTGCCAGCTGCCCAGTAGAAGAGGTCAACCTTCACCCGGCTACAACCTCCTTTCAGGTAGCTGTAGAGGGCAATGAGGTTCCCCTGGAGCCTCCTTTTCTTCAGGCTAAACAATCCCATCTTCTTCAGCTGTCCCTCAAAAGACATACTCTTTAAACCCTTCACCAGCTTCACTGACCCCTCTGGAAAGTAGAATCACTACAGAGTATCAGCTGAAACAAACATTTTACTTGACAAAAATATTACAGGAGGTCATCACATTACCTTGTCTACATGAAAAATTAAATCCAGTTCACAGACATTTTCAAAACATTTGTCTAGTGTTTCCACAAATACCTGCAAAGGAAAAAAAAACCACAAATCAGACATCAAGCTTTAACAAAAACTTTAGTTTCATTAGGTGTCATGCTTGAGAAAAGCAAATACAGAAATTAAACACGGGTCAGATTTTAAGGCATTAAAGGCATCTACAGAAATTAAGTGGTTAACATTTTTATGTCAACAGTATGTTACCTATGTAGAGGTCACAACTGTATGCACAAGCCAGTTTATGTTAATACTTTGCTAGAAGTCACGTAGTTTTAAAAAAGTTACATCTTGAAAAACCAGTACCACCACCTATGTTACAGTTTTCTCAGCCACAATTAAAATGATTAAAAGCATCCCTTCCCCTTCCATTAGAACCCAATTATTAAGCAAAAAAAAAAAAATCAGCTTTTTCCATTACTGTTAATATTTTTAACAATTACTACATTGCAGGCATGTTCCAGTTAACAGACTACTGTTAACAGGCATGTGCAATGCAATCTGTCGGCATCATTCAGGTTTGTCAACATTACCATTTCCAGCACTACAGCAACTTTCACCTGATTTAGACCCACTGAATGGACCAAGTTAAAAGACAGCTGTCTTAATGTCACACCTACTGATCCTGTCAGGCATATCACCACACAAATTTAGAGAAGTCTAGCAGTTTGTACCCAGGAGAATAACCTCTCCCTGAATCTAGACTATAAGAGCACAAAGCAGAAAAACACTGTTCAAGCATCTGCTGAACCCCAGGTACTGATGTTCCCTGCCAGATACGGACCGTACACTACCTTGCTCTGAGTGTTTCTGTAAAAGATTCCTTGGTAGTCATGTTTGTTTTGACACTAAGAGCACCACAGTACCCAATTAAACCAGGTAATGAACATCATGATTGTACTTGTATTCCTGAAGCTCCTGAACACCAACCACCATGTGCTTGTGGTGAGTGCCGACAAAGACTCCAGTCTTAGAGAGGTGTAAGCACAGTTCCATCCACACTTATGCATGGGATAACCCCCACAAAGATGCTTTAACACTAAGTTAAACATATGATTGAGTTTGAGAGCTTAGCGTCTTCAAAGTTAGAAAGACTTTCTGTAAGAATTTACTGACCATTAATTAATGACATGTAAATAAGCTGCAACTTGCTGGAAATTTTGATCTCAGTTTTATATGTTTAAAGGCCATTTTGTCACAATATGCATTTCATGTTATTGATTAAGCTGTTACTGTGTGTAAGACTTCTGGGCCGAAGACAGCTTTGGCCCAGGAGCCTTCCACATTACTATACGCAGGGGGTTTTTTTCAATTCAAAACTCAGGCACTAAAGCAGCAGTACGGAAGATAAACCCCTGATTTTGATTTCTTATTCAACATAATTTATTAATCCCATCTCAGTATTTGAGAGGAAGCAGATTTCAAACTGCCTATGTCCAGAAAAATAGGAATGAGAAGCCATGTTCTGACACAGACAGATTCATTTAGGTTAAAAATAACTTCTAAAATCAATGAGTCAAACAGTTAATCCAGCACTGCCAAGTTCAGCTCTAAACCATGTCCTTGAGTGCCACATCTAGGTGTTTTTAGAACACTTCCAGGAATGGTGACTCCGCCACTCTCCTAGGCACCCATTGCAATGCCTGAAAAGCCCTTCAGTGAAAAAAATTTGCCTAATACAAAATCTAAACCTTTCCTGGCACAACTTGAAGCTGTTTCCTCTTGTCCTGTCACTTCTTCCTTGGGAGAATAGACTGAAGCCTCTCTGTAACTACCTTTTAGGTAGTTGTAGAGAGTAATAAGGTCCCCCCAAACCTCATTCTCTGTATGCTAACTCAGCCAGCTCTCTCAGCCACTCCTCTTAAGACTCTTCACCTGCTCCGTTGCCTTTCTCTGGACTTGCTTTGCCACCTCAATGTCTTTCTTGTAGCGAGAGGCCAAAACTGGGCACAGGATTCAAGGTGTATCCTCAGCAGTGCAGAGTACAGGGCCTCACTATTGCTGACCCAAGCCAGGATGTTTTTGGCCTTCTTGGCCACCTGGGCACACTGTCGGTTCATGTTCAGCTGCTGCTGACCAGCACCCCAGGTCCTTTCCTGACAGGCAGCTTTCCAGCCACTCTTCCCCCAGGCTGTGGTGCTACAGGGAAATGTTGTGGTCCAAAGGTAGGACCTGGCCCTTGGCTTTTCTGAACTTCATACAAATGGACTTAGCCCATCAATCCAGCCTGTCCAGATCCCTCTGCTCCAGCTCCAGCACATCAACATTCCCTCCCAACTCAGGGTCATCTGCAAACTGGCTGAAGGGGCNTAAAGCAGCAGTACGGAAGATAAACCCCTGATTTTGATTTCTTATTCAACATAATTTATTAATCCCATCTCAGTATTTGAGAGGAAGCAGATTTCAAACTGCCTATGTCCAGAAAAATAGGAATGAGAAGCCATGTTCTGACACAGACAGATTCATTTAGGTTAAAAATAACTTCTAAAATCAATGAGTCAAACAGTTAATCCAGCACTGCCAAGTTCAGCTCTAAACCATGTCCTTGAGTGCCACATCTAGGTGTTTTTAGAACACTTCCAGGAATGGTGACTCCGCCACTCTCCTAGGCACCCATTGCAATGCCTGAAAAGCCCTTCAGTGAAAAAAATTTGCCTAATACAAAATCTAAACCTTTCCTGGCACAACTTGAAGCTGTTTCCTCTTGTCCTGTCACTTCTTCCTTGGGAGAATAGACTGAAGCCTCTCTGTAACTACCTTTTAGGTAGTTGTAGAGAGTAATAAGGTCCCCCCAAACCTCATTCTCTGTATGCTAACTCAGCCAGCTCTCTCAGCCACTCCTCTTAAGACTCTTCACCTGCTCCGTTGCCTTTCTCTGGACTTGCTTTGCCACCTCAATGTCTTTCTTGTAGCGAGAGGCCAAAACTGGGCACAGGATTCAAGGTGTATCCTCAGCAGTGCAGAGTACAGGGCCTCACTATTGCTGACCCAAGCCAGGATGTTTTTGGCCTTCTTGGCCACCTGGGCACACTGTCGGTTCATGTTCAGCTGCTGCTGACCAGCACCCCAGGTCCTTTCCTGACAGGCAGCTTTCCAGCCACTCTTCCCCCAGGCTGTGGTGCTACAGGGAAATGTTGTGGTCCAAAGGTAGGACCTGGCCCTTGGCTTTTCTGAACTTCATACAAATGGACTTAGCCCATCAATCCAGCCTGTCCAGATCCCTCTGCTCCAGCTCCAGCACATCAACATTCCCTCCCAACTCAGGGTCATCTGCAAACTGGCTGAAGGGGCACCCAATCCCCTCATCCAGATCACTGATATAGATCTTAAATAGGACTGGTGCCAACACCAAGCACTGGGGAATACCACTTGTGATCAGATGCCAGCTGGATCTAACTCCATTCATCACCACTCTGCAGATAAACACCAGCTTCTACAGACACATATTTGTGTCTAGAGACCAAGTGAAACAGGTCTACTTGACATGAGCCATTCCCAGCTGTCCACCTTGCATATCAGCAAAGATTACTTTTACATCTGAGTCCCTGATCCTGTTTACATTGTAAAAGAGAGGAGGATCACACCCTACTGTTACTACTACTGCTATTATCAGTGTCCATTTTGAAGTCAAACTACAGATCTAACTGATGTGCCATTCACTTAGAACAAGGACTATTCTTTAATACCAAATATAAATATGTAACTTAAAACTAGAAACAGAGAGCATATTTAGAGGTAGACTAAAGACAGTAAGGTTTACTGACAAGGTAACAAAGTAAAAGAATACACTTCTGTTAAATTATACTGAAGCTAAGCAAAGCAGATTTTGTTTTCTTCAAGTAGTTGTTAATTTGTTGTGATAATAACAATATTCTATAAAGAAGGGATGTGAGTAAGCAAAAAATTTGTATGTTAAGCAGAACAACTACACATTTGATAACCATGTGCAGCAAGGCAAATGACCGAAGATGTTATCTTACTTTCCTTGTACCTTAGGAGAATGCAGTTACAAGGACAGTGCTGTCTGATATTAGCTGCAAGAAGAAGTATGGAAACAGAGTGTAAATTAAATCATTTGTCCAATGGTTTTAGTTACAAGAGCTAACAGTTTGACACTATTTTTGAATATGACCAAGTTTGCACATGAATTCACATACTCTGACTTCAACATCTGTCTAGGTCATTGGAAAAGGAAGGAACATACTAAAACCAAAAACAACTCAAAAATCCTAAAAAAGCCCCCCATGGATATGTGTATTGATAGCAGCATGAATGCCCAGACATCAACAACACTGAAGTATTATTTTTGTGACCTTCTTCCAGTAACTAGGGCTTCTATAACAACACTTGATTCATAGTTACAGAGGCTTTTTTAAACCTTTATCTATTACGTAGCAACACCACCACACACTGAATGAGCTCTCAGACCTCTGCTTGCAAAGCATGACCAGTAATGCACAATGTTTTTTAATCTAAGGGAGGAAATCAGCTGGCACTGACTATTCTTTAGAGAGATTTTTCACTGGCTAAGGATTTCTCATGGAAACTTTGGAAACTTCCTTAATCTTCCACTCGTGATGGAGAGTTCACTCAGACTAATGCCAGCAGTGATAGGGTTTACATCTATTATGAATAACTGATCTTGTAAAGCATTAGTCTGCAAGGTAAATTAGATTTTTTTACACTAACATCCTTGGTCTATTTTAAGGTGCCTTCAATTAAAAAAATAGTAAATAAAATTAGAGCCACTTTCATCACAATTTTAGTTGAGTAAAATGAATTGCTCAAATACTCAAATACTATGGCAAGAAGTGCTAGAATTTAAGTACTTCAGTAATCACTTCAGATGCTGCAGACTTGTAGATCAATAACCAGAAGAAAAAACATATCAATTGTTTTAGGACACACACACCTTTCACATAGATACCCTTTGTGATGCTATTGGAAGAGTAACATAAATAAATGAGTCAAATAACAGGAAAATAAGGGTGCATTCACAATGAATTATCAGCTCCCCCTTGTGCTTCATTTTGACATAATAATATTTTACAGTTCAAAGAAAAAACCAAGCACATCTCCATGTAAATAAACAGAAAAAAGAGGGCGGGGGGGAAGGAAAAACCCCACACCAAACAAACTCCCAATTGTTTTTGGGTATATACAGGTCAGGATGTCCCTCTATTCTGCCATATGTCAAAACATAAAACACCACCTTTACAACAAAAGGCTTATTTTTAAAATAAGTAAGACAACAAAGGAATAAAACATAAATTAATATTGGGGAAATAACACACATTAATATTTGGAAGACAACAAGACTAGCAGAAAAATCGGAATACCTAATCAATTAAATTTATCTGAGAGCAGAAAATGTCAAATACTAAAAGCAAGTACAAAACAACAGGAGTAACTCATTACAAGACAATCCCTTCCTTCTTCCTTAGCTAAACAGTAATGGTAAACCTGAGAACAGAACTAATTCAATATGCCCACGGAGAGTTCTCATTGCAGTCATAAGCCTCTTTTCCCTTTTTACTTTATTAGCACAAAAGCATCTATAGTCAAGATGTTTTAAGAACTGAGAAAAACATGAACTGCACTTCATTCCCCACATGCATCTTACTGAACAACATTATCGTGCAAGGCTATATAGACCTTTTCGTGCAAGACTGATCTCACAGACCCCACTGCTTACTGAGTCATCATGTCTCTGAAGGACAGCAATGGGCTAAGACACTCAATTCTTAGAGCTGATACAGGCTTTTAGGGCCATAAGATAGTTAGGTACCATTGTAAATGTCCCTCAATTTTTCTTCATGGCAGTCTACAGCTACTTATGTTTTCTTATGTACTTTATTTCCACGCAGTAAAACTTTACATTTCACAGGCTAACATAAAAGAGTCTGAAATAGCTACAACTCATGACGTAATTTACACTGACTCCAAAAGACTGCAAAACAAGCATAGCACAGATGCTGACCTATCTCCCATTCCAATGAAGCAAAAACAATAAAGAGAAATTTGGTTTTATATTTAAAAAAATAAATAGACAAAAATTAACCATATGAATTTGCCTTATTTGTTCAAACAAATATTTGTTCATATCCAAGCTAAACACAGTATCAAACCTGAGGCAGTATATGATTTGTAATGCACACAGAATTTTCATTACAGCTGAGTCAAGATGACTTATCTGTGACACAGCTCTGACCTAATGGCGATAAAAGTGGCTTTCTCAGAAGTATCTTAAGTATTGCAACAAAAACTTTCTGCTGAAAAGAACTGCAGGCTGCCATACGTAATCTAATCTACTATGAAGATTTATAAGACAGAAAACTTAACTGCTATACTAGGTTAATTTCACCAGTTTACTTTCCATCACAAACTGGTCCTCTTCATATCTTATTTAAACAATTCATTATATGTATGATTCACAACAAAGCCCAGACATCTTACCTGCGTTGTCCCTGAACTACAGTAAACAAAGATGTATAAAAATGGTTCAACACTTCTCAACAAAAACCAGACAAAGCTTATTTGCTTGAGTGGATGCGTATGGGTATATACTGCCAGTCTCTATTGCATGTGGGGTTGAGATGTAATAATAAACTTCCTGAGGCCACTCTTCCAGTGTAAGATACATTTAATTCCTATTGCTAAGAGGATTAAATAGATCCTTCTTGTGAGTCACACTGAAAATTGAAAATGTTTAATTAATCTCTGTATACTTTATACTATAATTGAATGGTTGAATTACAATGATTTAGGAATACTGAACACCTGCAGGTACTGTGGTGAGACTGTATGATTTAAAAGCAAAATCACACAGGTCAGAAAAATACAGTATTTCTACTAACAGAGATAGCATTGTTACTATTTCCTCTTCCTTTAAGCAATTATACTGGCATGTAATTAAACACAAGGGCATTTATGGAAAAAAAATGTGAAATATAAAGACTAGAATATTAAAATCTATCAAAATATTTTTGGGACAGGAAGTAATACAATTCAGAGAAAAGTTTAAATTCTCCCTAATTCAGACAGCTGGGGGGTTATACAACTATAGGTAGTAGTGAGCTCAAGCAATTTACTTCAACACCTGCAAGTACAATTTAGGTTACACTGTGTACATATGAACATGCTTTTTTTCTCTTCATAGATATTTTTGCACTTCCAAGTAAGAAGATACACTATGCAACTCTGTATAACACACTTCGAAGAACAGGTATGGCCACTGAATACCTTACTTGGTAACTCTGCACTGTTCAGGTATTACAGAATGTTTCTATGACCAAAGATGGTGTAGGAATTCAGAAAGAGAGTTTCCTTCTCCACCACCTACACAGGCACCCTTCTGAATCTACTGTCCAGAAGAGCAACACTGGAAAGCTGTTCTGAATACTAACACGTGACTGTGAGAAGCCATTCAGCTACAAGAAAAGTCTGCAGAAAGAACTGTGAGGCTTTGGAGGCTCACAGTAAAATACTCAAGATACATGCCTGTGTCTTAGAACACCATGGATTTTGCTTATGTAATATAATCAATTCACTTGATGTGCAAACTTTCAAAAGGTTCAACAGCAAGTGAATCATACATATATATAACTGAAACCCATTTTATGCAATAACATACATCACTTCATGATGGGAAACGACTTTCTGCCACATCTGAGTAGACTAACAATCATCAGTGAAATAGTTTACATGCAAATTTTAAGTTGAAAAATCACTGGTTTAGTCAGAGCTCTCTTAACCCTAGAGTGTTATTACTAGACACAGTTTTTCTTACTGAGTTGATACAGACATATTTAGCAGTTTAAATCATAAGTGGAAGCCTTGCAGAAGACATTGTATTTGAGGAGTTAGTGATGTTGAACAGGCCATGTCTGCTCTACTGGGCTTGAGTAGCCTGTGTCCTATTCAATGTAATCTATAACCTATAATGTCATTCGGAATGACGAACTGTAGGTGGATCAAGGAGTGGCATGTATTGATCCTGACCAAGAAACTGCTGCACGTTTAGGAGTTAGTGACCCACACAACACAACATGAATAGTCACAGATCTATGCTGTGCTGTACAATTTCCTTGGTTAAGGGATTAATTCGGGCAGTTCACTGTAAGAGAGGAGCCTGCAGTGAGCTCCCACTTGATACCAATGATCATGCCACCTTCATGGCCTTGCCTGTACCTCAAAGTGCAGCAAAAAGCTCTCCTGACAACATCCTCTAGGAAGTGTTGTTTCCTTGTGAGGAAATTACACAGCAGCTCAAAGGTCCAAAAAAGGAAGAGCTTCTCTCCATGGACAGGATCTGCTGTGCACAGTGCACTGTGGGAAAATCCACCTGGGCTCCACTGGGTGCTACAAGAACACAGCATGCCCAGCTTCTGAAGGGGTATAAAAATCTACCAACTGAATTCATCTTCTTATTCTGTTCTATTAAGCAGTTATCTTATTAAGCCATTTGTGTCATTGAGCATTTCTTATTCAGAGGGAACCTGGATGGGCCTTCTTTTCCTGACCAAATGCCACTACCCACCCCAACCCCCCTGGTGCAGAACACACACCTAGGGCATCATTTGCATTCCTTTTCTAAAGTATATCTGTCAAAAAGCTCAAAAGCCACAAGGAAGTTTCATCCAAAGATGTTTGTGATGTGTTTATAGATTATACATTTATAGTGAACATCTACTTACCTATATGTATGTGTGCATGTCTGAGTGTGTATATATAAACACAAATACATATACAGCTTTATGTACCAAGGTTCTCACAATCTACACTTGTCTAGCAAAAGTTTGATCAGCTCCATTTTTATCTGCAGCCTCAAAAAGATAAAACAATAAATAGCTCCTGATTTGTCCAGTAGGTTCCAGTTTCCTTACTTTCTCACCAACCTGCAAAACAACTTTTTCAAAGCCCAGAAAACCACAAATAATCTAAAAGCTCTTCAGGTGTGTTTAAAGTGTGAAACAGACCATCGCTTCCAAACACTACCAAAAAAGGCACAGCTAAATATTTAAGTTCTAAGGTACTTCAAAGCTGAATTCCACTTATTAAGGAAAAAAACACACAAAAAATGAAATTTAAAAAAAACTCAACCAAACAAACACAAAAAATGACAAAGCAGCAAAAAACCTTACTTGTATGAGGTCTAAAATACCAAGCTCACTTTCTGAAGAATCCACACAGAAGACAAAGTACAAGGTGGCATAGTGTCGATAAATTAGTTTGTTATCAGATCCACCTATTAATCTAAACAGGAAAGAAAAAAGGAAAGATGAGTTAGCAACTCAGGATAAATGGCACAAATCCTCACAGTTATTTCAGTTAATAGAAGGCCTATTGTTACAGGCTGGAGTATTCCCAAGTCCAACAGTCCAAGTTACATTTACCACACAAGCACAGTTATTGTTATCCATATGGATAATAATTACATCAACAGATGGACCTTTTAATTAAAATCAATTAATACAGACCATAAAAAACCCAGATATTAAATGCACTTCTATTCCACACTAGTAGGCACTGTACAGTGATTAATCAGCTTTACAGATTAACAGACTTGTACGCCAGCAACTGAATCCCCCCCTGCTCTCAGAAAAGCATCAACAGAAAAAGAAAACTATAATGGAGATTGGCACTTGGATTACAGAAAAAGCCGTAAGTTGGTTTATGATACACTTAATAAGCAAGAACATTGTGCTATAAAATGTTTCATATCTTGAGAAATAAGACTGTACTACAACCAATAGTTCACAATGCAATGTTACAGCCACAGAGACAACTATATTTTTATGGACTCATTAATCATCAAGTCACCGAACAAGAAGTGTAAAGAAGTTATGTTCTTCCACTCTTCTACTACAGCATTTTCAAGAAAGGCACTTAAAATCACAGGAGAGCTACACCAGATCCGTGACATTTGCTTTGAGCTGTAAGACGCCTGATCATATAGAAATGAAAATATTTTTTAAGGCTGAATCTACATGGCCACAAAGATCATAATTCTTCCTCAATTCTGCACCAGAACTAAATCAGCTGTACCATAACTCATCCCTTTACTTTCTGCCTCTATCATGGGGAGAGAATACATACACAAACAAAAAGTGCAAGAAATCTTTTAGATTACTTTGCTTAAACGCACTGCTGTGCATTAATGCTCGGCAGGGAGAAGGGATGGGGGCAGTGAAGGCTCCTTGTTCCTGAAGAGCAGGAACTACATTTATGCATCAGACAGAAATACTACAAACAAATAGGAAAGTGGAAAGAAATGGCAATGAAACGGCAAGAAATGGCAATGGAAATTTCCTCTTCTGTGACTCATTTCCCAATTCTTTCCAACACTTCAGTACACATAGTTGTATATATTAATTGCTGCAGTCTCTGGGTAAACTGCAAACTATACAGTGATCTCTTACTCTGAAAAGAAAAAAAAATACTGAAAAAAACTACTGAAATGGTAACCCTAGAATTGAGCAGTAGGAGAAAAGCCAGAACTGTGTTTTCTTAGTTTATTTTTGTTGAGCAGCTGTGATTTTTTAAAAAACTCCAAATGGCTTCTGTCCTTCACTTACAGAATTTAAGTCATCATGTTTCCAACTTGAAATCATCTCCAAGAGCCTAATGATAGAATCACCAGTTGAACAGTTAGACAAGAAAAATTTCAATATAAAAAAGTAGTAATTAAAAGAAAAAATCAGGAATCATCTTGATCAAGAAAAGAGACACCATAGCTGACACGGTACACATAAGCATTCAACTGATTCTGCACACAGAAAATCCAGGTGTTAGCAGACTAACTTTCAGTAATCAGAAATTTCCATAAACAGAATATTTAGGACTATGACAATCTCTATGTCATGGATTGGAGATCATGAACTTTCTCCATCAATTATGACCCCTTTTCCTAGAAGGTGGCTTTTAAACTATTTACCCTTGATGACTAATAAATATCTCAAAGTAAAACACAACTCCATTTCAGAATTTCTTCACTTCAGCTAAAGCAAGACCACCTTCAAAAAACAACCGAGATGATTCAAGAAATAATATTTTGTGTTTGTCTTTTAGAGGCAAAGTCTGGCTTTCCTCCTACCTTGCTTTTCCTATATTAACAAAAAGTCTTGGTTGAAACTGTACTAATTAGCACATCCAAAAACTATTTTTTTTCTTCCCAGCTTAAACAGCAAGCCCAAACCCTAAAAAAAGGTTAAGGAATCCTACTATCAAAGGCTGTCCGCTTCAAAATATTTTCATTTTCTCAGTGGGTATGGCAAATGCCAATGCCTCTTAAAAAGAAACCAGAAATCTTTAGCCTGATTACAAAGAAACATTATCTACTTGTTCTTTCCCCATCTTTGTGACTGAAACGATTATAGCACTAGATATTGCACTGGGTCAGTTACAGCACTAGAAAAAGAAGTCTTATTGCCTAACACATTTTGATACATACACCTATGCTTCAGTTAGCAAACAATATATACACTCGGAACTACATGATTTCAGTCTTTGAGTAATGAAAAATCTCAATGGACATGGCATTTACATAATAGCTGTAAAAAGCTGCGTTACAATCAGTAGTAGTAATACTTGAAAGCCAGTTAAGTATTGGGCATTTATTTAAAATTTGATACTTACAGTCCTCCTTCTAGAAAATTACAGACATTCTCATCACGTTTCGATACTAAATGGAAAGTTTCTCTGATAATCTGTTGCTGCGTATCTTCACTCTGTGACACAAAGAAAACATACTGCTAAAAAGGATTGACAATGCACAGCACACAGAGCTAATAACAGAACACAAAGTATATCAGGAACCTCAAACTATCTACTTCTGAAGCCCCAAATCTGCCAGTTAACAAGCTGCACACTTTTTGTCATTTCAACACAAAAAGCCCTATTTATAAGTTGCAGAAGAATGTATTACTGAGAAACAACTGTGGAAAAGTATTATCCTTAAGGAACTTCTTTTTAAAAATCCATCTAAAAGTAGTTTCCTCAAGTAAATTTGAATTTTTCTCAAGTATTCTGGTATTTTTGTATCTCAAACTTAGCCTGAACAGCTGCAGACATACTTTGAAACGACTTTTACCGAAATACAGAGAGGAAAACAAAGCTTGAAGGGGGTGGGGAAGCTAAAAATTCCACAATACGTAACTCCTTCAGAAACAGCTTAAAATACAGGGCTATCACAAGCAACACTCCTATGCCATGAACTTAACTGTTAATGGCATAACTGTTAGCAAATCAGAAACATCACTTCAGAGTTCTGACTCTTCAGAAACTTATTTTTAACTTTGAAATTACAGCCACAGGTCTATATTTTGAAAGGTAAGATGGTACATATATCCTGATATGGCTACAAATTATTATTTTGCTACCTAACTGCAAAATATTACTAACTTCATTTTATGCAGTTTCCAATCTCACATGTATCAAGCAAAAAAGTTGGACATAGTTTATAAATTTTGGTATCATGAAGAAAACAAATACCTCTTTCACAGATATGACCAAATCAATCTCTCTAGAAAGCAGGAGATGCTTTCACTTTTAAAAAAATTCAGATTTGCCTCCAGTACCAGTTCAATTAACACTAAAGAATGCAAAAGTTTCAAAAGGTCCACAAATAAATGTCTTACTGAAATCACACACAAAAATACAAACAAGGCAATTGCACCTGTTTCTGTGCACCACAAAGCTTTAGGGAAGTTTCCTAATCGTAATTTCTTAGCTTCGCTTGCTATTTACATTTTCAAAATTTCAAGGCATTCTGTTTATACAGGCATGTTGCCCTACTCTAAGCATTGAGAATTTATTCTAAGTGAAACACTTATGAAAGTAGAGGAGTAGAATGGTTTTACAGGAAAAATCTGTTATCCTGTGGCCATTCATTCCCTTCCTTCCACTGCTTCTTCTCCCTTCCTGGACTCTAGACACACAACAGGAATAGAAGACAGAAAAAGGCAGTTGCATTTGAATGAAAATAAGAATGGAAGGTACTTTTTGTCTACGTATTTAATTGTTAGCTGCACATTAAGTTGAGGGGGGGAGGAAGAAAGAAAAGGCAAAAAAGAAAGAAACTTCTTTAGTAAGTTACTGCAGCTCTGCAATTGAAGTTATCAAGAACAGAGTGGGGACACAAGGGGAATGCTTATCTTTATGTGTGAGAATATTCCATTCTAGTTTTTAAATTAGAAATGGTAAACTAAAGATATCTACTTGGCAACTGAAAAAAAAAGGAAACAGGTTCGTAAAGCCATATTAAAATTTCCCAATATTGACTAAGAAGGGATCAAATTTGCTCATTAATAGGAATGACCTGTATCAGTTACTCATTTAATTCAAAGCCTGGTGGTGGCAAACTGAAGTGTCACAGTCATCATCTCTGCTCTGAGGTGCAGAAGTAAGATACATCTCTTCCAGTACAGTATGACTTCTGTAATAGCCAGAATTGCAAGAAAGCTGCCATAAATCCAGTGAGTAACTGCACTACTGAAAAAGTAATTTGTTATATAACTCTTAGACGCACCAGTTGTTCTCTTGTGTTTCAGTGCCCAAGGTCAGCCCAGCAGATCACAGCCTATTTGTTGGAAAACACAGAATGCTGGAAACTTTTACTTAAAAATCTCTTATCCCTGAACTAAATCAGGGGGTCCCACAGTGTTTCTCAATGCCCTCAGGCTGCACTTTCCTATCACTCAGATCAAGTGCTTGTGCTGCTTTTGCAGAGCTACTTTGCTACCTGCCTTCTCCCACGCAAAAGAATGTTGTTTTCTCTTTCATTACCTTCTCCTGTCAGCTGTACCATTACATCCCCCCGTTCCCAAAGGAGGCGGCTCTGCCTGCCGAACCCCAGTCCCACCAAACCCCCTGCCCGGCCCCGCAGCGGGCTGAGGGCCGGGCGGAGCTCAGGGCAGCTCTCCCAGCGCTGCACGAGGCTCCCTTCCCTCACCCTCGGAGTTACCGACGGGCAATTCCCGCCGGGCACGGCCCTGGCTGCGGGCACAGCTTCCCTGCCGCCCCAGCGCGCTCCATTTCCCCGTGTGCCCTCTCCCCCCTCGTGCCCGGGGCCCAGCGCGGCCCCCGGCCTGGCGTGTCCCGGCGTACGAACCCCAACCTGCCTCCCTCCCTCCCTCCCCCCGGTCCCCGGCCCTGCCCGGCCGTACATAGCGCTGGTAGAAC
>WBMV01000658.1:102801-113372 GCA_013396655.1 Campylorhamphus procurvoides | reverse complement strand
GGCCTCGTGGACTTCATCAAGAAGTTCCTGAAGCTGATGGCCTCCGAGCAGCTGGTACGGGCGGGTGGGAGGGAGCAGTCGCGCCCTGCCCTGCCCTGCGGGGACACCAGGAGGGCTGTGCCGGGCGGACACACCGCGGAGCGGCAGCAGCGCAGCCCGGGCGTGCTCGGCCCCCACCTTTGGGCTGGTTGCAGCGCCTCCGTCTCTCCGTGCCCGGTGCCGCCAGGCCCGGCTCTGTGCCCGCTGGGCAGCGCTGCATCCCGGGGAAACATTCCTAGGCACACTGTCCCTGCAGCAGTCGGGAATACAGGTGGAGTATTTGGGAAAAAAAGCCAAAATGTTTGAGATTGATTTTCTCGATGAAAGTGTTTGTTTCCTTCAGAACTTACATCTCAAACACTTTAATCACTGTCACAGGACTGTTTGATCTTTTAAAATAGGAGGTGTTCCCAGTTGGGCAGCAAATTGACAATACAAGCTCAAGCAGCCTCGTGGTAACACTGGAAGAGCTGGAAATACAGTTGCACTACTTTTGTTGTTCTGCAGTAAACGTCAAAGTTTTAATTTAAGATACAAAGTTAAAGCTAGACTCATTAAATTAGTAATTAAATTGTAAATGAAATCATTCTCTTCTTGGTCTGCAGGATCTTATGTAATCATGTAGCTGTAAAGGATTTCACTAGCCTTCTATTTCGCCTGGAAATCGTGGTGGGTTTCCTTGTCCAGGGCTTAGTACCTCTAGGAAGAGTGATAGTTCAGGTATTAACTGCTCATGGATGTTTGCTACAGTTGGATTCAGTAATTATGATTGCATTGTCGCTGAAAAAATAAATAGGAGCACATAGCCTTCCAGTGTGGTTTCAGGAACAAAGCCCTAGGAATTTTATAGCTGTTTTTTTGGGAATAGCACACGATGTCCCACTAACTGTTTCTACCTCACACTGCAGATCCCAAGGCCCTCTTTGACACTGTGGAGCCACTACTATATGCATAAATGCATTTGGAGCAGAAAGTGAGAAGGAGGACCTGAGAAAAGAACAAAATAATTCTAATTTCTGTGGTGACTGTTCTAAATAAGCCAATCTGGAGTAGTGTGAATGGTTTGGATACTTGAAATAAGCAACAGCTAAACCAGGGAGTTGACTTTGTGCTGCTGCATGGCAGACTAATAGGTCAGCTTGCAGGAAGAGGAAGTCAGCACACTTACTTTGGCTTGCTCTGAGTGGCCAGACAGGTGACTCCTGGAAGTTGTGTTGCCACTCCATTTTGAAGTGAGGATATTATTTAGTAGTATTCTGGTGTGTGCTGTAAGGATTATAAAAAAACTTTTGAGTGCAGAATGTCTCTTTTGTGTTCCCTGTGAGATCTTTGTGAGATATCCATCTGTTCTCTTTTGGTTTTTTGCAGTTCATATATGTAAACCAGTCTTTTGCTCCATCTCCAGACCAAGAAGTTGGGACCCTCTATGAGGTGATTTTCATCTTAAATAACCTTTCCAAATGTGCCCTTAGCAGTAATAGTTTGCATTTAATGTAGTGTAGCTGATATTCACAGACCTGTATGAATGTGATCTAAGGAGATGTGACTCCATACAATCTCTGGAAATGCATTCCTTCATGTACAGCATGCTGTCATGCCTCCCATTATGATGGAGAGCGTTCCTATCAGTAACAATATTCCATGATACATTTACCTGATGGGAGGGGTTTTGTTTGCTTCAGTTACATGCTAGCCCATGAATAAATGTAACAGCCTATGTTTTTGTTTTCTCTTGCAGTGCTTTGGAAGTGATGGCAAGCTAGTACTGCATTATTGCAAAACTCAGGCATGGGGATGAATGCCAGGCAATACAGTTGTTTAAGTGTTCTCTTCAAAAATGGAACAAGGACTAACTTTCTTAAGCTCAACCTGTAAACACACATCGAGAAGGACTTTTGCATTTCTGCTTGTACCTGTATGATGCAGGTGAATAGCATAAGCAAAGAGCTACCTAGGCCATCTGATCATGTGGCCTTTTTCTGATGTGCATCTGAAGTGCAGAAAAAATACTTGCATCTGTAGAGTAGAGCCAGCTCTCTTGCTGCTGACTTCGTAATTTCTGTGTCTGAAGGGAAACTATTTAATTTGTCTGGACGACTGGTTGGATATCTCTGTCTAGATGCTGTACTGAAGATAAAAGTACCTTTTTATTAAAAGGAATGTCTGTTGTACATGTAGCCTGAGATTCAGTTTACTTCTGTCATGTGTGTCTGTTACATGCATTTGTTCTTTGTGAAAGTCCTCATCATGAGTATGTATTATTTCATGTCATTTCAAGACAGTATTTTTATATTTTTTTTCTCATGATGTGTAGGTATTGGTATATAGTCTAATTACTTCTCTCTGTGCCTGCATTGTGTTGGTTATGCACATTTACATGGCATAGCATAATGATAGGCCTCAAACTACTTTTCTTCCACACAAATTGTGAAGTGACTTATTGAAGGCTGAACACTTCAGCAGTTGTCAAGGTGTTTATTTTGACACTGTTTGATTACTTGCATCCTTAGTTGAATGATACAGCTAGCTGTTGCATGTTCAGTTCATGAAGACATAGAAGTGAGGTGCTAAAAGCCTACCCTATATATTCTCCTCTTGGCTACCATAATTTTCATGTTTCATCAGCTGCATGGTCCACCAACGAAATAGAATGCACTTTACATCCTTTTGCTAAATCATAACAGTGAGGCTTGGTTTGAAGTTTGTTCCATCATGGAGAGGACTTGGTACCTTCACTAGGTTACTGACCTTTGCTTTTATTTGTTGGAGGGTCTGGGTATGAGAGGTTGGGGTTTTGTGAGTTTATTTTACATGTCTCTGTTACAGTCTTTAATTGTTTAAGCTGAACTAAATTCAGTGTTAGTTGTTTGCTTGCGGAATGTTCCTATGTTGGATGACAGTTTTGGTCCCTGTCGTAATTAGTTCTTCACCACGTACAGACAAAACTGTTTTGTACAAGACTTGTTTGTACAAGTCTTGAACCCTTCACTGCTATTTCATACATAACTGGCTCTTATGTGGCTCTACAACCTGTGTATCAGATTTTTTCCACCCCTAGAGAACTTATGGAGAACTAATACTCAGCTTACTGATGTTGTTGCACTTTGCATGCAGCTTGGATGTATGCCACAGATACACAAACATGTGCCCAGAGTCCTTGGTTTGTGAATAGTTTGATATATTTTGCCACACTTTAAGTGGAAAACCTGGATTCAGTGGGTTAAGCTGTAAAGTCAGAATTGGTTGTAAACTTAAAACTTCAAATAATCCATACTTTTGCCTGCTCAGAACCCAGATCTCATGAATCTTTATTTATTTAAGAGAACTGTTGCAGAGGTAAGCACTCCGATTCTGTCTTGTGGAGGAAATTGCCTGCTAAGGTACTGTGAGGCCAGCACAACCTTGCCAGCCACTAGAGGGTACACAAGGACAAAAGTGTTTGCATAGTTGTTCCTAGATTTTTTGTTTCAATCTTTTTCATACTATGTCCACTTGCTGGCCTTACAGTATAAGTAGTCTGTTCTCCCATGTGACTGTATGTTTACTTAAGATAAGCTACTAGTCTGGTTCTCTTTCAAGAGTGTTCTATTGGTGCCTTTCACCTCACTTGATCTTAACAAATGAAACTACTGATAAACTGCAAATGTGCTTTTCAGAAGTGATGCAAGTAGGTTGGTTGGTTTGTGTGTATTTGATTGGTTGGTTTGTGTGTATTTGGGGAGGGTTGTATTTGGGTTTGGTTTTAAAATAATAAAAACATTAAGATCTTGAAGAAAAGAAGAACTATAGGTCATTTTATCATGCCAGCCAATGGTAGAAGGTTGTCTTTTATGTTGAATCTATAGATAAATTTTATCCTCTGAAGTTGAATAAAAATAATTTTTTGCCGCGGTTCCTTGAAATTCCAGTAATGTAAAAGCCACAATAATGGTTTGGATTTCTTTTATTCACCAGATGCATTTCTGGACTTGAATAACTTACCCATGAAGATTGGAATTATTTATTTAAGATTCATTTTGTTCCTTGAATAATAGTTATTTATTTTTGCTCCAGGATTTTTCTGGTCTTAATTTTTCTCCAGGCCCAACCAATTATTTCTTGTGCCCTGGTTTACCAGTATGCAGTGACTACTCACCTGATCCAGCTCTAGCTTTCTGTTTCCTCAGTGCTCTAAGTGGCTGCCTTTATTCTATTCTCTTTAATGACTGCCAGTTTCAGTTCTAGTGATTTCCCTCATTTAACTTCTGTATCTTCTTTACAGAGGCAGTTCTCCTTTTTGCCACTTTTTCCTGTAGTTTTGTGCCTTCTTGCATCAGGGAGGTAGTCAGTGCTTGTTTATCTCTGGTAGCTCTTTAAAGACCATGGGCACTCTCTGTCTGGAGTTGGGGTGTTCTAAGTGGCAGAAACTTTTCTTTGTTCATAATTTTAAATAACAGACTAGACTGCAAACGTGAAGTAGATAATGTGTCAAGGGAACAAATGATTCCCAGTAAGTTGCTTGCAGAATTTGCAAAAGACAAAGGTTGCAAAATACATGTTAAATCTCATTCTTCAAAAGTGACAGAGCATCTAAAATCAAAGATGATCCTGAAATGCTTATCTCTTGAAAAAGCATATTTCCAGTAAATTGGAAGCATCAGAAGCTCAAGTAGGAAATTAACTGTGTTTGGTATGCCTTGAGCAAAAGTGGTGACTGTATTGTTTAAGTGACTTCAATTGCTAATTGAAAGTAAGGGCTGACTCTTGGGCAAGTCCATGAGAGTTGTACGAGACAAAAAGAAAAAACATTGTAGATTTACTCAAGAGTATTGTGTTCCACCCAAAGATACTGCAGTACTGAATTGCCAATATTTGTAATGTAACTTAATTCATTTGATTTTACGTAATTGAATTAACAGGGCAAATCAGAAAAATTCAGTAAATAGACTGATTTTTAAAGACTGAGAAGTAAAGATAAGTATTGGAAAAGAAAATTATTATACTGTTTTTAGGGAAGATTTAGTACTTTACAACATCCTGATATTAAAACCCAGTGCAATGCAAAATTCAGTTATCCTGTTCAAGTTAATAATCGCCAGGTACAAATCCTTTAAACCGGGAGGCACTATTTATATGTAGTATTGTAACAGTTTAGAGAGTAGGATTAATTATAAATTTGTAATTTGAAGCTTCAACTAATCTTAAAAGCACATGGAAAGTGTGAAGGAGCCAAATGAAACCAAAGTTACCTCAGGAGTGAAATGGTAAAATACATAGTTGTCTCATCTATGTACATTGTCATCTTTACTTTTAAGTCTTCAAAAACTACTGCTAAGATCTTATCAGAAGACGTGTCTGTGCTAATTATCCCCACAACATAATCTTGAATGTACTGATCTACAGTAAATTCAAGGTGGGGAGTTGGGAATTCACACATCCATTCTTCAAACACCAAAGCAGCTTCCGTTTACCCATTGTTACTGTTTGTGCTTGTTTTGCAGATCAAATCCTTCCCTGTTTTGCACAAGTTTTTGGTTTGTGTTCTTGACTACTCTGAAGTCTCAGCTACTCTTCAAAATGTTGTACAAAGGTTATTAGTATGCATTAGCATACTACATATTCATCTTGGAGATGAGAGAAAAAAAGGCACAAAAATGCCTTTAATTCTGGAGTTTTCATGATGACTATCACTATTAAGGCTCTTATTAAAATGCGTTGTGCATTTTAAAAAAAAAAAAGTGTTTTCAGCCTAGTTTTGTGTTGGATCCAGAGAAGAAAAACACTTAACTAGAAAACATGTAAAATGTTTCCTATATGCAGAGACCATCCTTTAGCTTTTCTAGCACCATACCTACTATGCTCCCAAGGCTAAACATTTTAAAAACCTATTTTTTGTGTCCTTGCTTTGCTCTTCTTTAATAGTCATAATGGCATGAGATTGCAGGTGTGTCTTACTGTATTTTAGCCAGAAGTCTCTTAATTTGATGTTAAAATATCTGGAGAGTCAAAAACTCATTTAGAGATTGTTTCATCCTAAAACAGGTGGTTAAGAAACGTTGAATGAATCAGCTCTTGACTAAGGAGAGACCGAAATAAGTACGTTACAGGCTTAATGTTAAGCCTGTCACACTGCATCTATGTCACTAGACTTGGTAGTGCCAGAATATTTTCTGGGACACTGTAGTTCAGTCATCTGTACAGTTAGTTGTTAGAAGAGTTGCTTGCACAGATTTTGGCCTGTGCACAGTTCAGAAGTTGGCAAGGTACCATTTCTGTGGGCAGTTTGGACGTGATCAGCCTGCTATGGAGCTTGAAAGGTAAATAGTGTGGATGTAAACTGTCCTTTGCAAGCTGGTCTCTGTGCCAGGGATCAATCCTTGGGATACTTGTTGCTAGGTAGAGTCCCAATTTCAGGTGAGATTTGATCCCTGGTATGCACATTGAGAAGAATTGAACTTTGGAAGAAAAACAGTTGTCACTCTTCAAACTTCAGGAGCAATCTGGGAATGGCTTCCCTTCATGCAATCGTCTCTAAATGGGTCTACATTGGTAGGCTCTAAATGCCTACAAACAGCACATTCAGCAATGTTTTTTGTTAAGGATGCAGATTATAGAAGGAGATGAAGTACTACCTATAGGTCTCAATTAACTCATACGTTATTAAAAGTAGATGATGAACATTATTTCGTAATATATATTATATATATATATAAAAGGGGCAATAGTCTTAGAGTCCTTGCTGTGTATTTTCCTATGGAGTAATTCTACATGCAAGTTATTTATATTTGTATGCATATCAGTTAGACTTGTGTTAAAATATAATTGCATTGAGGACCTAACTTTAAAAAAATAAAAGTGGCGAGTTACATGTTTCAATGGCAAAAATCAGAATATGATATTAAAGCAAACAAAAATGTCTTTCCTTCAAACTCAGTTTGGTAACAGAACTAATAACCCTAGCAACTCATGGGAACTAAAACATGTGAAGAGCTCTTCAGCTCTGAAACAGGAAACCTCAAAGGAAAAAAGGGCTCCAAACAAAACTTACACAGTAAATATTGCCAGTGCAGTGAAGGCTAGCCAGCACTTTAGCTTTCTCATATAAATATCACAAATAAAAAGAAACAGCAACTTATTTTCAAGTGTTTTTCTCACAGAGAGAACTGTCAATATTTTATATTTTATTTATAGCACATGCATGGTGCACTAATGTCCCACAAAAAGTGAAGCAAACTGATTTCTTCCAAGAGTCCTTTCTGTGCTGTGTGGTTTAACGCCTCACAGCTCCTGACTGCATTGTTTGGTTTGTTTTTTATTTTTTATTTCAGCTGTGCACATGCCACTTAGTAATTGGCGATGTTTTCAATGTATGGCGTGACCTTGTATGTGGTGTCCTTGTTTCAGGCATAGATTACTGTGTGGTTTTAGATGATGATGTTTCACTGCATGATATTTGATGCAATTTGTTCTCAAGCCTTTTTTGAGAATTGTGCATGCAGCAGGTTCTCATGCAAAGTGGATCAGTCTCACTTTCCAGGTTATATGACTGAGGAGCAGCTGCACTGCTACATTGAATCATGACTACATAGAGTCATGTAGCCCGAAAACTCACACTACAGCTGCAGATCCAGATTTTCTCTCTAAAAAACCCTCTCTACAAACATAAAGAAAGAGAGACAATAAAGGGGTGATTTGGTAAAGGGGTGAAAGTCATTCTGTCTGGAAGAGGAGATGTAAATACTCATTATTGGGTCGAAGTGATATTATCTGGCTAGGCTAACAGACCAAAGAAACACAGCATAGTTTGCTACAAGAGTCTGTTCCTTCTGATACCCTGGATCCCACCTTCAACTAGCCCACAACTTTTATTTGAAATTACAAGATGTATAATAAAGTCTTCAGTCACGAGCTATGTATTTGGGCCCAACACATGGTGCAAAGTGTTTAATACTAGAGGTCATTAATTCCATCAATCTTTATCAAAGATTTTTACTCAATGAAGTATGAGAAAAACCAGGTGAGCTGCACCCCAACAGGAGATGATGTGCCAATATGTGCTTGGACGCTTCACCTAGTAAGTCCCTCCTGGGGTTAGGTGTCATGTCCAGAGATTGATCTGCTTATACCTATCTTCTGAATAACAGTGGGGTGGTTTGGCATTTGTCCATAAAGCAAAGGTTTTGTGGCTAAAGCCCAGACTCCCATTTTCCAAGGCAAAGTTTTAATAGAACAGTTGAAAAATAGTTACAGTACTTAATTTCTACAGGGGTATCAGTATATGATTTCCTGCAATAAAAGTGCATAAAATCCTGCACACACATTTAGTATGTGAAAGCAATTTCCATGCTGTGTGGATTACAATGCTCTCCTCTTACTTTAAATTTTCAGTGAAAGTTAAAACTGCTGTATGTGCTTGATCCTTGTACCCTTTCTGTCAATGGCGTATTGGCAAAAACAAAAGCTGGAGGGACATGGATATTGTTCCTAGTGGTGTTAATGCAGTCAAGCAATCAACTGTAGAAGTTTTGAGTATCAGCAAGTAATGCTGAATGATTCAAATTAAAGACTAAACACTTTTGAAGAGGAGCAAATACAAGTATAAGAATTTCTGTTACTACTAGAGAAATTTGATGTTTGGTAGCCAAGGGAAGAACTGATGAATTGGTACAGCAATATTGGTGAGCTATAATAAACAGCAGCAGTTTGGAACTGCAACATGTGGATCCAGCCCGATCCCTTAGTTGTAAAAGATATAAAAGGTCCTTTTGCTTATAGTAGTGGTATTTGACAGCACTACTAATGATCCCATCAACATTGTGGCAAAGGAATCCAAGTACTGAGGTTTCAGGGATTAACAGCAGTGGCATAATTTTTTTCCCCCTGGACTTAAATAGCACCAAGCACATAGGTGCACAAATAAGTGGAGAGACATTATAACTGCTGCAAAATAATTTACATCAGATCCTGAGAATATCAGAATAAGACAAAAAATATTTTTAAAACTTACCTCACTGTTCATTTCACAGCCTGTTTTGATGGTCTTTACAACTTACTCTTGCAAGACATTTTATTCCTTTAGGGTGGTGCTTCCAACAACCACCAAAATGCTGTGGAATCTGCCTTTGAAATAAATTACATAGGATGTTTCACACTAATTCTAACTCTTTGCAACCTACAGCAGTTTTAATGGTGCCATATGGGACTACTCAAGCAAGTACAGCAAAAAGGTGGAACTTGCCCATACCATTTTTTGACACCACCAGCCATTAGCTAAAATAGATGTGAGGCAAATTTCATTAGGAAATAAGGCACTCCTAACTGTGACTGTGAACAAGTTACCGAGGGAGGTGATGTCTTTCTTCATTGTCTGCATTTGTTCCAGGAAGACTGGGTGTTTTCTCTTTTAACCACACATTGGCTGCTGAGAGCAGTGCCAGGGTATCCTGGTTGTGTTTCAGAGATTTGGGATAGCCTTAAGTTCTCTCAGACCTTTAAAAATCTGCTTGAAATTATTACAGTTCTCCCTCTCTCTCTCTGTCTCTCTCTCATACACACACACACACAGAGGCACACAACTTGTTAAAAATTACTTATAAGGTAGAATCTCCTTTCTGTGTGCCAGGAGAGGTTCTGGAGTGATGGCTGACAATATACCTATTCAGTACATTCATTTGTATTTCACTCCTGTGTGCTAGATTCCAACCCCATTTAAAAATGGGAAAGTATTCCTGACTGCAGTGAAGCCAGAAATTCATCCAGCTTCTCAAGTTATACCGACTGGATTAACGGTGCTTCATTTTGTCACACCTACTTGATGTACAAGTCAGGGAGAGGGGAGGGAAAACAGGCACGCTAGAAATATTTCAGCATAACTGTCTGTAAGGGAAATCATGAGTGTTGTGAGCACCTCTAAGCCTCAGAGCTACAGAAGCCCACGCCACCAATCTGCTTGCTTCCAGATGCACGATCATCAGGTACACTTAAAGAGCTGAACTCTTTTTCTTTTAGGCAGAAAAGATGGATTTTCTTAAAACACTGTTCTATGGTGTATAGTGAATTCTGTTGCCAGAATTCATGACTAATAAACATTCTAATAAAAATAAGTGGAAAGGAAGATGGCTGGCTTGCTCTGCTTCCAGTATAGGGGTTTGAGAGAGTAAGAAATGTGGGGACCTGCTGTTTGTCTTCATATGGCCTCTTTTGTCCCATTCACAGAGCTTCTGTGTGTCACTCTGAGTGCTAATGGTCATGGCAGCTCTAAATGTAATTGCAGGGCGCCCTTGCTTTCAAGAAACAGCATCTTCAACGGGTAGGCTGTTTGTGGAAAACCTCCAGCAGCAATATACTGTGTGATTTAAATAGCTGCGTGTGTCTTGTTTTGCTTTCCGATAGATCTTCCAGACGTATTTTTTCCAATCAAGCTGTGGTGTAAGTAGCAGAGGCAGAGGCAGGCCGCGGGCCCTGCCGACGAGGGATGCAGGCGCCCGTAGAGGGGCCCGGCAGGGAGAGGGAGAGATGCTTCTGCCCCCCGGCAGCGACAGCCGCTCGTTGTA
>WBMV01000658.1:42864-102662 GCA_013396655.1 Campylorhamphus procurvoides | reverse complement strand
ATGGAGGGACCCGGGGCCCTCTCCTGGTCCCCGCTCCCGGCCCCGCTCCCGGTCCCCGCTCCCGATCCCCGATCCCGGTCCCCGCTCCTGATCCCCGATCCCCGCTCCCAATCCCCCCTGCCCCCGCCGCGGCACGCTCCGGCCGCAGCGACATCCCGAGGGAGATACAGCAGCGTGCCGAAGCAACCAAAATAGACCAACACACTATAGATAAATCGGGAGGAAAGAGCCCGGGAGAGGCTGCCGGGTGCGCGGTCCTGCCGGGGAGGGGGCGCGGGGCGCGGTGGCGGAGGCCCCGGCCGTCCGTCTGTCCGTCCGCACCGCGCTGTGCCGCCCGCACACGGCTCCGGCTCTGCCGCCGGCCGAGAAGGGCACATCCAGGCTTTCTGCGGCCCGCCAGGGGCAAGGAAAATACCTGTGAGGGCTTTAACTCGCTCCTGGTTTATTCCTGTCGTTCTTGGCTTCTCTGTCTTAGACTTCAAGATAAATACGTTTTATTCGAGTTTTTCCTTAAAAACAAACAAACAAACAAACAAACACAACGAAAACCAACAACCACCCCAACCAAATAACCAACCAACCAACCCAAAAACAAACAAACAAACAAAATAAACCACAAAACTTTTCCCTTTAACATTGCTATTATGAAAGTATTATTCTAGCTTGACTTTTCTTTAGCCTCCTTTCACCTCCCTTTGACCATCCTTCCTTCAGGACAAATCATGAGATTTGTAACAGAACACAGGAAACTAAGCACCAGGAAAACAAAGCGTGTTAACGCTAGAAATATGCATGGCAACCTTTAATTTTAGTTTTTTTTAATTTTATTTCTGGCCAGCCAGACTGTCTGTACAGAAATAACAGCACTTGAAAAGTTTGGTCAAATGCTAGCATTGAGTACTTATGTTCTGACACCATAGGAAAAGTATGTCTACCTGATACATGCATAGATTGTGGCTGCAGTGAGAGGCAGCATATAGATATACACATTATACTTTGGAAGTAGTTTGTTATGAGCATGCTGTCTGTCTTCATTAAAATAGTGTTCCTACGGGGATGCTAATTTGAAAGCATTCAAATGACATCAATGCACTTTCTGTGTGCTATTGCTTGCATAGTTCAGGAGAGACTTAGGGTGTTCCACTCTGAGCATAAGTATTTTCTTTACTTGGTAAAGTGCCAATAGTCATGACTACAGCTAAAACTAAACTTGAAGGTTTTGTAACCCATTGGGTTACTTGTACCATAACACCTAGAAGCGTCAGCCCTGGGTCAGAAGAGCCACATTGTGGAAAGTAATGTATAGAGCAAGATCCCAAACCTTTAGTGACCTTTCCAATAGAACAAGATTAGCAGCAGCTCAGGGGAGGCTTGTAGGAGAGTAAAAGGAAACAAATATAAGACATTATTTTTAAAGAATTTTTTCTCTGACAAACATTGTTTAGAAGTAGATGCTGGCAAAAGTTCCCGCTCAAGTGCTTTATCTACACAAAAATGCTACAATACAAGACATGGAACTTTCAGGAACAGAGTGAGAGGACCATGTACAGGAAGCCTGACATCTTCATTCTTTGTTTTTTTGGCTTCATACAAAAGAGTGCTGTGTAACAGAAGGAAAGCCAAAAATATCGGAAAAGGATCTGCAGAAGAATGTAACTATGTATTTTTCTTGTTTCATTGCAGTCCTCTGTTTCTAATTATAAGCCAGCTGCTGAAGTGACTTCATTCAATAACTATTTTGATTTGATCCTGTCTACCACTCTAGTCTCAGACTCACAGTTCCCAAACTCCAATCAACTATGTAATGCAAAAGAAACATAATTCTAAAATATTAGATATGTCCTTCTTTCTCATTCCTAGAGAAAGAACTCTTTTAAAGAAAAAGTTACAAATACAATTTTATTTTTTTCTAAGTAAAACTTGGATTTCAAGAATAAGAAAGAAGATAAAAGATTTTTATATGTCACAACCTTCTTTCATAACCATATTTGTATACTTTTGTCTTTTATAGTCTTATCTGTACATTAAAGGCAAACACTTTGTATTTCAGATATACGAGAAATCTTGTGGACAATGGAAATGGGAAGTTCAACTTGATGATCTTGTGCTGGGGTGAAGGGCATGGCAGGTTTGTATCCAAAGACTATAGTTTTAACAAACATATAAATCCATCATTATCTCTCACTGTCATACAGTGAAAAATAGAGATAAATAATCAGCCCTATGGGAGCTATCAGACGGTCTCTGGAAACTTAGCAGTGTAGAGGTCCTACTGGTATAGTAGTCCTGAATAGTTGCTGTAACTTCTTCAAGTTTGTACTTCACGGCCATTTTTAAAGCACTCTGTTTAAATGTTCTGGTTTTCTACCAAAGCTAAGCTTCCCTTCTGTCAGAGGAAGTTTTTAGTTCCAGAGATACAGTGATTGATAAGACCCTGTTCAACCTGTCCCATTCAACAGACCGATGTAACTCAATTGCAGAAGCAGGACTGGGTACAGTTAAATAGTCTTTGATCTCTCGGTGTTTAAATCTGCCTCTGTGACAAGATGAGAAAAATAGATTTGGGTTAGGACTACAAACAGTGAGGAGGAAGCCCCTTTTCAGGAGTACTTGGCTTTCTTTCAGTTCTCCTGCCTCAAAATGGACCGTACTGTTGATGTGGACTACTGAGTTGTGTACACAGATTGTACACTGTATTGTATAGTCCTACACAATGTGAGGGTAGGATCTGTCTCTTGGAGGGTCTTTCATGAAGTATTGGGCAAAGCAAAGCAGAGAATAACAAAATTTGCATGTTTTGACTGAATATTCTTACCTCTAAATAGAAAAGCTAAGAAGATATTGGAACAGTTTTCTTCTTTGTTGCAGTGGAACATTTACAGTAGTCTTTAGGGAATGCCATAACGTCATACTCAGAGTGATATAGGAACCAAGCCCACCACCTCTACTCCTTCCAGGCTATTCCCACAAATCATGTACTTTATGTCAAACTGTGGCTGACTTCAATGAGATTTTGCTAGAACTAGACTGAGACCACAAGCTGGTTTTGCTTCCTACATGAAGAGGATCCAATTTTCTCGTGGTTTGTGAAAGGATCATGACAACATGGCATTTGTGAATTGTTCTGTTCCTGAAGCATCTCAGTTTATAAGAAACCCCAATGTTTGTTTATCAAAACAGTAATGTACAAGTACAAAGTTTTTGACTGAATCCCATTCCAAGAGGATCAAATTCCCCCTTCTCCCTCATCCCTCATGAGTGACAAAGTCTCCCTTTGTTGTAATCCCATTGACTTCTGCAACAGTTAGTCCAGTATTAAAAAAAAAAGAGCCCAAACCAAAGTACATAACTAGCCCATGCATAGTCCCCAAATGCAGCAATTAAAACACACTTCAGAGCAAGAAGGCAGATCAATAAAGCAAACAAATCATACCAGATCCTGTTGGCTTTTCATACCTTGCCAGAAAGATAAACAGCTGGTTGTACTTAGTACTATCAGAGTGAGAAGTACAGCATTTTTTCCTTCAGCAATGCCTGTGCACCCCAGCAGTAAAGGAACCATAGAAATTAAACACAATCAGCTCATTTAATCATGTTTTGGCAGCAAGCATGGTGAATTTGCAAATATCAGGTGTACTTGCAAGTTTATACTAGCCTCTGCCTGGGATCATGGTGGAAGCATCCTTTTGGACCAGAAGAGTTTTTGTGTTCTGAAGAAATTTTCAGTTCTACTCCTTCCCCCAGACTTTCTTTGTATTTCTCTGTGTTAAAGCCATAGGGTGATCAATATCTGACTCTTCTCCAAATCCCGTTGTATGTGAGTTTATCTCAATACATTTCTAAAGTAGCAGTTTTAAGTGGGCATATATTAATGCATGACCCCTGTGCAGTGCAATCTGTGCTGTTTGTTGTACTGAAATTAAATATGTGTATCACACTGAGTTTGGTTATTCTTTTCACATATATAGCAGCATCCATGATCATACTGACTCACACTGCTTCATGAAGATTCTCCAGGGAAATCTAAAGGAGACTCTGTTTGAATGGCCTGAGAAAAAAGGGAATGGTGAAATGACTAAGAAATCAGAACGAGTTTTGCGTGAAAATCAATGTGCCTACATTAATGGTAAGCTATTAAGCTTGTTTTGACAACTATCTACCATGAGTCTTATTCCTAACAGAAGAGTTCATCTGCTTTCTAGTCTCCTACTTTTAACAGTATAATTCTTCATGCACAGTTTAAGAATGTGACTCTCTAGATTCTGCATAAACCTATATTTAGATTCATTAAAACAAACAACCACTACAAAATGTCCTTTCAATTCACTCTTAAGACACTGCAGTAATTGCCCAATTCTTTAATATGCTGGATATCTCCTGTACACCAAGCAGCCTTTCAGCACTGTGCCCCTAATGACTATCCAAAATTTCTTGTAAACGTAGACATTGAACAGTATTTTGTAAGATATAAGAGAACCAAAATTTGGATAGCTTAATCACCTTTGTTTTTTGTTTTGTTTTGTTTTTTTTTGAAAGAAACAATCCTTTTGCTCAGTCCTGGAAAAATCTATGTCAAAAATGTAAAAGCTGTCTATGAAATAAATTCATCAGCCAGGAGCAGAGGCTCCAATTCTTAGTGCTACTTCTTGTCCAAATCAAAAAAAGACTGTAGTGCTGAAGTGCAGTGTCATCAGAATTGAAATTCCTAGTCTACAAAAAAAATGCCTGACTATACAGTGTTAAGAATGACTAGGACTCTACTAGTAAGGTTCTCTAGGTACCTCAATCCATGCCATCACATGCATCTGTAGCTATTACCATCCTGTGTTATGCTGGAGGTCATCCTGGAGTAGTCTTCTCAGTGTAATGTGTTTTGGTGCTGTGAAAGAACTGCACATCATGCTGAACAGCAATGAGTTCAACCGAACAAAGGTGAAGCATCAGAGAAGGGGGTCATCTGCCTGTTATGTCATGGGTTAAACACTGGAGGACTAAAGGCTAAGCTTGGGAACTTGCCAGTTTGAGGGAGACTCAAGTTGAATTATGGAGTTAGCCAGGGTGAGAGCTTTGGGGAAGAAAGAGTAGTGTTCTGCAGCCCAGTGTTGAAGGTATGCCACATTAAGTGAAAACATAAAATCTTTAGGGCAGGAAATGCCAGAAGGATCTTGACACATCTGCTGATGTTCCCATGACAGGGATGGGGGTTCTCAAAATCAGCCAGGTTTTCCTACCTGTGCAGTTCTTTTCAATGCAAACAACTGCACACTGTACGCATCTGATCCAAAGCTTCCTTGGTTGTTTCAAACAAATTTGGTGTTCAGTTCTCTGAGGCAGCTTGGATCTCTGCCATGTTTTGTAACAGATGTTTTGGTTTAAAAGTAACATGTTAAACAAGCAGAAGGAAAGCAACTGACAGTATGTTGATCCCTATAACTACATCAATAGTAAGTGCCTTCACGTTTCTGTTGCATGCTTCTTTGTTGCTCTTGAACTTAAATGTTAGAATCCACTGAACTATGTTGTTTATTTGGGTTCCCCAATGATGACCACAGATTTAGGACTTTCCTCCCTGCTGCTACATCCTCTGTTTAGATATAAGTATGTTAACGACACTTAGGGCTTACCTTACAAATGTATCAGAGTTCAGAGTGTACTCATGACTCTCAGAGTATCATGCCTATATTGCGCAATACACGTCCAGGTACTATATAAAAAATTCAAGTACAAAAGCATGAGTTGTTTTTATAGCAGGATCATAAACTTAAATTCAAAGTCTCTGTTAAGTAACTCAAAAACTCCACTTCAGGGTAGAATGGATGTGGTTTATTTCATGGATGTGATTCTTCATACCTTACATTTTTGTGTAATTTCTAGCCCACCAGTGCAGAATGACCACACAACGTACAGTGCCTTGTTTTACTACATCTTCAATTATGCTTACTATTCTGTTATGATTGGAAGTATGCCAGTCACTACTAATTTGTCATGTTATTCAAAAGAAAAAGCAAATTAAAAGTTTGTTCTCCAAACCAGTAAACTGGGAGGATTAATTAGGAAACAGATACCTGCAGTAGAAGGCAACTATATCTCTCTCCATAAGTCCAATGCATGTAGTCATGCAATGCAGTTCCCAAATGCATGTAGCTGACTTTTACTGTGACTGATATCCATGTTACTTGGGTAAGAATTAGCAATACAAAAGCTTTTTCCTCATAAAATGTCTTCTTAATTTTTAGAAACTTAAATCTTGCTGCTTTGGAAGCATCAATAGCAACAGCTCTCATAGGAGAGTAAATCAACTAGAAGTCCCCTAGGATTGAGAGCTAGAAAATTACTGACAGTATGGTCTTCTTTAAGTTTCTTTGGATTCCTATTGGCCTCTATCTTGTGGTGGGTAATCCAGAAGTTGCATGAACTGTGGAAGGCAATAACTCATTTGGAGTTACCACTGTATTTAGAAATCTGTGCTAGAGAACAGCAGTCAAATTTCCTGTACTGAGTTATTTGTTGCCCATAAAAGTGTGGGCAAGCGTAATTGCTCATGAGTTTCAGTTTAGGAAGCATTTTTCCAGACAATTGGGATCTCAGTAGATCTGCCTGCTAACACAATTTCTTCTTCCATGCCCTTGCTGGTGTAGACTCCATTGGCCTGCACCGTGTGGAGAACATAAGCCACACAGAAACTGCTGTTAGCCTGCATTTGTACAGCCCGCCCTTTGACACCTGTAACACCTTTGATCAGAGGACTGGACACAAGCACAAAGTCACGATGACCTTCTACAGCCAGTTTGGGGAAAGGACTGTCTGCGTAAGTATGAGATAATGCACTCCTCACCCAGCCCTGGGCTCTGAGCCCCTGTGGGGATGGTGCCAGGGGCTGCCCTCCCACCTGCATAGGGCAGGGGTATGGTACCCCAGGACAGGCAGGAGGCCCAGCAGCTCTGCCCTGCCTGGGGCATCCCCATCTAGGACCAGCATAAAAACTGTTTCCAAGTATAGCTTGATTCGTCCATCTGCACTTCCCTTGTGTGGAATTTTCTGCCTTAAAACTTGCCTCATCTTCGTCATCAGATAAGTTCTGAGCAGAGAAGAGAATTAGTGAGAAGTTTCCTACTCGCTGGGCATCTTCAGGCAATAATGACAGTAAATACAACCTATTGATGATCTGGATGAAGGGATTGAGTCCACTGTCAGCAAATTTGCAGATGACAACAAGCTGGGGGGCAGTGTCAGTCTGCTGGAGCATGGGAGGGCTCTACAGAGGGACCTGGACAGGCTGGATAGGTGAGCTGAATCCAACAGGATGAGGTTCAACAAGGCCAGGTACCAGGTCCTGCACTTTGGCCACAACAACCCCATGGAGCACTACAGGCTGGGGATAGAGTGGCTGGAGAGCAGCCAGGCAGAGAGGGACCTGGGAGTTTGGATTGACAGGAAGCTGAACATGAGCCAGCAGTGTGTCCAGGTGGCCAAGAAGGCCAATGGTATCCTGGCCTGTATCAGGAATAGCATGGCCAGCAGGACCAGGGAAGTGATTCTTCCCCCGTATCCAGCAGTGCTGTGTCCAGATCTGGGCCCCTCAGTCTAGAAGGGATATTGAGGTGCTGGAGTGGGTCAGAGAAGGAGAACAAGGCTGGTGAAGGGGCTGGAGCACAAGCCCTATGAGGAGAGGCTGAGGGAGCTGGGGATGTTTAATCTGGAGAAGAGGAGGCTCAGGGGAGACATGATTGTTCCGTACAGCTACCTGAAAGGAGGCTGTAGCCAGGTGGGGGTTGGTCTCTTCTCCCAGGCAACCAGCAGTAGGACAAGGGAGCACAGTCTTAACCTCAATGGAGGTTTAGGTTAGACATTAGGAAGAAATCCTTTACAAAGAGAGTGATCAGACATTGGAATGGATTGCCCAGGGGGGTGGTGGAGTCACCATCCCTGAAGGTATTTAAGAAGAGACTGGATGTTAAACTCACTGCCGTGGTCTAGTTGACAAGGTGATTTGAGGTTATAGGTTGGACTTGATGATCTCAGAGGTCTCTTCCAACCTAGTTGATTCTGTGATTCTGTGTTTTGGACAGCTTCAGGGAGGTGTTATGTTTCCTACTTAAACTGTTCTCCCAAAGGTGAAGCATCACATTTCAAGTCAGAGGTTTTAAACCTCATAGCTTATTGTAAAGTAAAGAATTCTTCAATAAATTTGACTCTTTAGACTCACAACTAACATAATAAGATTTACTCTGAAACTAAGAGGAGGCTTACTGTTGTCTCCATTCTTGAGCAATGGCTTGAGATTTTGTGTGGATAGGAAGGAAATCTTAAGATCATTTTTGGGGTGACCAAGGTAGAACATTTGGGAGAGGTTAATAGGGTTCCTTTCAGCACTGTTCAGTTGGGGAAAATGCTCAATTCCCAGTAATGGGAAAAATAACTACTTATACATGGAAAAAGGACTGATTCTTGATATTCAGCCACAGAGGTTCAGACTGTTTGGTTATGTTACATACCAAACACTTTCATCTTCCATTGAGCCCAGAAATTCAGTGCTCAGGAGTTTCCTAGAATAAGTCATTATTAAGATCCACTAAAAATTTTATACAGTTAACAAGTACCATGTAAATTATTTTTTAAGCTAGTCACATTACCAAGCAGCTGAAACACAAATTTTGACCTTCCAGAGTTTGAAAGGTCTTTGAGAAAGTAAACTTGAATTTCGAATTCAGATTTCAAATGGTATATAGTGTGGAAAAATGTTGAACAAAATTCATGCAAGGAGTAAGTATTTGCTTGCTTTCTTTTTGTTTTAAGTCTTTATTGAATATGAAATATACAAGATAGTAAGGGAGACTAGATGTTTTGACTTGGACTGTTTTCCTACCCTGATCTGTAACCATCTGGCACTGTACCTTTTGTGGGAAACTGGATCTGGCTTACAGGAAAGAGGTAAATACTAATCACTGGGTCTCTTTCATGAATTCCTGTAAATGGAATTCCAGTAAGGGAGAAAGTGATAGCAAGTCTGGGCCATGCAGCTGCCTGAAATGACTTCATTCTACAAAACCCTTCTAGTCTTAGTGACTTGGTTTCTGGGAAGCTGACTGGAAAAGCTTTCTGCTTCTCAGATCACCAAAGGACACAGGAAGGCAGAGAGCTATAAATTTAAAATACCAAGAGAGTAATATAATGTTTATTTGTGTATCTTTTATGAGTGAGATCTGCTTAACTAAAATACATTAATTGCTTCCTCTTTGTCTTAATTATTTTGCAGGTAAAACACAGAGGTAAATCCCCAATGTCTTCTGGCCATGATTACATCTTGATTAACTAGCTCTCCAGTAAATATATAATAACTTATAAAGGCCTAATAATAAAAATAGTATGTGTGTCAAAGGACTTGCCCAAGAAAATTACTGCACAGTTCAGGTACAAACCATGACAATACTGTTAGGAAGGTTCACTGAGGGACAACTGATTTTGTCTTCCATACTAGAGCACATCAGTTCCTGCTGTCAGGAATTTTGCTGGAGGAGGCAGTATCTCTTTGCAGCCTGTCTTCCAAGCTGTACAGTAGAGCAGTTTCTGTCAAAATGGAGTAGACTATCAAGGAGAGAACATAATCTGGAGGAGGAAGCACTCCTCAGTAGTCCCTTCAGTTGTGGGTTACCCATGATCACACAGAGCCAATGGACAGGGTGATTCTGTCAGACACATAGTGCCTTCCACCAAACTCTGGCAGGGAACACTGAAAATAAATGATGTATTTTAAAATGCTGAGCTACTCTGGAGGCAAAGGTCCATGATGAGATTGTGAAGTAGGCAGTGACTGTCTCTTTCCCTAAAAAGACAACCTCTCTTCTTTTGTTTTAGGCAACAGCAGTGCCGCAGGAGAACAACTGAGAAGCACCAGCATGTGTTTGCTTAAGACCTACTGAATGTTTAACTGGGGATGGAAGACTGGCATGGCTAAGGTCGACAGCCAGATATATTTTGATACCTTGTACATTGGAGTACACTAGGGCATCTTCCAGGTCACCTGCAGTTTCCGCGAATTAAATTGCTGATTTATGGGACACTAAGCTCAATAGTGCCATAAACTGCTTCAGAGGTTTGATGCCTTTTCTTAGGCTTCTGTCAGAATTAATTAGTTTGTTTTCTAATTCTAGCCTCTTGTTAACTCCACTTTTGATATCACACTGAGAATATCAGAAATAGGATTTTTAAATATCATCTGGCACTTCTCAATAGACCTATGGGTGTGTATGCTCTCAATGTAATTAGTAACTATATAAACTTTTAAGCTTCCAGTCACTTGTACCTATGTACACTAGATACAACTAACAGCAGCTCTTTTTTTGATGAAGTCTTTTAGGTTTTAATGCTCTAGGCCTCCTTGATAGTTTTGTGCATTTTTTTTTATTTTTTACAATTTAATTTGACAGATCTCATTTTAAACAGGAGCAGAGAAATGCTTCACAATGATTTTCAAAATTAATTGCACAGATTCAGCTCTTAACACGACTAATCATACTTAATTCAGCTAATGTCCAGTTCCCAAAGTATTCTATATAGTTAATGAAATAAAACTGGATTTGTGCACATATTTCAGTGTTTGCAGCATTTTTCTCCTGGTGACTAAAATATTTATCACACTTTACCAAAATCCACATTCCTCAAGAATATCTAAATCTTTTCCAAGAAATACACTATTAGAAAAGACTTTTAAAAACTGGAAGTATTTCAGACATGCAAGGAATCCTGGTTCCAATTAAGTTGGAGAGAGTTCTGCCATTGAATTTGCTGGTGCTTAATTTTATCCTCCAGATTTAATCAGAAGGAAAGAACCAGCTTGAAAGGCATTAACTCTAATTAAACATATCAAAATCAGCAGAACTGCCTGCACTGATGATATCCCATTCATTTAGTGCAAATAATAACATATTACAAGTAGAGAATGTGCAGAAATTCGCCAAGTCTTATAGGTGACTGCTGGCTATTCAGACCACAGTTTAAATTTTAGCAGTATTGGTTTTAGATGAGTCACATATTTACATCTGTAGTGAAAAGCCCTGGAAATGTTTACTTTATGAGACCCCATTTCCAAGTAGGCTGTGTCAAATTTTCAAAAAATGTTTGAGCAGTGTAACTGTTTTGGAATGAACCTATGCCTTGCTGTGAGAGTGTCACAGCACCAGAGATGAGCTGAGGCTGGCAGTCCAGCGCCCTGATCATGTAGGGTCACTTACAGCAGGTTGGTCAGGACTACATCCAGCTGGGTTTAGAGTCTACAAGCACCAAGGCACTGAAGCCTTTCTTGGCAAACTCTTCCAGGGTTTTACTGCCCTCATAGTAAAAAAATCCTTATGTTTAGGCAAAATATCTTGCATTTCAGTTTCTGCCCACTGCCTCTTGTTCTCCTCACCCTTCTCACAAAAAATTAGTTTCATTTAACTAACTTCAAATATAGCACACTCATCAGGCTTTTCCTTACTAGAGAAAATTAAAGAACAAACCAAATAGCTTGTAGACCACATGTTCAGTCAGGTCTGGGGAATGGAAAGGTCAGAGAGACAGCCGAGAAGCATACAGTAATGACAGCAGCTAGGTGTACTGAGATCCATAGATACAGAATCCCAGTTAGTACTCCAGCTAGCCATAGATATGTCTAGCAAGTGCAACAGATGAAACCAGGCAGAAATGATAACAATTTACCAAAGTTGTCCCAAACACTGTTTAGTTATGGTACACATGGTATCATACAATGCATAGCATAGTACAGGATTTTCAGTGTTTCAGAAGAAAGTACTTACCAGATACTTATGTCCCCCATACCAGAAATATGGGTAGGATAGCCTGCCCAACATAAAGAGGCAAATACAGGAAACATCAAGAGAAATGTCTAACTGGTTTCAGAGTCCTCAGAACACATACCACAACCACCACCTTTGCTACTTACTTAGTACTGTGTATCAAGTGCTCTGAGCAGCACAATATAAAGCTAATACCAACCAAAAGCAATATTTAATCCACAAATAACAAATGATATAATGAGAAATAGAATCACCTTTTCACTTTGACAAATATGTTCATATAACTTGTGCTGGTTGGAAACATAGAAACCAGTAATGGCAAAGTAGTATTTGCACACTGTTATGGCTGAACAGCCAAGGTATTAGACCTTCTAGCAAATGAATGTACTTAAGCTTCAGAGTAGTGTTAAGTGGCCATCTGATGAGGTAGAAATATGCTGTAAGATAACAACCTGCTTTCATTGGGCAACGAACAGATGTTTAGCATTTCATATGCTTTTATCTGGGAAGGTGCTATTGAGGAGTGTCACTGTAAATTGAAGAAAGTTTAATATTTACCAGGGTTAAGATCCTTAAGTGGTAAGAAATACCGCCCCAAACCACCCAGGATGGTAATAGCAGGAGGAACTCAGTCGAAATACAATTTGGTGCATTAACCAAAATATAGAGAGGCAAGATGCCAGGAGCAGAGTGGAGTGAAGTAGAGTATTTACATGAATTCAGCAAATTGCTAGACTTTGGTGCTTGTGTGTTTGTTTGTTTTGTTTTGGAGAAACAAAAACATTTTACAAGAAGACAAATTGTTTATTAAAGACGTGTTTTACATGGAAAGGCTCTGTAGCAAAGAGTCCTTGGAAAGACATGTGCCATATGCAAGGGAAAAGATGTCAATTCTTCAGGAAGAATGGGTGTTACAAGGACTAAATTCAAAGAAGTTTTAGACATGTTGTGGGATGGTTTCACATAGGCATAACCAGCAAGTGAGCAGCTTCTCTTGTACACGTGCTAAAAAGGGGGGTCTCTAAAGCATCTAACAGGAATTGTTGCTCAGAGAGAGTCCTTTACTGAGTAAACAGAGTTTCTTAATGTTCTGGATAATTGAGCCTAGAGTTACTTTGTGTCTAACCCAACACAAAATCTTGGCATACACGATTCGATTTGTTAGTTAAGCCTGGGTGACAGCTGAGTCTCATCGTGGATTGTTCATCGTTGCCCATTGTTGGTGTATAGAGGACCAGGGCACAATCAAAATCCACCCTATGTGTAACCCTTCTTCCATTATAGTTGGTTTGGTTTTGTTTGTTTGAGTTTTTTTTAAACCGCAAAGATACAAGATGTCCTATTCACAGGCTAATCGTGGTAGTAATTTTTTCACACTCCTCTCATGACCAAGAGAAAGCTGTGCTGCAGGAACAGAGCCTCCTCAAGGGCTGAAGAGGTAACCTGCTACAGTTACACTTTGCAGAGACAAGCAGAACCGATCAAGCAGAAGGTCAGCACTTTTCAACCGTACTGTATGCTCTGCTCTTGCCAGTTTAGCTCATGAAAGACTTTGTTGTCCTTGAATGCCAGAGCCTTATGTTCTGTGAGTGGAGAGTAGCTCCATCCCCTCTGTCTAGTACAGGCAGCAAAACGACTATGGATCAGCTATGCAGATCTTCATGACTGTTCCTGACACCTGTAGCTCCTGTGAAGCTTCATTCAATAATTTTATTTTAAATCTTTGAACCCTGTGGGTATTTAATGTTACACTGTATTTCTTCAGGGATGAATGGCCCCCAAAACAGAGATAGACAAACTGTTGTGACCTGGTTGATCTTTTGTGCATACCAGACAATAAACATTTGAAGGTTTTTTTGATAAGTAATGAAACATCTTATGCCTTTTCCAGATCTGTTTCCTCTCAGCTTTTACTCTCCAATTTACTAAAAACCTTTGGTACAGACAGGTGACTGCATTATTTTATCTTAAAACTTAACTTCTTGACATCTAAAGTGTAGCTCCTTTCTGTCTCATTGCAGGTTGAGAGGAACACATAACATTAAAATCAACTCTTTGCACCTCACTTCCCACTAGGAAAGAATTCTTTTCTGAACCACCAATATAAAGTGTATGTGCTGTTCACTGACTCCTGCCTAGTTTTATTTTTTCCTGTCTATTTTACTCTTTCAGGCCTCCCAGGTATAGTTTAGCTAATTGGTTGACCTATGGCCAGTGATGGTGTAGAACATTTTAATACATGATGATTACATGAGAATTAATGTATTTCTTAGGAGATGAAAATTCATTAACCTGCTTCTTTAATTCATAAAGTTTAGAGAAATGACATAAGAAGATTATGTGGGAGATGCTACTCTTTTTTGACCAGTTTCCCTGAGATTCACATGAATCACAAAGTTAGCATTTGAAATAGAAAAACATTTTCCCTGACCAGAAAGCAAAACTTGTCCTGCAAACAGCAGCTACATCCTCTTCTCTGCTCCCAGTCAGAATTCAGAATCAGACCCTTGCTGGGTTTTCATTTTTGTTTGTTTTTTAAATCACATTGTGATGGAAAGTATTTGATTTTCATTGAAGACCACTTGCAAGTCAAGCTCTGAGAGCCACAGCCAGAAAAATAAACCTCCTCTTCTCTCCCCAGCTGAAAAAGATGTCCTTGCAACACATCACTTGTTTGCAATGAGCACTCTGATCAATTAAGATTGCTGGAAAATGCGTCCCTGTTTCAATCTGCAGGCAGGTATACAGCTTTGCCCTTAAAAGAATTGCAAAACAGCTGTGTGAGTGCTTGGAGCTGGGAACAGAAACCTCCTGTTGATCACTCACTTGGTGGATGGCCTTGAAAGTGCAGGTCCTAAGCATATGGACAGGTGATTCTGAAGAGCAGAAACAGCTCTAGACATTAAACAACTGCTCTGTAAATGTTAAGGGTCTGCTGCTACTACAAAGATCAAGTTCATTTGAGGTCTGGTTACATGTGGTTATGGAAGATATGGTTTGAACCATTCACTGAAACACAGAAAAAACCTACTGGGAGGCACTCAGACCCGTGGCATATAGCTATTCCTCTGTTATAACTAGAGCTCTGAATGGTTGCTGGTATGAGAATATTTATGAAGCATATTCACAGGGAGAAAAGCAGCATTTGTAAAAGCTTGCTTCAAGGGAAATGTGCACAATAGTCCTGCTTAAACTCAGAGGCTGGAGGAAATCTCATAATCTTTTTGGGCTAGATCTTTATCCCATATTGGCTGGAATAGAAATGCTGTTGTCAACCAGCTTGCAGTGTTGTACATTGATTGAAACAGCCTTTACTAGGACCGAGTGTTTAATTCTGGTTACATTTGTCACCTGAGATCTCAAGCTGTGTCCCTCCCTGAAATTGGATACTTATGAATGTAAAGGTACTCCTTGAGGAAAGCTTTAACAGCCAGTGCTTCATGTTCTTCAGGAGTATTCAGAACTCAAGTCTCCAGACAATCGGTAAGTGTGAGAGGAAAAGCTTCATCCTACATCACTGTATCAGTTAAAACAAATAGCATGCCTCTCTGGTTTTGCAGTTCACTTTGTTGCTTCATTGCAATATAAACACAGATTAAGGAAGTCTTTTGATTTGGTGTGCCTATTTTGGGGTTCTGATATCTTGCAAAAATAAAAACCTTGGCTTAAAGTTTGTAGTCTGAATTCCAGTCACTGCTGTTGGCATAAAGCACTTGAAAAAGCAACTTAAGTCATCTTAAGTTTAAGACTCACAAACTTGGCATTTTTCTTGTCACAGTGTTTAAGACATTTTGCAAAGCAGTTCAATATTCCAATTCTAAAATTTCTTAAACCAGGCAGGAAAAGAACTCAAGGAACTCTATGAAACTGAATTGCATAAAGTACAAAGACATAAATTATTGCTGCCTTTTTATATGCAATGTGTTATCATTCTCTCCATTCCTCTATGACTCATGAAAGCATGCTATAGGAATTAGAGTGTGAATTAGAAAAATTGGAGAGAATTAGACTGTGAATCATGAAACGAGCTAATTTTTGCTGAAGTAATTTGTATAGCCTCAACTGCTTGAGCATCTGAGCTCCTAAAAATATTTATTTCTGCTGTATCAAATCTATGGCAGGTGAACAACATCAAGTTCTTTAATTATAAGGGAATTGAGGCACAGAGAAATTGCTGATTCTGTCAGACAGGGCAGATAGCTCTACAAAATGTTTGAAAACCCATGCTAGTTTCCCATTCATTTAGCTAATCTGTATTTCTGTAACTGCCAAAAAACATCATCTTCCACGGAAAGCTAAAATATAAAAAGAGTAAATGCTCTTATGGAGCATATATGTCCTCTGTGAAGACAGGTTGAGAGAGTTAGGTCTGTTCAGCCTGGAGAAGAGAAGGTTGCATGGAGACCTCAGAGCAGCCTGCCAGTATCTGAAGGGACCCACAGGTTAGCTGGAGAGGTACTCTTTATCAGGAAGAGCTTCAACCTGAGAGTAGGTCTAGATGTTAGGAAGAAATTCTTTACTGCAAGGGTGGTGAGGCTCTGGTACAGGTTGCCCAGAGAAGCTGTGGATGCCCCAGATCTGGCAGTGCTTAAGGCCAGGTTGGAAAGGGGTTTGAGTAACATGATTTAGTGGGAGGTGTCCCTGGCCATGGCAGGGCGGGGTGGAAAGAGATAATCTTTAGAGTCCCTTTCAACCCAGGCTATTCTGTGATTCTATGATGTGTCATTCAGTTACCTTGCCCTTCTATTTTAAGACTAAACAGTTAAACTAAGACCTTGAAATATCAAATGATCCTTTATGGGGAAAGCCCACTCCCAAAAGAAATAACATTAGATATTTTGTAGTGTCTTTGATTCTGAAGTCATAACCATAATATCCAATAAAAGCATCTTGCATAATCAAAGTCCCAAATTTGTGCAGGCCTTTTCCACAGAGCTGAAAATTATACAAAACAAACGGAAAATTTTTTCCATAGACTCATACTAAAATAAAGGTGGGGTTTTGGAAACCAGTTAGTTCTAAGCAAAACAAGACCAAATATTGACTTGCCTTTATTTGCACCTGCAGAACAGCTAGGAAGAAGATCCCATGTAGATGGGTGAGTCACAGAGTCACTGTAACATTAAATGCATAATTTAATTATAAGGCTTTTATTTGAAACAGTTTTGCTCCCTTGCTGTAAGGGATGTTCTCTTTGTCACTTGTAAAAACTTAAGCAATTGCAAATAACTGCATTTTCACCATTCCACTAGCTTGGATTTGCAGTCCCTGTTGAGAGCCAGAGAGACTCCAAAGTTCAGGCTTTGCCATAGACCGCAGGCTCACTGGGATTAACTATATGAAGATACCTGTGTAGTTCAGTTAGAAGTAACCAGGACCAAGGCTCACTAGTGGTTTAAAATGTACAGGCTGAGCAGTTGTTACCTTCAGCTATCTATCTGACCACACATTTTTCAAAGGCTGAAGCGTCAAAGCAGGTTGAAGATGCTTCTGAGACAGCACAGTCTGTGGCTTTGCATATTAAAGGACATCAAAATTAGTACCAGATTTGTTAAGTGCAGAGCAGTAAATCACCAGAGTTCATGAGAGGCTACACAGACTTTCAGTTGTTCCTGGTGTAACATAGAGAGGGTGCCAGTAAGGTCACACTCAATGAACAGTGAAGCAGCAACCATTTCAACTGTCTCCATCATCATTCTCCTCTATCAGATTTAGGATGGGAAGAAAGAAAACATTTTTGTATTGTACTGGGTATGCTCAGCAACGTGACAATTTGGAACTAATAGTGTGTTGCTTTAACCGCTACACCTAGAGTTGCCTACAAAAACCAGATGTCAAATGAATATTTTATAGAAATCTTCAATCAACTCATAGCTTTGGTTCCTAAGAGCATATAAGACCTCCACATACAATATTCCCTTGAGGATTCCAGTGAAAGCACACCCTTAGAAAAGATCTGGAATCATTGATTGGTGAAAGGGGAATGATTTATCAGTTTAAAGCAGTGCTAATTTATCAGTGTTATTACTACTCATGTTATTGTGATGCAAATAGCTTATACCAAACAGTAAGAGTGCTGAGAAGAGATTTATTTTTGTTTAATAAGTACATGCAGTTCCTATTAGGGGCCAAAGTACAGGACCTTGTCTGCTAGGGTGGGGACACCATGGATTATGGGAACCAATATTGCCATCCCACTTGAATGAATCATGGGTATATGTGGACTAGTCCTTTTTTGCTGATTGATAAAGATCTGTTGCAGCACATTCACAGCAGCACTGTCCTGGGGTACATGCTGGGCTCTTAAATTCTTTTGGGATGGTACAGCTCTGTTGGCATTCCTCCAAAGCACAGACTCTTTTCTAGCTACCTGTGTGTTGACACAGGATCTCACAAGCCAGCTGACTTCTCAGGTAACACCTCATGTTACCACTGTCTCTTCCAGATATGTCAATAGTTTCCATGGACTCATCCTTTGGCATCAAATTTCAAGAAAAGGCACAAGGAAGGTAATTGAGTTACAGACAATCATGATTGGGGAGGGGTGTGGTGTGTCTTTGTGATAGAGTGAGTCTTACAATTTATCTTTATATTTCATAAATCAGTAAGAATAATGACCAGAGACCAATACAAAACAAAACATTCTTTCTGCAAGAGTTGTTAGACCAACAAGTACCATTAAGAGAGATGGAAAAGTTTTAGGCATATACAACCTCTTCCTGTGTATGGAGATAATGAGCACAGGAGATTCAATATCAGAAGAAATTTATGTCTAAAATGGCAATCCACTGGTTTACAGGAAAATTCTTGAGGGAGGTGAGATTCTTCTTCTATAGAAAGGTAATATCACCCTGAAAAAAACCCAAAAAACCCCAAAACAAAACAGAAACAATAAAGTGGGATTGATGGAAAATTTGCAAAGCAAAAAAATGTCGATGTTCAGAAAAGCTTTTCTGACAAGTGCTTATATAATACATCTTGAGGTTTACTATTGGTCTCCACAGAATCAGAACTGGGTTCAGTGGTGTTGATGTCTCTCTATCCTAGTAATGGTGAGCTTTTGAGGTTGTGCATTTGGAAAGGGCAGTAATGTTCTTTATATCTCTTAGATCCCCTTCAGCACAGGCAGCTGTAATTTATAAATTCCTGTGAATTCTCATGAGTCTAACAAGAGACAGACTGTTCTTCCAAGAGGTGCCTCGCACCAGAAGTGTGTGGGCTATCTTGTGGGATCCAAGACTCCGTGACAGTTTTTGTGATATTCTGGCTCAAATCCTCTTGTTTTCTTTACTTTCCAATTACTTTTCATTGCAGGGCATAATGTTAGCTCATCTCTCAGGAATTTGTTTACTGTTTTCCACTATTTCAAGCCTCTTTCCTGGTTTGTTTTCAGTTTGGAAGTTACCTTTCTTCACATATACACATTGTTTTCCCTCTGCAGTTCTGATTAGATACTATTTTTCCCACTTTTTGCCTTACTCCAGTAAGTATCATTACTACTCACTGAAGAACACTAGTTGGCCTGCAGTTGTATTTTTCAGCATGGTTGAAGGTCTCAAGTTAAGAGGGTGTCTTCTTTGCTGGACACTCACCAGTAATAACACACAGGACTAAAAGCAGCGAAAATAAGCCAGGCATTTCAAAGTGCACTCTTAATGTGGTTTTATTTCCTCCTTTCCCCTCCCTCTTTTCATTTTGTTTTCACTCCTTTTTCTTCCTACTTTCTATACTAATTTTTCTGTTCCTTACCTCCACTCCCTCCATTATGGGCTACAGCCAGGATAAGGAATTTGATTTTGTGGTGAAGCTCTAATAAAGCAAGAGTGGGCTGTTTAAAAGGATAGGCAAAGCAACAAATTCAGCATGAAAGATGTACAGACATATAGATTTTTTCCTCCACTCTTCTACCACACTATTTTCAACATCTTCAAATTATATTCTTTTCTCAGGGCTTAAATCTGCTAAACAAATATACCAAATTGACAGGATTATCTGTCTTGACTCTCTCTCCTAATCAGTGGTACTTATATCAAGGCTAACAGACATCTGCATGTTAGATTGTTCTGTTGTCTTACTGACCTCACATTTGCAAGCATTAAGTCCAATTCCTTCCTTTAAGTCAAATAGGATGCTGAGGTTATAATTTGGGCATTGAAGGAGGAGGATATTGAGATAACAAAGAAGTTGCCATTTTGTAATGAAAAGTAACCATAATCTGGAAGACGTCTTCTTTAGGGTCCTTTTAATTCTTAAGACCAAAATCCCAAAAGTTTTATATTGCTAAGGGAAGTAAGAAGAAGGAATTCAAGAGCTAGATTTGTTGTCTGTGCAAACCAAATGCCCAGCACCTTCTCAAGGAGCCCTGGTAGACATACTGTGCCATGTTGATGATGTATCATCACACTACTGTGAGCATGATGGACCAGACAAGTGGAACTGTGTCCTGCATTGCCACAGCTCAAGGCTAAGTATAACATAAATCCTAGTAGTCAACACGAAAGGCTCTGCTGGTACATTGCAAAGTAGCAGCTGCAAGACATTACATCACAATTACAATTGGCTCCTACTCTGACTGGTTTGCTTAAGATCTGAGTGCTTCTCTACTTCAGTAGTAAAATATGTTGAATCCTAATATCATTTAAAATAGAGAACATATTATGCCACGCTATAATACACAATCTCCACTTTCACTTGGGAAGACAAAAATTAAAAAACTGTTTCATAACATGAATACACTTCAGATTTACTTAACATCTGCCCTGGCTCTACTAATTTTCTACTTTCTAAATGTATAAACTCAGCTAAACTGACTAGACACAGAAAGCCAAATTGGGAGGGTTCTGAAGGGTAATTTTTCCTGTTCTAAGAATATAAATCAAATTGTGCATGCCAAACGTATTGGGAAGACTTTTTGGAAAAAGTTGTTAGTTTGGTTTTTTGGTTTGTTTGTTTGGGGTTTTGTTTTGGTTTTGGTTTGGTTTTTTTTACTAAAGATAATTACAATGAGATATATGCCAGTTTAGGACAGATTGTCACATGCAACCAACTGTATCTGTGTGTATATAAACCAACCAACTCCCAACAACTGTATCTGAATCTATGTGTACAGATTGTATGTGGGAGATGGGAATTACTTGTTCAAGAACTAAATTTAAAATAGCAATTCATGTCTGTCTGCTTTCATAAGATGCACAGAAGTGCGATCAGAGCTTGGGCAAGTGTCCTGTGTGCTTCTGCTGGAAGAGTTAGAATTGCCCTGTACTTCATACCCTGCATTGTTAAGAGCAGAGAGCCTGGGGGTTTAAGTCATGCTGTATGTCAGAGAACTGCACTTCATACAGTCATATTTCTAAGGGACAGAGTGTAAAATGAAAACTGATATTCTTCACGGTGGGCATGGAGGAAGTAGATAGTGCAAAGCTAATTCAAGGCAGTAGGCATCTCAAAAGGGAAAATACTCCTTCCTGGAAAAAAGGGCTGGAGAATGTTTCTTAATTTTTTTTCTTAGATCCAACTGGAAGTGTTCAGTTCTCAGTAGCATTCATCAAATTGTTTGTTGTTCTTTAAACTTGTGCTCTGTAATTGAAGTGACATGTTTGACTTAAATACATCCATCAATTTCTTCTCCTTTTGCAAGTTTGATGTCTGGTTTGTCAGCACATCTCTTATTCCCTCACAAGTTGTTCCTTGTGGTCAGAATATTTCAGCTACACTTTGTCTGGGTTTTTTACATTTTCCACAGCAAGTCATTGATTTGGTTTCCGTTGACCTTCATTTCCTTGGACTACCACTAATTTAGAGTTCTGTATCTTCGCTTAAACATGAAATGCATTAGTCAGTGTATGATAGCTTGAGTTCTACTTTATTACACTTAGGTGGAGCTGATGAAATCACATGGTTATATTGATCTGAGCTCAAGTTGGGGTTCAGTTCCGACCTTCAACATACACAGAGTTCCTGCTGATTACAATGAAAGTTAGGCATACACAGCCAAGGCTCAGAATTTGGCCTTCATTCAGGATGTGTATTAGGTTTGCTTTTCTCTAGATGTAGAGCTTATGTCAAAAACATTGTCTATTTGAAACATGTTTTCTTCTGCTTGTCTAAAGTGAAATGTCTGTTCCTATCATCTGACCCCAACCTGAAGTCACAAAGCTAACTTCAAACTTTGCCAGCTGTAGTTCTCCCAGCTTGCCAGTACTTTTGCATCAGTGATGAGGACATCACCTCATCAGGTCACATCACCTTGTTGACACAAAGATATGCCTTTGCAATGCAGCCCAGGGATGACACAGATGACACTGTCTGCCTGTTTCACAAGCAGAAGTATTACGTCAGTTCTTATTGGAAATTCCCCCTAGCCAGAGGGGTACCTCACAAAAAAACAGTAGTTTATCTTTTTAGATGGTATTTAGGTATGTTTATACAGGAATGGTTAAACTAATTTAGCAATAATATATTTAAAACTACCATCTTGCACAATGGAAAAAAAAAAGCTGGAAACAGTTAAAAGTAATGTCAGTTTGAATGATCTCAACAGAACTGCCCAAAATTTTTTAGCACTTACTTTAGTGTCATTCCAAAAGAGTGCACAAAAAGTTGAAGGTAATACAAAGTTCTCTCCCTCTGGGTCCAGTCAGAGACACAACAAGAAATTTCCTGTAGTGGGAGCCTACATGTCTGAAGATAAAAACAGAAAAAAATCTGGGGAAAAGGAAGAATTACTATACAGTTGTTGAAACAGAAACCTCAGGCAAAGAAAGAAGAATGTCTTGCTCAAAGTTATGAGAGGTTGAGGTATTCTGAGGACCTCCCCTGGCTGCTCCTGGATGAAATACTCAGTACTTTTCCACTTAAGTTTTGCTCCTTGGGGTAGTATTTGGTGCTGTGCATGGCAGAGTAAAAAACACACGTAATAACAAACTAAAGTAGTTCGGATTGGCTTGTGGTTTATGTCTACCCTTTGTGTATCTGTATCTCCCACAAAACAGGTGAAAATAGCTGAGAAGAAGGGCAATCTGGATCAACTCTTTAAGTAGTTCTAAAAGCAGAACTGGAAGAGACATGGGAAAGATGGGAACCCCATTTATTGGCAAAAAGAGACTAGGAGGGTTTGGAGGAAGCACTAAGACAGCCTTGCTCACCTGACCACAGCCACTGCTGTGCTAAAAGCACCACAGAAAAAGTCTATGTAAAATAATCCAATGCTTGTGGCACAGCCCACGTTGTGCTGATAAAACAGGTATGCATTTCTGAAGCCATTTTGTGCAATTTACTATGAATTTTTAAGGCTCTTGTACTGAATTTGGCAGTGTGCTTCTGAGGTTAGAATAATCCTTTCCTGTAGCAACCTGGAAACTAAGTCTTAGAATAGCCTGAATTCCAAAAAATGTTGGGGAAAATTGAAATTGAACGAATGCTGATGTTTATGTATAAGGATTTAGACATGTATGTACATGACTTAGATGTATACAAAGTAGAAAGTAAGGATTGTAAGGTATTATCATTTAAGGAGGTAGGGCTGGAAGAAGTTTCCTTTTATATATATACAGGGAAAAATTAACTTTCTGAATTCTTAAGAAGTTTTGTGGGGGGTTTTTTCCTTCTTTTTTTTTTTTTTTTTCATCTCAGCATACTTCATGTGCACAGGTGCTACCAAAGTGATCGGTGCACAGCTTCAGGCAAAGTTCTCATTTTATTTTGGCAGGATCATTTTCCTGGTTTTCCTCTGAAAAAAATTTAAACAGTTCTTTATAAGATTTGCTGGTTTAAATTTTTGTAAGATAGTCTAAGACAAAACTGCAGCTTAAATTTATGCCTTCCTACTCAAAGATCTCTTCTTTCACTGTCCTCTCAACATCTTGTGCATAAGAAATCTGCAAAAGGTAATGGATGCATTTTTTCAAGAACAAAATCAATAGTTGGCGAAATGTAGGCTTTCATATCATTATAACCAGCAGATGGAACAGTATAAAATAACAGTTAAAAGAGAAAGCTTGATGGTAGGGTTGCGAAGAGATTCATAGACGTGTCTGTTGAGAGGCTGATGACACAAGCAGCTTTAATAAAGTAGTAAGAGGAAATACCTTTATTAGGACAGACTGTGAAAGGCTGATGTAAGGCTCTTCTGTTGGACTGGCAGAGTCATCTTCTCTCAAATAACTTTTGAAGTTTAAAAGAACGTGAAGGGCAAGAAGATCTGTTGTGTGTCAAGTAATGGAGGAACACTTGAACTGGTGAAAATTCCTGAGACAAAAGTGACCCTTTTTCAGAATTTACACACTGAGGAGTGTGGCAAAAGTCCGGACATCCAGAGAACAAAATCTTACACAAGTTCTTGTCAAAATGCTCTATTGGAAATGCACATTTATGAGCAGCTTGCTATTCGTTTTTTGCTGCTTCTCTCATATTTTTACTGTCTTTTTGTCTTTTTAAAAATAATCTTTATATTTCTGTTGATACAATTATTTCCCATTTATTTGACATGTCAGAATATTTGCAAATATTGAACTAGATAAATGGTCTTGTACCAAAAAAAAAATTCAAGTGCTAATGTACACGTAGATCCCTCATTCCTGGATATTCTTATATGGTAGAATATCTGGGCTGACTCTACCTCACTTGCTGTATGAGCATTCAAAAAGTCCATCTCTAAAATGAAAACAACTTAAAAGTACCTTGGCACATATAAATTCCAAGTTGTTTCCAGGTATTGGAAAGGCATAGTCTAGCATGTTTGTCTTGCAACACTCAGATGAGTGTTCTCATAGAATAAAAGAAACATCAAGGATTGAAGAGACCTTTGTGATCTTCCAGTGCAACCATCAACCCAGCACCATCACTGTAACACCTAAACCAGTAAACCACAACACCCAGTGCCAGATCCAGACATCTCTTGAACATCTCCATGGATGGTGCCTCCACCACCACGCTGGCAACCTATTCCAATGCCTGACCACCCCAACAGTAATTGTTTTGTTTTTGTTTTTTTTCTGATACTTAATCTGAATCTCCCCTGTCCCAGCTTAAGGCCATTCCACTGCAGGCATGGTAGAAGAGACCAGCCCCCACCCAATTACAACCTCCTTTCAGGTAGGGAGTGAGAGGTCCCCTCGAGCCTTCTCGAGACTCCTCTTTTAAAAGGGGAAATTTAAAAATGCAAGCTCAAAATGTATGAAAAAGGTAAAAATGGCAGCTGTTTCATGGAAACTTTGCACAATTACTTGTAGTAGGCAATTGTGTGTAAATACTGCTTTAAAATGTATGCCTTGTTGCTAGAAGATATAAAACCTAAAGCATGTGCCTACTTTGTATGGTTTTTTATCTGTTTTTTTTTTTTTCCTAAAACAGAAAGCAAGGTCCCATTACTTAACAAGGGCCATTTCTTCTACTTTTCCTTTTTTCTACTATTAAAATTCCTTAAGGTAAGTATAGCCAGCATTTTTAACTTTGTCTTTCTTTCATTGAACTTATGTGGGAGAAAACCAAATAGCTAGCAGAAACTAACAACCTCTTTGTTAGATGGCATGCTGATGAGGATGGTAGAAACAGCTACTCTGAGTGCAGGGCTCAGAGTTCGACCCTGTAGCAATAAGCACAAGGAGAGAGCTGGAAAAAACAATTATTTTTCTTCCTTGCCTGACTTTCTGAAACTCAGTAAGCTCAACAAAAGACCTTTACATTTGCAGATATTTGGGATTGAGGAAGAGGTGTTTAATTTCACTGTCAGCCCCTTCCAGCCAAAGCTACAATTCATCAGCTTTCACCAGTATGCAGAAGAGTTGTCAATCAGCAGTTAAATACTGACATGAATAGTGTCTTTGTAAATGTTTCTGTTCTGCCTTTGAAAGTACACAAGCCAAAACAAAATATCTTTTGACAATGTGCAAAAAACAAAACTGAAATGCTTCATCAACTTCTGGAGCTAGAAAGCTGGCCATATAAACTCTTAAAAATTGAATGTTCTTTGTCAAGCAGAGGAAACCTTGTGTTCTGAAACTTGACCATCCTGCTGGGCAGTCCAGCAGTGTGTCCCAGAAAGGCTGTTGTCAGTTGATTGATTACATTTTTATTCATAATCATAAAGCATTTGCAATCATTGTATTTGTCTTGAGTAGTTTTCCCTTTCAAAGGCATTAATAAGACATTGAGTTTCCAGATCTTTAGTCAGACTTGATACATCCTAAGTTCTGCCAGATAAATCCCCAAGTTGAATGATTTTATTACCTGGAAGAATAAGGATTTGAGTCTGTGTTGTTTCCTTTTTAAAATTCTGAATGCATTTCATGTCACAGATTCTGCCTGACTCTTTGATAGCACCAGCAGAGAGCATTAGGTAAGTCGGGCTTAGATAAAGTATTGTTTTGTGTAATGTCCCAATTCAATCAAGTTATGTAAGCTTATCTCCCACTTTAAGCATAGGTAGGATTTGAACTATTCAAAATTGGTGAAATGCTGGACAGCTTCTGAGATGTTTTGCTTGCTCTCCATGAGTGGTTGCATCGAAGTTGTAACTGCTGCAGCAAGCCTTTCCAAGTGTGAAGTGCAGAGAGCAGGGATGGAGGCAAAGAAAGAAGGCAGGTTTTTTAAGGGCAGTAGGAAAACAAGAGCCTCCTTCACACACACAAAGAAAACACTTTTCATAAATATAAGTTTATAATCAAATGTGTTGTATAGTGTCATGGACATATACTGCAGAAAACATTGCAGGCAGAGAAACACTAGAGAGCACTGGGACAGAAGTGGAGCAGTTATCTTGAGTTGTAGAAACACACTTGCAAAATTGAAGATTCAGACTTGTTTATATTAAAGGGCACTTTAATAGGCCAAAGCTGTCAATTTATCTACTGTTTTTATCCTAAATTGTCTTGGATTTTAACTTTCAGCAGCAATAGCAGGAAAATTACCTCATCTAATATCTAGCACCATCTGCTCAGAGGTTGCTGGGTGCCCAAATTCTCTCAAGAAAATTAAACCCAAGACTCTGCATCCTAGCTTTCTGTGGGAAAGTTGGGGGTTTTTACAGGATAAACTGCTTCATGCTCACATACAACAATTTAGGATTCGGAGTTTTTTTTGTCATCTGGCATCTTTTGCATAACAGTTAATGCCCTTTGGAAGGGCATGTCTATTATAAAATAGACATGTTGTGTTTTCAGCAGATATTTTAAGTTAGAGCAACAGTTCCCTCTGGACAGTCATTGCTATGTCATTCTGCACAGATTTACAGCTTAATTAACCTATGTCTTTATCTGTAGGTCATCCAAGAGCAGTTCAGCTGACTGTAATCTTACACTTAGATTTTAAAATTCAACTAGTCCTGGTAAAATTCCAGTTTATGTATACTCAATAATATTTATATTAGAGCAGTCCAGCTGTCTGCTTCCAGGTGCACTTGGTAGGAAGGTTTTCAATTTTATTGTCATGGGGGAAAAAAAGAAATTCCCTGACATTCCAACACCTAGCAGCACTATTAATGCAAGAGATGAATAGAAACCAAGGATCTTTGAAAAATGGAGATTAGGGAAGTCATCTAAGTAACTGCAGGTGTCAAGGAGGAATCTCTTCCCCAAACAGAAAGGTATTCTTTTAGGTAGATTCTCTTAGAGCATAACAATCTTCACAAAAAAATAGGATCTGGAAACTGAAATACAAACATGAATCTTGAGAGGAAGAACTAGCCTGCAGCTTCTGCTAAGGAGAATACTACTTGTTGGAATGCAGGCTGGGATAAAACTGCTTAAAGTTATGAGATATGACCCATGTTCTTAATTTAAAGCAGATCAATGCCAGATTCCTTAAAGAGGAGGAAACAAATATGAACTTTGAGGCAGAAATAATTTCTAAATGCTACCTGAGTTGAGAAGATATGCATCTAGATAAATGGAGGGATATATATAGAAACATCTAGCATCCAAAGGGACTCCTAAAATGTAGGGTTTGGATCATGTTCTGTGGAGCTCTGGGGGATTAAGCTGTTGTTTACCATGGCACTGGGGACACTTCCAGACTGCTCCTGTTAATGTATTAAAACTGGAGGCTTGGAAAGAATTGCATAAAATAGCTGAGTGAATCTTGCTTTTTATCCTGGTGTAGTAGTGTTCTTATTGTGGTCACTAAAAACTTATATTTGAATTTTGAATTTGCAGTTAGTGCTTATAGCAAAGCATGTATTTTTGTAGATCTCACTCAGGATGTGTAGTTATTTTGTCCACTGAAGTCAATGAGGCAACAGTGACCTAAGTCATCTGAGCTTTAATCCTGCCTATGGCTGGAAGCCCAGTGTTTCCCTCCCAAGCTTTGCAGTAGCAGAAGAAAAAGCATTACACAGAAGTTACCCTTCTGTTTTGAACCAGAGACCATTTCTTTTCTTTTGCTTTGGTGTTCATTGTTTGGGTTTTTTTCCCATCTGTTAGTGTATTTATGAATCAGTCAATGGTGATATTCCAGCTGAAATGGTATCTGAATATCAGAAAATCATTTGGGCTATGCATATATTGATAAGTAGAATAACACAGTAGTAGTGGATCTATAAGCTAAAAAACTTGATGTTGAGGATTGGGTATTCCACAATATATTAATTTCAGTAGGTTTTACTTCAGATTGATTCTGGTCTGATCTGTAAACAGAAGACTCTTCAGTGGTTGAAGACTTCCAGAGACACATCTTCGGTTAGTGTTACCTGCAGGTAATCCAGATAATATGCTTCAAGACCTCTCTGCAGCATGGTAAGTGGCAGAAGTCAAAAGGTTTGCTTCAAAGTTGTGTTTCTTGTTTCACCTAAAATGCAATGTAGAAGGATGGTTTATCACTCTGTTCTAGAGATAGGTCATCAGTTTTCCATACTGCAGTAAGTGCAGTCTGGGTACAGTCTTGCAAGTTCTTCCCTTGTTAAAAGTCTTTCTACTGGATTGTAGGTAAGCTTGCTTGCAAGAGGATTGTCTCTGAGCTGATGTAAAATGCATCTTCTGCACAGCATATAACTGTGGTGTTGTTTACACTCTTCTGAGGCTTGCCAGAGAACAGCTGTTTCTTATTTTGGTGGTGTAGTGAAAAGGAGACAGATCTTCAGAGGGGGTGGTAATGACTTAGTATTTGTGGTCCCTTCTTCAGGCAAGGTGCTTAACTCACACAGCCTGAAACCTGAGCTGGGCAAACTCCCTGAGGCAATACAGACACAAATGTTGAAGTGATTGGATTCCCAAAGACCTGACGAACATTTTTTTTACCCGGAGAGGAAGTTACTGGGATATTAGCCTCATTGCTGAAGTTTTAAACCTCTTGAATTATATACTTTCATTTTTGATGTGCCCAAATGACCAACGTGACTTTATTTTTCACAAAGCAATAAGTCCACAAATCAGAGGACAGACAACAAGTCATTTAGGCAATTAATCAACATGCTTATTTCATCATAATGCTTCCTGGAATAAGTCTGAAACCACTGTTAGCACAAATATCGCAGCTGGTAAGAGCACTTTCCAGAGGGTAGCCGGAGGTAGCCCTGACAGCTGCTCTGAATTGTCATGTTGCACATTCCATGGTTTAAACAGTAATTTATTTTGCAATCCCTACATCATCAATTCTGGGATGTTTGTCCATAATGTTTAATGTTTAGAGAGGTCAATATTTAAAGAGATCTGTTTTCAGCAAATAAAACCTCTACGTTGCTTGAAAGTTAATATGTCACACACTCTGATGGTGATATAGAGCAAGAACTGTCACCAACAAAGTGTCAGTGCCCCTGTGAAGATAGGAAATTATGATGCCAAGTGAACCACTAGTGAGAAAGACTATTTAAAACTTGTGACGCAGTTTCTGAGTATCTTAGTAAAGTTCACCGGAGCATAAAGAAAAAACTCCATTTGTTAATCCTATTCAAGATGTGCAGGGAAACAAAAAAGTGTGAATAGTACAAAACAGGCTATATAGGATTTGCCAGCGTGGGGAAATGAACGTCCCTGCTGCACTGCCTTCTCCTCTAAGCCAGTGTGGGAAAAAAACAGGCACGTGTACTGGCAGACTGTGGGATACACTGCTGCTCTCAGAAATGCCTGTAAGAGTTTCCACAATATATTCCTGTAGGAACTCTGCTTTGAAGTAGTATGGTCATGCTCGGCATAGAGGTTCCCAAAATTATGTTGGAATAATAGCAGTAGCAAATTTGTGGGTTCTGCTGCCCACAGAGGAAGATGCTGGAAATCAAAGTTGGTACTGTAGGCACTGAAATCAGATTGTACATGACTGTATGGTATTACAAGCAAAGAGGCACAGGGCTGGTGGAATCCTTTCAGATGCTGGTGACCTGAGGTTAGCAGGCTTCTCAATCACCACCTTTGCCTGACTTTTTGCTTTTTGCAAAGATCTGTGGCAGCGATGCTGGGAAGCACAAACTGCCCTCCCTCTCCTTCCACACAGAGTTCTGAGGAAGAGAAGGACTGCTGCCTTAAACAGAAGAGTAAAAGACCTCAAAATCTGTCATTATCAGCATCTCAAAGATATTTCTGCACCTGTTAGTTGAAACTGTCGCAAACTCTAGGGAGAGAACTTCTGAATTTATTTCATTCATTATATAAATGTGTGTGCATGCATGTACATACATGCATACATCCACGTATAAAAGCATATATTTATATGTATAATATTTCAATCTGACTTGTGAAAACTCACACCTAAAAGCAAAAAGAAAATCATTCCACTGATTTGGAAATGCACCCCTTGACTCTGAAATGACTTTGGTTGAAGCATCATGTTAAACACCTCGATGTGGTGTATTTGTATTTGTTGTGCGAACAGAAATTAAACAATAGACAATCTTATAGTTTTAATTTTGCTGATTTTTCAGAAGCTATGACCATTTGCTTCCAGATGCTCTAAGCAGTTCTGATATTTCTGGAAAAAGGGGAGATGTTAATAAAAACGCTGGTTCTTAAGAAGGAAGTTTTGTTTATCAAGCTGAAAAAACTTCTTGAAAATCACATCTGATAACAGCTTCCCTTGGCCATAAATATCCACAATTTTTTGTGTGCTTTTGTGTGTAAAGGGAGAACAAAATACAGTTTAACGCTTCTAAGTACCACTTATTAAAGAAATGGGGGATCTGTTTACTCAGCCTAGTCTTTATGAATTAGATCCTCCACAGGATCTCAAGACATTCAAAATTTCTTGTAAATAGAAAAGAGAAACAAACAAGATTTATAAAGTCTTCTGAATACTCAGATCTCTGCACTCTATTTCTCTCTGCTGTCTCCAGACCTAAAAATGCTGCGAAGTCAAGGCAAACTGCCAAGAGTTTCACACCCAGTGCTGAACTGGCATAGAGTCAAAGGTTGCTAGTTGCATTTGGATGCCAAAACATTAGCACCACTCTCACTACTAGCTTTTACACATCCTTTTACAAAGCTAGAACCTTTGCAATCTTTGCCTCTTCTATGAGCTTTAAGTGCTGTTTTTTCCAAGTTTTCCTTGAATGCTAATCTTGCTGCTGGTAAGAAAGCCTCTTACATACTAAAACATTTCTCCTCAGTCGCAATTGTTGATGAATGTCCCTCTTCTGCAACAGGAAACACATGTTTCAAGTGTGGCATGCCCTGGATATCTCAGCAGTATCAGCTCAGTGCCGTTCAAGCCTGCTCTTTGATCCACATTTACCAGTCAGCCACACTGAGTCCATCCCCAGTGAGAGGCTGCCTCAGCCTAAACCCCCCAGGTGTGTCTGGGGTGGGACAGACAGCCCTTTTTGAAAGGCCCAGAACACATCCAAACTACCACTCAGAAATGGATCGTGTTAAGTGCAATACTGCCCCCTCACTGTTACCCCAAGCCTGACCCTCATTAACACTATGAATGCACTCAGTGACTAACCACCACAATTTAGAAAGTCATAGGCTGCACAAGCTGGGACCAGAAGGTACCATACTGGTATAGCAAGAGCTTTGACTCATAACTTGCAAGTGTATTTTTGGGACATAGGCTTTTATCTATCCTGTACTCTGACACCAATATGCAGATAAAAAGTCACAACATTCACTTTAAGCTCAGAAATGTTCCCACTGAACTCAGTGGGAGTATTCATGTGTTAAATGCTTTGGGATCCATCACATGAGGCTATGAGCTCCCAGATCTGCTTAAAATCCCTTTTTTTTATAAACACATATGTGTACCAAAGCACCTGACAACATGGCAGATTGACACCCTTACAATATCTGATATTATGGCACTTTAATCCAAGGCTCTGTTCTTGGGAAAAGCAAGGATTCCAATCACAGAAAACTCGATGTAACATTATTTTATGGTGGATGTCCAAGTGACTGCCAGAAACAACCAATGCAAATGAGCAGATATCTTCTTGCACCAAGGCAGAATTAATTGCAGCATGGGGGGGAAACCACTGCAGCCTGTGGGGAAGTATTTAATCTCTGTTCTCCTGTGCAATTCTCAGCAACACAGTAAAAGGAACACACACTATAATTAATGATTCACATATTTATAACCCAACCCTCTTGACCTTTGTTAGCCAAAACACCTAAGTAAACCAATCCTTATGCTGAAATTTCTTGCAACTACTGTGAATATGGCAAATTATGGGGAAAAAATAAAGGAATTGTACTGGAAGGATAATTGTTTTGTGTTTTTTTACAGTAACAAAAAGTAGGAATACAGAAATGGTCAGATGGAGTTAAACAATAAGACAGGTGGTAACTGCTAAAAGCAGAATGTAAAAGGCTGTTTTGCTTATGTTGCACACTTCAATTTTACCATGATAACAAGTTGCTTGTTTATCTCATCCAAGAAACTGTTTCCTCATTTCATGTTACAGCAAATAGCTGACTAGGTGAAAAGGGTTGATCAGTAATTTTGAGGATAATAGCTAAATCATTGCACTGGTTTCACGTTAATGGTCATTAAAAAATTTTAACATTTGCATCAGATCTTTGGACAGAACATGGTATTTTGACCATTTCAAATTCTTAGGATGGCAGGAACATCCTAAAAGAATATTTAAAATATATACATAGTCTTTAATTTAATTGCTACCTCTTTTGGCTTTATCCACACACTGAAACAAACAAAATCTGAAAGTAAATTTCATGCCCTTGAACAACGGCAGAGTTCCTTTTCTGAGTATATCTCACTGAATCCATGAAATCTGTGAAGCTTCCATATCTTGTAGCTAGTGTTTGGTCTTAAGGCAGCCATGTATGCTTCCTACTCTGCAGTAATGTGTGGCATAAGGATAGTTCAGGAGCCCATTTGTGGCAGACTATCAAGGTAAGGTCATACAAAGAACTAAAGTTAGCAGGTAAAATACTGTATCTCTTACTCACAAGAACTCAATGCTTTGTTAGTGCCAGTAAAGAAATTCCTGCCTACTCTTAGCATGCTGCTTTAGAGGCCAAAAGTAAATCGGGATTCATAAGCACTGTGGATTCCTTTAGCTCCACCTATTATCTGTAGCTGCCAGATCAAAGCTTTTAACTGAGTAAACCAATTTATGCGTCTGTATTTGAGTCAAATATACTTTACTGTGCATACCCCGCTCACTGAAAAAACAGTGCTTAGTCAGCATAAATGCATGCTTTGTGTACAAGGGCCCAGCATTTCGCTGGAAACAGACATGAGAGCTACAGCTGGGGGAAATTGTTGTTGTCCAGATCACCAGCAATTTGGAAGGTTTTTTCTGTGCAGACAGATTAGGTACACCTGGAGTTCTACAAGGCAATAACTGCAGGAGGACACTGGATCCATATGGCTGCAGAGGGGGTCAGAAAATTAATTGCAGAGAGGTTTCAAATGGGAATGGAAGGATGCTTGTTATTCCACTCTGAAAACCGTAACATATAAACACTGAATGTGAGAGTTTGCTCAGCAATTACTCAGAACTAAAAGGGTATCACTGTGACTTCCTATGTAGAGGTATAATGTAGATGTGTGTCCCCTCTGAGATTTTTCTTATGATAATTTCTTATCGAAGACAAATAACATTTATTCAAATAAACAAACAACTCCTGCCTGCCCCCACATTTTAAATAACCTATCAAAGTTTGTTTTGCTCTTCCCTATTGTGAAGTCACTATTTCTTTTGGTTTTGATGCTCATGACTCACAAATTAAACAGGTTCTTAATTTCTGAAGTGAAATGATGCAGACTTTTAGCTAATTTACAAACCAACTTTGCAGCTTCCCTCAAGCCTGCCGCTCTAGTACACAAAGATCTAGTGTTCTTCACCTTCAGCATTGAGAAACAGGAAGGAGAAAGGAAAATCTACCTTTAATTTTACATGTGTATTACTTGTACATTTCCTTAAACAGAAGGTAAACAACATAATCTAAAGTGCTAAAAAACCCCTTTCTTTTACTGGCTGGTGGAGGTGAAGTTATAATACAGGTGATCCTTCATTTGACAAACAGTCAAAACAAAGTTAAAGTTAAGGCCCTTAACCAACCTGAGTCTCAGTGTTGTTCTCCCATCCATCCCTGCAATGCTGTAACTACTGCTTTTTAACTGCAGTGAATACCTAAAGATGTTGTACAAAATCTGACCTAAGAGTGTTAATGGGAATTTTGCTACTGACCTCATTTGCAGGCTGGATTTCACCCATAGCTTGCTGGACCCCTGCTGAATCACTTTGGACAGATCTTATTTAAGCACACCAGTCTAAAAAATCACTGCTCTAGGCCACTTAATTTTATAAGAAATGAGCAACACAAGATCCTTCTTTGCCTAAACTCACAATTTCTGACTACATCCATCTCCCAGACTTTCATTAGTATTTCCGTTTTGCAAAGCAAGCATAAACCTGTTCAGTTTGGCACAGGTGCAAATGACCTAGCAACTGCTACCACAAATGTCCCACTACATAACTGCATATGCTTCCTATTTTAATCAGTGTGGTAAACAACTAGTTGTATAAACGTGTAACTTCAAAACCTGTTGATACAAAAACATGACAGAGACACTTTCACTTTTGAGATGCTGCTACCCTCCAGCTGAATATATCACATTCAGTGCTATAGTTCTTGTCTGGAATGACATGCTACCTAGTTATCTGGTTCACCTTTTTATTGTCTAAGAAATGTGCTGAGTTGTAACATTTGTGCCCTATTAAAGAAATAAGAGAGGACAGAATGTGAGGCACTCAGTTAGGTGACTTGTGCAGATGAACAGCTGATCAGGTTGCTGCATTACAGGTATCATGCATCAATCCACAGTAAACTTTACCTATCACCATACTCAACTATATGATCTTCTTGGACTGCGAGGAGCTGACCTCACAGTGAAAGAATTAGCTATTTCTAAAGAAATAAAAATGTTTATTTTCCCTACTTGTATTCCCCTGTTTTCTTGGACAATTTCAGGACTAAGGATTTTCCTCTATTCTCTATATAACGCTGACAAAATAGAAAAGTCTTGTTGGGGATTATCATCCTGGATGACTCATCCTCTTAAGCTATGGACAATATTATGAATAGATGCGCACAAGGAGGAAATGCATATATGTCCTTTGACATACACAAAAAGTTAAGAATGATCAACAACTAGTGACAATCTACAGAGACACAGCAATCCCTCTGAAAAGGAAAAACACAGGCATATGGGGAAAAAAATCAGTAATTTAATAAAGGTTCCCTCTCTAATTTGTAAACTTACTGTTATAAGATTCTTCACAGTCTCAGTTTTACTTTTTGTGGCTCATCCAAGCCCAAAGCTACTTCAAGAAGGGAAATAGACAACAGGCTTATTCCAGGAAGGAAACAGAGGCTTTTTGCTTTCTCACGTTCTCACACTTTTTTGCAGTCTCTGCTATATTAACAATGTTCAAATGCAAAGGGTATCTGCGAATGAAAGAGTCTACTTATTCTGTTTGTCACCAGAACCACACGTATTGGTGTCCAAGCTTCAAGACTGTAGTAATGATGATTACTATAATTTTTGCAGATTCAGGCCTACAAGTTAAAGTTCTCACCAGGTAGTAATAATGTCAACCCAGAGACATAAATCCTAACCTAGAAAAATGAGCAGAATATGTACTATAACGAACTAAATTCCAGGGGAAAAAAAAAAAAGAAAAAGTTCATGAACTCATTGCAACCTCCTTAAAGCTTCTACAACATTCTGTAACATCAACCTCAATATTTGGCAGTATAATATATGTACAATTTTTAAAGTCCTCTGAAACTAAATGCAGCCTCATGACTCCCAAAAATGGAAGCAGTATTATATATGAAGCTCCTGAATTCCTTGAAGTACTTATTTTCTCCACAGTGTTTCTTCATGTCAGCTTTCAGTTTCATCTAATGTAGAAAAAACCTTTGTCAAAATCCTGCTGGTACCTTGGTAAGTTATTAGGCAAATTTAAACCATGTTACAACATTAATCCAGATCTGACTTTTTATTTCTGTATAAAAATGTAATTATTACATAATTGTTACAACATAGACAGCTTTCAGTCTATCTTATTTTTGTGTTGAAACTGAGTCACAGTATCCTAACTTTTAAAAAACAAAGCTGAAAAATTAACAACTGCAGTCCCTGGTACCAAGAAGATCTACAAGCACTTAAGAATGTAGAATAAATTGTCCTAGCAATCTGACTTTTGCTACTGCCTCATCTTCAATAGTACCCTAACATTTTTCCTTCCACCCATAAGGGTATCTAACTTGAAGTAAGCCCTTCCATTCTCAGTCTTGCTTCCGTCCCACAGTCACTGTAAAATTCTTCCCTACCTGCTTTTAAATACCTGTATCACACCAGACCAGGTTTGTCAAATTATCTGTGTGGCACTTTAATAAAACAAAGAAACCCTTTCCACTGAAAGAACCTGTGAGCTTCTGAGACACAAAGTATGTTGCAAAATTATCAAGTCACTAGATACATCTTATGAAAGCAGCCATGGCTATACATGTAATTTTACAGACTGGCACAAATGTATCATCTTTTCAAGTCTGTGATTAGTACCAACCAGCATCAAAGGTTTCCATAAGTAAATTCAAAACACAAGCATGGAGTTCTCTCTGGTTTCATAGTCCATACTGGCATGAAACCTGGTTATCTATTAACCTAGTGATAGCTACCTGTCTTACATGATTGTGGTAAGTCCCGCGGGCTTTACAGAATCCCATTATAGAGACAAATAACAAATGTTACAAGTTTAGGTGGATAATTCAAGCAAATATTTTGAAAATATCTTTACAAGGGACAGATGAGATGATAATCCAAGAAACTACAGGAAGTGGAAACAGAAAATGCTAGTCTGGAACAGAAGCCTTCAGAGGAAGAGAGGAAGCAGGTTTTACTGTTCATCGATGTTATGATTTTCCTGTGCCCAAGACACAGTAAAGAACAGTAACAACAACAGTCAATACATAGAAGGATAGCATTATCCTTGGTCTTTCTTTCAAAAGAAATTTCCCCTCAGTAGCCTGGTGGATGTCCTCATTCATCCCAATGCATTAGTTTTTATGACAGGACTTGGATTATTGTTTTCTCCTAATAGAATGACAGACAAGCAGCAGATGCTAGTTGTAATGTCGCCTCTAATATCAGCTGTTTCTGTACTTCCCCACAGGTATTTGTCTTCCGCATGGCTGACAGCTCAATTCTGTTCAAAAAGGGTGATTAAGGCTGCAATAGGTACAAAGCCAAGTTTCCTCTTGAATTCCCTTCTTCTTCCTGCTGTGCTCCATGTGGCTGGCAGAGCTTTTCCACCGTGGAACAGAGGTTGCTGGAAGTGAATTTTTCTTTAGCAGACAGGCTTTCATTCAGCTTTGACTCCACGCATTCAGCCCAAACTCTTGAGCAATCTGCACTGAGAAAGCTCTGTGAGTCTGTGGCAAGAGTTGGGTTTTTTTGAGTTTTCTAGTCTGAGCCAACTTGTAGTACAGAGAACCATTTTCTGAAAGACTGTTCTGCACCAAGGTTCTTCATTATCAGCCCTGTGCTAGCATATTCTCTGAAATTTATATCAAATTAAGCTTTAGATTTAGATTATATTTCTTTATGCAGACTAATTGTGGAACAAATCAGGGAGGTATATTGTATTCTTACACCTCTGTCAATTAATTAATCCTTCACTCATTTTTCTATACAAATGGGTGAAAAAAAAATTGTGTTTACACATTACATTTTTCTTTCTGAAAAAGGAACGTGTGGCTCAACAGGTTATTTTTTTGTCACAACCATAATCTTGTCATATGAAATCCAAGGTTTCTCTGTGCTGTAAAACAGTCAGCACATCCCTTATCTTTTTTTGTGGACATGCAGGACGCCAAATAATTTTGTGGGTTTTCCTGCTCCTTTTCCACTTCTCTTGTTACCACTTCCAGAAGACAGTATCTGCAATGTCTTTGCACAATTCTACAAACAGACACGCTCTAGAACCAAGATTTTTAGGATGCACTCATGTCAGCATAAAGTTCATAGAGCATTTTGTTGAAAGAGTATCTCTCTTTCATTTTATTAGTGACAAGGGTAGACAACTCATCCTGTCTGTTAGTTAGAAGTTGCCATCACCTCTCGTGCAAGTCTGAAGCATTTCTAGCCAGCCTTCACCTGACACATTTTTGTTGAATGCTTTGGTGAATTGTATAAAAATTGTATGGGACTTTTGCTGCAATATGCACTTTACAGATCCTTCACTTCTTTTTCAGCTAAAAAGAGAGGAGTGAGGCCTAGAAAGAGCTTCTTCATTTCTTCATCTAACTGTAAGTCCCAAAGGGCACATTCACCTTTCTTCCAAAGAATGGCAATTTTACAACTGCTACAAGCTCCTGGGTAGCAGGTTTGTTGTTACTATTTTCAATCCCACCTAAGACACTTCCTTTTTTCCTTATTTGTATTTTCCTCATCCTTATTTCACCTCAAGAAATCCATCTACCTCGGACTCACCATCTCCACACTGATACAAGGTTGTTCTTTTTTTTTAATCCTGAACTTGTTTAGTGGGTGATCTTTGCCTAGACTTAATCTGTTACAAAATTGTCACATCCAGACTTGGACTCTTATTTTTAAATACCTTGAGAAAATATTGCTTTTATTGTAAGAATACATGAAGGTACCAATATCTCAAATACTTTAAAAGCACCAAAAAATACAGAACAATGGAGAAAAGCCCCAAAACAAAAACTTCAGATGATTCACAGTGGACCTGTTGATTCTTTAGTTACCAACAATACTGTTCCTGCATTGGCTATGTCCAAAATGAAATGTGAGAACGCCCTTTGGTTTATAATACTGAGGATTCATAGGATACTAATTCTTACCTTGTATCTTTTAAGCTTGTGATATGTGTTATTTTATCTAAGATTAAGATAGATGTTTTTTGAATCAACAGTATGCACTGGGTTATCAGACAGTGTATCAGATGGATATCCTTATTCACTTGTATAAACTTCTGTATTGCTTCCCTTGGGGAAATATAAAGTCATATATTTATAAAAGAGCTCATCACACTAAAGGTTTTATTTGTTTGATTGGCTGCTGCTTATAATTACAGCATTACAGAAAGTAACAGACCAACATATTCATTTTTAGTGCATAATTACACCCTGAGTATGAATAGCTGGAATTACTGTGAATGGGGCAGAACCATTCAGCTATATTAAAGAAAAAGGAAATAGAATCATAGAATGGTTTCAGACGGAAGGGATATTAAGGATCCTCTAGTTCTGCTCCACTGCCATGGGAAGGAAAACCTTCTACTAGGACCAGGTTGCTCAAATCCTCATCCAACCTGGCCTCAAACACTTCCAGGGATGGAACACCCACAGCATCTCTGGGTAATGTTTCAGTGTCTCACCACACTCACAGTAAAGAATTTCTTCCCAATATCCAATCCAAATATAACCATTTCAGTTCAAAGTAATTTCCCCTTGTCCTATCACTACATGTTCTGTGAAAAGGCCCTCTCCAGCTTTCTTGTGGGCCTCCTTTAAGTACTGGAAGGCCATTAGAAAATCTTCTCAGAGCCTTTTCTTCTCCAGACTGAACAACCCTAATGCTCTCAGCCTGTTGTCATAGGAGAGGGCTCCATTCCTCTGATCCTCTGTGTGGCCTCCCTCTGGAGTGGCTCCAACAGGTCCATGTCGTTCCTCTGCTGAGGACTCCAGAGATGGATGCAGCACTCCAGATGGGGTCTCACCAGAGCAGAGGGGCTGAATTACCTCCCTTGACCTACTGGCCACATTGCTTTTGATGCAGCCCAGGTTGTGGTTGATTTTCTGGGCTGCAAATGCACAATGACCACTCATGTCCAGCTTCTCATCCACCAACACCTCCAAGTCCTTCTCCCCAGGGCTGTTCTTGATCCATTCTCTGCCCAGACTCTTACTTCTGCTTGGGATTTCACTGGCCCAGCTGCAGGACCTTACACTTGTCCTTGTTGAATTTCATGAGGTTCACACAGATGCACCTCTCAGGCCTGTCCAAGTCTTTCCAGTGTCATCCCTTCCCTCCAGGGTCTTGACTGCACCACATGGCCCGATGTTGTCAAGGAACTTGCTGAGGGTGCACTTGATGCCACTGTCCGTGTCACTGACAAAGATGTTAAGCAGCATCAGTCCAAATGTTCTCTGAGGAAGTCACTCATCAGTGGTGTCCACTTGGACATGGTGCTGCCATAACTCTCTGAGAGAGACCTTCCAGTTATTTCCATATCTATTGAGTGGCCCAGATGTCAAATCTGTGTCTCTCCAGTTTAGAGACACGGATGTTGTGTGGGACAGCGTCAAATGCTTTGCATGGGTCCAGGTAGATGAGGTCAGTCACTCTTCCCTCGTCCACAACCTCTGTAATCCTGTCACAGAAGGCCACCAAATCTGTCAGGCATGATTTGCCATCAGTGAAGTCTGTCACCAATCACATCCATATTTTCTATGTGCCTTAGCCTGGTTTCCAGGAGGATCACCTCCATGGTTTTGCCAGGTACTGAGACTGAGTGATCTGTAGTTCCCTAGATCTTCCTTACTTCCTTTACTTCCTTCCCTTTTTAAAGACAGGGGTTATGTTTCCCTTTTCCAGTCAGTGGGAATTTCATTGGACTGTCACAACTTCTCAAGTATGACAGATAGTGGCTTAGCTACTTCCTTCACCAGTTCCCACAGGACCCACATAAACATCTCACTGGGTCCCATGGACTTGTGCACCCTGAGGTTCCTTAGATGTTCTTGAACTTGATCTTCTCCTACAGAGCACAGTTATTCATTCTCCCAATCCTTGTCTTGGCCTTCCACAATTTGAGAGGTGAGACTGAAGACCTTACTGGTAAAGAAAGTGGCAAAAAAGTCATTGAGTACCTCAGCCTTCTCTATATCCCAAGTAACCAAGTCTCCTATATCCATCCTGAGAGGGCTCGCATTTTCCTTAGTCTTCCTTTTATCACCAGTTTTCCTTGCTGTTCATGGTTAGATCTAATTCTACCAGCATTTTAACTTTTCTAATTCTAATCCCTGGACTTAGACAATCCATCTGTATTCCTCCCAGACTACCTGTCCTTGCTCCCACTCTCTGTAGGCTTCCTTTCTGTGTTTGAATTTATCCAGTAGTTCCACGTTCATCCATGTAGAGCTCCTGATGTTTTTGACTGACTTCCTCTTCACTGGGATGCATCGTTCCTGAGCCTGAAGGAGATGATCCTTGAATATTAGACAGTTTTCCTGGAGCCTTCCTACTTACAAGGCTTTATCCCACAGCACTCTACCAGGCAGATCTCTGAAGAGGCCTAGCCAGGTCACCTGAAGTCCAGGATAGTGAGCTTGCCCCTGCTCCCTTCTTGCTGCCCTAAGGATTTCAAATTCCACCATTTCATGGTCACTGCAGCCAAGGCTGTCCTTGAGCTTCACATCCCCCACCAGCCCCTCCTTGTTGGTGAGAACAAGGTCCAGCAGAGCAACTCTCCTTGTTGGCTCTTCTATCTTGGAGAAAAAAATTATCATGAAGGCATTCCAGGAACCTTCTGGGTTGCTTAATTCCCTGCTGTGTTGTCCTTCCAGCTGATATCGGGGTGGTTGAAGTCCCCCATGAGGCGCAGGGCTTGTGAACATGAGGTGGCTCCTATAAGTCTATTAATGACTCATGTCACCTCTCCCTGCCCTCCCTTTAATCCTGACCCATAAACTCTCAGTTGACTTCTCATCCATCTCCAGGCAGAGCTCCTTGTATCTAGCTGGTCATTGACATAGAAGGCAAATCCTCCTCCTCATCTCCCCTCCTTGTCTTTTTAAAGATGAATATATAAAACATATAGAATTATTTTTCTCATTACAGCATATTTGTTCTATTAAAACATATCCACTACTATCAAGCCACAATATTGCTTAAATGCTTTAAGCAGTTTGTGTACAGACAATTATGTATTTTATAAGATAAACTACATATAGTTTTAAAGACAGTAAGTTACTAAATGCTGTCACGGCTAAACCCCAAGTGGCCACTCAGCCCCATACAGCCACTTGCTTGCTCCCCTGCAGTGGGATGAAGGAGAGAATTGGAAGGATAAAAGTGAGGAAACTTGTGGCTTGAGACACAGAAAACCTAATATGCAAAGGAAAAGCCACATGTGGAAGCAAAGCAAAACAAGGAAATAACTCACTCCTTCCCATGGGCAGGCAGGTGTTCAGCCATCTCCAGGAAAGCCAGGCTTCATCATGCATAAAGGTGACTTGGAAATACAAATGCTGTCTCTTCAAATGTTCCTCTCTTCCTTCTTCTTCCCACAGCTTTGCATGCTGAGCACAATGCCTTATGGTATGGAATATTCCTTGGGCCAGTTAGGGTCAGCTGTCCCAGCCTTCACAGCTCCTTGTTCACCCCCAGCCCACTCACTGCTGGGGTGGGGTGAGGAGTAGAAAAGGCTCAGCAGTAAGTAAAACATTCCCGAGTTACCAACACAGTTTCCAGGACAAGTCCAAAACCCAGCCCCATATTAGCTACAGTGAAGAAAATTAACTCCATCACAGCCAAAATCAGTATGAATGTTTTATAACATATTGTAAGCACCATAAATCTAAGTGAACAAAAGTGCATATATGAAAGAACAAATCTTTCTCTCATGAGGTAAAGTATGTTAGAATTATCAAAATTCAGCCATGAGTGGAAGAAAAAAAATCAAACCAAACCAAACCGAAACAAAAGGTGAGACACTGGGAGGAGTGTTTTGGGAAGGATTACTAGAATCTTGAAATTCTTCCTTTAAAATCTGGCCAGGACACCCTTTGAGTTTCCTGCCTACTTCGGTGCAGCCAGCCTTTCACTGTCAGTTTCTTCCTGAGGTTTTTCAATCCTTCCTCAGATCTGTCCCCTTCACACAGTCCTCTGAAGTCCAGGTTTAGACAGGGAACAAACAGAAACTGCTCTTTCACACATCCTGAGCACTCCAAGTCCTAATGAAACTGAATTAAAGGGGATGGTCCTACTCTCTCACCGCAGCACTTGTATGCTGTGTAACAAGGCTGGTGAAGTCACCTGTCTCTGTAGAGGACTGGGAGCTGTTCGTGTGAACCAAAGACGAGACTGGTGAGAGAAGTTTACATTTGCTACGGATGTCAGAACACAGAAACATCTGGCATTTCCCATGGAGTAACATTACTTAATTTCCCATGGAGCAGCTTTTGCAGCTCCGTGTTCAGAACACAGGTGCTTGTAAGCCTCGCTGCTGGAGAGTCCTGGTACCTGAAGTGATGTGCAGCTTTCACTGCTGAACTGTAAGCCTGACCAACACATAAGCCTTGGGTGTTGTAGCCCATTCTGTTGAGCTATGACTACATTATGTATGGTCGAGATTGTCACTATTTTACTTTAAATATTTTTAGCTTTCTAATGTCCATTTATCAGGGCATTGAAACAGTTAATTTGAAAGTAAGGAAAGGTTAGGTATGGAATATACTTTAAACAAAAACTGAGAAGAGCCAAAGAAAGGGGTAATGATTTTAAGCCGAAAGAGGATAGGTTTAGCTTATAAATAAGGAAGACTTTTACAACGAGGTTGGTGAAACAGTGGCACAGGTTGCCCAGAAACATGGGAGGTGCCCCACCCCTGGAAACACTGAAGAACAAGTCGGACAGGGCTCTGAGCAACCTGATTTAGTTGATGATGTTCCTGCTTAATGCAGGGGGCTGGATTAGGTGACCTTTAAATGTGCCTTCCAACCCAAACCGTCCTATGGTTCTATAGAAGTTGTGGTGACCAAGAGCTCCCTCTTGTGTGTTGCAGGACGAGCAGAAAGTGCATGTCTGCGCAGGTCTCGTCTCGGGCGTGCAACGCGGGCAGCTCACCTCGGCGAAGGAAAAAAACCGGACCAACNAAAAAATTCTTATCCATCTAACCTTCTTACCTACAAATATATTTCAAAAAGATGTTGAAAAAGCAAAGGACTGTGTTTTCATGAACACAGGTTCACAAAATCTTCTTGTCAATAAGGCTTAGGACTGACGCTGCATGTAGGGTATTTCAGAAGGTAACAAGGCTCACAACTTTCCTAATAATCTCCCTTCTGATTCCAGGATGGCCAACTCCCTGCACTGCAGCAACTCTCAGCCCTCCTCTGTGAACTGTGCATGTGGAAATACAGTAAATGCTCGAGTGCACCTAAATGTGGGTTTCATTTGAATCATTTACTTGAATGGGTTATTTTCTTGGTGTGTTGTGTTTGGATGTATTTTGGCTTTTTATGTAATCAACTAACACAAGCATAGACAGTACTGCACTGACTTTTTAGACTCAAACAAGCTCATTTCTTGTTCACTGCTGTTTTGAAAACATGAGAACAGAGGTTAGAAAATTCACTGAACCTTGAAAAAAAAGGATAAATTCAAGCAGTTTTAAGGTCTGGTGATTTTTTTCCTCCACAGCATGACTTTGCACAAATCACACTGTAACTGTGTGATGAAACTGTGTTAGAATACACAACTGCCCTTCAAGTGCTTTATGCAGGTGCCAAAGTTGTTCAAGGCTGCTTCTAAATGTACAAAGGACAATGAAAAGGAAGATTAATTCGTATTATAACCCAGCTGGTCTGTTTTAGTAATTTTAACCTATATAAAATGGAGCACTGTACTGCCAAGTAATGAGGAATTCATTTGAGGACACTTTGATAGATCAAGGTTTATTATTTACATAAAATCTATCAAAGAAAGCTCAAAGCAAAGACATTAAAAGTTGAGGCACTTAAACTGATGAAGCTATACTACATAAGCTAGTTTGGTGGAATGTACTTGGAAAATTAAATTAAAATTGTAAAGTGTGTTTTTTAACTGCTACACACAACTAGATTTCTGGAAGAATATGATGACCACACTGACTTATGAATTTTATGAAAACGCCTTTCAAAACTTCTGGTAGGGAGGACTGCATATTAAAGGACTGTAAAGGTGAAGAACAGCTTTTTGTTTTACTACTCAAATAACAGGAAATGTTATTTGAGTCATAAGATCTCATTCTATCTGTTTAAAATGGCATCCATATCTACAACCTCTTAATATGGGCAAAAGGTTTCTAACTATCTCAGGAGAAAAGATTTGAAACTTGACTCAGCTATTAAGCAGAGAAGAAACAGATACCTGAATTTCTTCTTCTTTGCAAGTTTCTTTGGTCTTTCTGCAGCTGCTTTCATCTGTTTCTGTAAAAATGAACTGTTTATACCGCTATGGTTCACTAGCATTCTTCAGGAGAGCATGTTTTAATTAATGTCCATGCAAGAAACACCTGCTGTTTGACAGTGTTAATTGTCCACAGATGGAAAGTGGCTACACACACAAGTAAAACCACTGTAACAATAAAATGAATGCTTGTTTTCTTCTAGTCTTTGACTGAGAACTATGTTCTACCTTTAAAATAAGGTAAAAATATAACTAATAAAATGACATAGATATGCATGCAAGTTTTGGGAATGTTGTAACACAGAAATATACTTGCAAATATTCTGTCATAATAGAGAAAAAATCATAAATATTTTTCTCAGGCAAGAACTACTCTGAGAACATCTGAAACTGAGCCTCACCCTAGTCAGACTGTGTAGTAGAAAAGAAAAACTCTTCACATGACTCCTTCTAAAATCTATTTATTGAACTTATTTTTGGTTTAACATTAAAATATTATTTATGCAGTAAGATAATAAAGAAAAGGTGATTTGTTTTATTTCACAAACGGAATGGTTATATGTGGAGACAGAACAATGAAAACTGGGAAGAATCTGGCAACAGTAACAGCAGAACCAGCAACCTAATCCTTTTTGGTTTTTGTTATTCCTTGTAAGGATTACCAATTATTAATTGGCTAATTTGATTAAAACTATAATGAAATCAACAAGTACTTCTAAAACATGTTCTTCTAAAAGAGAAATGCTCAAATCTGTAGCATTACAAATTAATACACAGCTCTGTGTACTGTTTAGGGAATTGGATATTACTGTGACTAGGTTGTGAAAGAAAAGAACAAATCAAGCCAGTTTCAAGCTGCAAAAGTTCATAAGCAGTTCGTGTTGCTAATAGATAGTTCTTAATTACTATAATAATCACTACATATACAAAACCATTAGTCCTTAGCCAATCTATCCCAGATGAGCAGAAAGCACACAACGCAGTGGAGTTCATGCCATGCAGTTGGTGCCGATGGCTCTGCTCTCTGGTGGTCCTTAGTCACCAGGGTCAGGGTGACCAGGCTGAGAGCTTCATGCTTCTTCACTCAGTTGATGCCTTATACTCTCTGACACCAGCCCAAAAAAAAAAGGAAGTGATCTCATTTGACAAGTGATCTCTTGCTGACTTATTTTGGGGGTTGGGACATCTTCTGGGTTTTAGCTTGTTTTGCAGGTGTCATCAGACACCTTTCTTGCCTGCTCTGCATCTTTCCCCTTCTGTTTTGTATTTTGATTATTTGGTGACAGATTTCCAATTGTAACTTCTTAGGTAAGCTTCATTTTGCCTAATTAGTGAGGCTTTAAAAATATAGCCGGAAAGAATGAACTAGGAAGCTGGGAACTGTACAGGAGCACTTCAGCTGCTGTCAAAAATCACAGAGTGAGTCCTTCTGAAATGTGTATTTCTTGCCACATGAAGAAGGTAAGGTGATTAGGTGACATAGGTCGTACGAGCCTGTAGTCACCGATTCAAGTAAACTGGCGGGAGCTGCATCATATGACCCACATATATAACCTGCTTTTGAGCTGTCTCAACTATCAGCCAAGACTTAAATGCAATCTAAAATAAAACAGTGTCTTTAAATGAAAACAGCAAATATGTGAGAATTAATTGTAGACGGATAATGTCTGCCTTGGAGGGGGGTGGGTACTTGGTAAAGCTACTGCAATCTCACTTTAATCTACACCTGCAACGTGTGAATTTTGGGTACCTCTGTCCCGCAAAATCCACAGTCCTCAAACCGATGCCCAGGTTTCTTGTGCAGTGCTGATGATGAAAATCACAGGTTTCACAAGCTAACAGAGGACTCTCCTCTTTAAGGTCAGAGGACTACGAAGCAGAATCCCAGTGTGGCACCTCTTTTGGCAACAGGTAGGTACTTCGTGCAGGTTCAGCCCCTTTTCCAGGGCAGCAAAATGGGACATCAGCCCCAACTCATTACAACCTCATGCTCCTCCCTGGGAGATTGGACCTGTGTTTCTTCCTCCTACGCCACCTGTTTTGCCACAGAACTTAGCATTAATGCAATAAGGATGTATGTTATCTTTGATTTCTTCTTTTGAATCTGCAAAAATAACTGAGAAAGGCTGAGACAGATGAGGCTGTTCAGTCTTGAGAAGGGAAGGTTGTGTGGCGACCTCACAGCAACCTTTCAGTATCTGAAGGAGGCTTCCAGGGAAGCTGGAGAGGGACTTTTCCTCAGGAACCGTAGGGACAGGTCAAGGAGTAAAGGGTACCAATTAAAAGAGAGTAAACTTTGGTTAGATATGAGGAAGAAATTTTTTGCTGTGAGGGTGGTGAGACCCTGGAACAGGCTGCCCAGGCAGGCTGTGGATGCCCTAGCCCGGATAAGGCCTTGAGCGACCTGGTGTGGTGGGAGATGTCCCTGCGCTGGGCTGGGGGGCTGGATCTTCAAGGCCCGTTCCAACCCCCTGCCATGCTACGAGTCTGCGACCTCCTCACGGCGGCCCTGAAGGCCGGCCCTGCTGCGGGGGCGCTTTGTCCCTGCGGGCCCTGGCGGCTCCAGGCCCTGCCAGGCAGAGCCCCCACACCCCGAGGAGGGTCTCCTCGCTGGCGGTGCCGGCCGCGGTGCTGGCCCCGCTCCGGCCACAGCCCCGGCACAGCCCCGGCCCCGCTCCGGCCACAGCCCTCAGCACCGCCCCGCCCCGCTGCTCCCGCTGCTCCCTCCCCCGGACACACGTCCGCACATCCCGGAACGGCTCCGGGAGGCCGCGNGGATTCGGTGTGGAGATCCCTCCTGGCACCGAGCGGTGCTTGGATTCAGTAGGGAGATCCCTCCCGGCCCTGAGGGGAGCTTGGATTCGGTGTGGGGAGATCCCTCCTGGCACCGAGCGGTGCTTGGATTCGGTGTGGAGCTCCGACCGCAGCGCAGGAAAGCCGCGGGAGCGCGGGGGGGCCCCAGGGCAGGGCAGGGCCGGGTCGCGCAGGCAGAGCCAGCCCTGAATCCTGGCGGTGTCCGCAGTGCCCCGGCCGCTGCTGAGGCCTAAAGCACACCTGGCCCACCAGGGGCCGCAAAAGTGATTTCCGCGAGGGTTGCGGAGCATCGACGGGATCAGCACAGCACATCCTAGGAGTGCAGTTCAGATGGAGGTCACGTTTAAACAGTAAAAGGGTGATGGGACAAGGATGCGGCACATCATCACTGTTTTGGTCCCTCTGAGTGCATCGGCAGGGTTGGAGCCTTTCAGTCTGACAATTCAGCTGATGAAGTCACTGACAGTATAGCAGCAGTATGAGAGAAAAATCGTCCTTGATGACCGAAATCATAGTTACTTTTGGGGGCTTTTGAAAGGGCTGTGTGATTTTATGGGTTGACCTTTCTTGTTGAAGTTATTTTTTTTTTCTTTCTCAGAATGTTGCTGCCAAATATTGATCCGTGTTACTCTGTCCTGTGTCTTTTAGTTCTTGGGTATCTTTTTCCTATCCAAATATTTCTTGTCCCTACTTCTTTCTTCTTTTATGTGCAGTACTTCACCTGTAGTTTTGAAGTGGGTATCACTGGGCAGATAAGCCTGCTGTTGCCATATTTGTTGGTGACTAGAACAGGAGTATCATTGCTAAAAGAAAAGTCTGGATTTGACCAGGCACTGGTAGAATAAAGGGCTGTGTGAATGCCCTTTGGTGATACCTCTTAAGGACCGAGGCACAAGCAAGTTCTGGGGGAAGGAATCCTAGGGGAAGCTTAAAGCTTAAATCTTTATCACCTCTGTAAAATGACACTTTCAGGGAGATCCAACTGAATGCAAATGACTTTTGTGTCATTGGTAAAAATTTAGCATACCCTGGTCAAGTTGGAGATTGTATAAATGAAGAGCTCTTATTATTGCTTGCCTACTAGATACTTTTAAAACTGCTGTTTTGGCAGAGCTGCTGCTCCAACCTGTTATTTCAGTTGTACCATTAAAGTCATCGTTTTAATAACCTGGTAGCTCAGTAAACTGATGAGAGTTTAACCAGTGCTATATGAAGTGTATATGCACAGGTACTAAAATACTTCAGTGATTTCTGCACACATATAAAAGGGACATGCTTTTAGATAAAAGTCTCTACCTCCTCAGTATGATTTATCTTAAAAGTGAAAAAATTGCAGCAAGGATAAAGTGTAAAACTGCTACTGTAAGAGTCATCAGAACACCGAGGTGTGAGTGCCTAAGCTCCTGATTAGTCTTTGTGTGAATCCAGGTAGCAATATGCCATAGACCAACCATAATCAAAGCCTCAAAAAAACCCTAGGGAGAGTCAAGTTTTGAGTCACCTGGAGGTGTTATCTGGATGTGCTGCTTTTTGGAAAAACTGCTGTGTCTAACCATGCAGGAGGGAGGCAGCAGCTCCTCCAGGATGTTGCTCTGTTGAGGAACAGACAGAAGACTGGACAGATTGAAATAGCTGTTCTACTGGTTGAACACCATTCCTGCAGCCTAACTCAGCTGGTATAGCAGGGCAGATACTCTTCTGGCCACACAGGAAGAAAATGCCTTACTGTGTGTTAGCAGTGTCAGCCAGATGAACGGATTCCATGGGAGGACTTGTTTATACAGCAAATGGTTGACTTGTTACAGTAATGTCTTTGCTGTCCTATTGAGTTTCATCTATTGTAGCCTTTGCTGTTGTTCTTTGTAACAAACTAACTAAACTTACTCTCCAAAGGGTTTGAAAGTACAGTTGACATTATACGCTGAACCTAAAGCATTTAATTATTTTCTGTGTGTCTTCCGTAGGAAAATAATTTTGGAGATTTGCTTTCAAAGATCTTTGCATTAATGCATTCTATTTTAAAGCACTTGTCAAAGCAGAAAACTTTGCAGTGCCACTTGATAGATCAAATGTCTTAGAAGAAATGTATAATTGTTGATTTTGCTAAAGACAATTTCTTGGGTTTTGTTTTCAGGTGATCACTGGAGGTCATTACGATGTTGACTGTCGTCTGGAAGATCCTGAGGGTGTTGTATTGTACAAAGAGATGAAGAAACAATATGATAGCTTCACTTTTACTGCATCTAGAAATGGAACATACAAATTCTGCTTCAGCAATGAGTTCTCTACTTTCACGCACAAAACTGTCTACTTCGATTTCCAGGTTGGAGAAGATCCACCACTGTTTCCTAGTGAGAACAGAGTAACTGCACTTACCCAGGTAAATGATGTGTTTGGCAGAAGTTGGAGGAGGCAATTTTTTTTCCAAGTTCAGCTGCATTAGACATCTACATCACTTTTGAAAATAAATGGATTGAAGCTCTTAAAATATTCTGTATGACTACAAGTGAGCTTTCTTTGTAAAGATAAGATTTATAGAACACAGAACAGAGAAGGAATCACCAAGTGCTTAAGACAAAGTTAGGACAGAAACTTAAACATAAGACCATTATTGTTTGGGTTTTTAGGAGGGTTTTTTTGGTTAATTGGTTGGGGGTTTTAAAGGTTCTAAGGGAACTTCCTTTTAATGCCACAGTTTTGTGCCTCTTGAAATGTGGATTTTGCAAACTACATACTGGTGGAATAGAGTTTCCAAAATTACCAAACTTCAGAGAAACTCTGGCTATTGTTTCTGTATTTAAAATAGTAGGAGTCTTTTGGGAAGGAGGACTCAAGTAACTACCCTTTTTAAAATGGACAAGAAAATTACAGCAAAATAAATTAATATAGTCAGGTGTATTTAGCTGGGTTCTAGGTTTATCACCTTTATAAGATGACAGAATCAGAGCATCGTTGTTACTGGTTTATCAGAATTTTACAGTTTTGGACCACCTCTACACACTTAATGTAATTCCTTCATGTATCCTTACATTATAAACATCACCAAACCTTTCTTTAAGCAGCCATGAAAGAATGTTGGATGTGGTCACTGTTTTGCTAGTCTAAACTCAACAGTTTAGACTTCCCAAATGCCAGTCTCATTTGAATTCACATCACAGAAGTCTGCAGTAACAGAGGTTTGTAATGAGTATATGACTTGCTGTGAATTCAGCTACAGCTCTTGCCTCTTGCCTGTCACTTTTCTGCACTGCTTTGTTCTGCTCTGATTCTTGATACTGTTTCTTTCCTTTTCCTTATTTCTTTGGTGAGGAGGTTTTTTTTGCGGTTCACTTCAGGCTTGTAGCATGACCAGATTTGGGCAGCGTTTCACAGAGACAGTTAAAGGCGAATCCCTAAAACTAGAATGACTTTGTATTTAAATCCCTTGTGCCAATTAGGAGATTTCTACAATGTATCAGTGAGACCAACGGCAAAGCTTAGTTTGGAAAAACTTCCTGAATTTTGTTGAGAAGAATATCTTAGACATGTTCAGATATGTGTCTTGGAAGTCATCAGCTTGAAAATACAGTTAGACACAGATATAAGTGATTGAGAAAGACCCTTTGAGGGTGTTAAATGTTTGCTTTTGTAATAATTTGTGCTATTTGATCTTCAAGAAATACTTACTTTAAGCTATAAAACAAAAACCTAAATTGTGACTAGAAAATAAGTATTTTGAGGATCTATCAGTCTCTTAAGGAGTATTTTACTTACAGAAGATAAACGGAAAATTGGAAGAGTTTGCATTAAAAAATTGTCTAGGGCTTGGAAAACTTGTAATACTTTTTTTTAATGAAAAATTGCAGTGGAGTTGGGCACATTGGTAAATATTTTATATTAGTATGTTATGAAGCATTTGGCAGTACTGAAAAGTCACAATTGTCCCTCGAACCACTGTTTATATATATGAGAAAGGGATGAATCTCTTGACAACAGAAAAGACATCATACAACTTGAGTGAGAATTAAGCAATGAAGAATGTTATACTTGTGAAACAGAAGCATTTAATATTTACTGTGTGCATCTTGATGTTATAAGCAAGTGCTTGTTTTCCTGTAGAATTAGCAGCTGGGGGATCACTGACATTTCAGAAGTGTTTCTGTTGTTAATTTTGAACCCAAATATGTACGAATTTAAAATTTGTTTCACCATTCTCAAGAGCCTGTTGCATTTTATTAGATCTGCAGTTTTACCTGCTTCTGTACTTAGCAGTGTCACATTCTTGTGTGTAAAGTTTGATCAGTGTAAGTTAAATTTTATTGTAGGTACACTATTTGGTCTGACATTGGACTGAGTTAATCCTTAGCTTGCAAAATTACGTGACTCCTAATTTTAAATATCAAAGCACAAAACTACTGGAAGTGTTCTTAATTCCATGGTGTGTATTTGTTTCTCCAGATGGAGTCTGCATGTGTTTCAATTCATGAAGCTTTGAAGTCTGTCATCGACTATCAGACGCATTTCCGCCTGAGGGAAGCGCAGGGCCGGAGCAGAGCAGAGGATCTAAACACAAGGGTGGCCTACTGGTCAATAGGGGAAGCAATCATCCTTCTTGTCGTTAGTATTGGGCAGGTATTTCTCCTTAAAAGCTTCTTCTCCGATAAAAGAACCACAGCAACCCGTGTTGGATCATAACCAGTAGTGGTAATGTTTCAGGTCATCGTGTGTGACTCATCTCTAAAGGTTAACGGTTCTCCAAGTAATTGTAGGTGCAAAGGATCTGAATATATGCAACATTCAAATATGTACACCCCTCATCTCTTAAAAATCACAAACAGACCTAAAAAGTTATGAAAGAGACACGATATGAAATCTTTTCAAAGATACTTTGGAACTTTAGTGTTTTTCAATTCCTATACTAAAATATCTGGCAAATCCAGCCTCTCTTTTTTTTAATCCAAATTAATCCAAACCAAGTTTGATTTTTACCAGGAAGATTAGCCGTCTGCAGTATAACATCTTCAAATAATCTAGTGTCTGAGAGGTGATACATGTGAAAATTCGATTTGATTTTAATTTTCAGGCTGAATGTCTTAGATTATAAAAAAGAAAATGTGATGAACTGTAGTGCATTGTTTTGATTCGCTGTTTAAAAAAACAATGCAATGGTACCCTTTGCTTATTTATAAAATTGTCAAAAGATGGCACTACATTGTGATGCAAATTCTTCATCAGCCTGGAAAGTCTCCATCTTCAGAATTTGCTGAGTTTTATACTTCATTATGATTGCTTAAACACACATTCTTCTGTAAAAAAATGCATTTCCTCTTTTAAAATGTTTTACTGAAGAGATTTTAAACTGAGACTACTCAGGAAGTCCACTTCTGTATACAAAAAAATCCGAATTTCCACGTTTATTTAAACAACATGCAATAGAATAGGGAGTTTTGTAACTGTCACAGAAACTCTACAGTTTCTGTACTCATATATGCTGCTGCTGCTTTTTGAATTAAAGACTAGAAGTGGTTTGTTTTGTTAAGCAGCACGGCTTGAGCACTGGACAAGGTTGTGTTATGTGTTAGGCACATTCAAAATTTTTTACTAAATTGTTTTCCTGTTAAGAGGGCAATTTGATATTGATTCTGCATAGCTCAAGTGCTGTAAATTTTCCTCTGTGTGGTGCACTGAGACATGACAGTCTTGTGCATCTAATTGCCACTCTTTTTTGCTAATAGTCAGGAAATGTTTTAAATATTTCAGGTTATTTTTATGGTAGAGTTAGAGTTACATTGTTTCCACTGCTTATGTCTTCAGTAGCTTATGTACTGTAAAGTCCTGTTTATTTGGTTGTGGAAGGTAGTAAATGTATGTACATACCCATAGTTTGAATTGAGCTGGTCAAAGTAGGGTAAAGTCCTTCAAATTGCTCTGGAGGGATAAGTAGACTGACCAATCCTTAAATGCACACAAACAAAGCTAAAGTGAAAAATTTGTCATGTATTACTTAATAAATCAAAAGATGTTTCTTAACAAGTTCTCAGTAAGCAGAGAAGGAGTGCTAAACCCTTATTAACTGCCTGTATTATTGCTAGCAGAAATTTGAAATTGCATGTTCAGGTGACACTTGAACAATCTGAAGAATTGATCTAAGATGGCTTGATTTTAAAATCCTGTCATGGCTGAAAAAAATAAAAGTGCCCCTACTCTTTTGTGAACTGAATGATTACTCTTTTGGAAACTGAAGGAAAACCTCAAACAGCTCAAGATTATCTAAAAGGTGACAGAGGTATTAAAAAGCTTAATGTATGTAAAATTCAGGATTACATATAAATTTTGCTCTCCTGTACTGAATTTTAAATACTGCATTCCCATTTTGGGATGCAGGTTTCCCAGAAATAGACTCACTAACATGAGAAAACAAGAGTCTGCTCTTGTCTTGTGATACAAATCTGTGCCTGCACACAACAGTCTTGATCGTACCTGTATGCTTTATTCTTGTGTTTCAGCAACTGATGTCCATTACTATTTGTTCTGCATTGCACACAGTAATGAAGCAAGTGGTACACTTTGGGTGCAAGAGTCAATGAAAACATGACTTAATTTTGACGGTGTTCACTATTATCTTCTGGAGTTTGAATATTAGTTATGTAGCTTTACCCACAACAAAAGCATTTGTTTGGAAGCTTGAAATGTGTTGGGTTTTTGTTTTCCACTGAATTGTTCTATGTGCTGGCAAAATTGATAAGCAGTGGTATAAAACTGATGATGGTCAGCCATCGCATACATGTCTTTATTCTTTCATAATGTTTGAATGTGTGAGGTGGGACTGTTCAGCTCAATATTACTCCCACTGCAGAGGTTCAGTGGACTTGACTTTTGCATTGAAGTTAGATGTCTGAACCAATGCTCTGGTATCCTGCTGCGTAATATGCAGCAATAGCTTAAAAATGCCTTTATTTTTGTGTTGTTAAAAACATGGCACAAATACACATGTTTAAACACAGCTGTATATAGTTTTTAAAATAACTGAATAGGATAGAATAAAACACATGCTAACACGCAGTGGGTGAGGAAGTGCATTGTGACTTTTGGTTAAAGCTGCACCTTTTTAATATGTGAACACTTCGGTTAATGGTGTGATACACAAGTAAACGCCCTGCGTTAAAGGGGATATAACTGTTTTTAATTGCTAAAGGCTCTGGGTTTCAGTTTTGTGTTGGATGTTTTCTGTTTACAAGACTTCTTTTCGTGTCCTCAAATGTCAGTTCCTTAGTTTGGGGGTGGGAAAAAAAGTTTAATTTGAATAAGACAAAAAGCAGACCTTGTGAATATTGTATGGGAAAATAAAAATTAATATATGAATGTGGTCTGTTTGTTTTGTTTGCATATGGGATTGGGGAACATTATTCAAATAAGCATTGAATCATGATTTGAGTAGTCAACTTTTATTTTAACCTATTACAGTTAATCTACCACTCAATCATCACTTCTCTTGCTGTACATCATGAAGTGCACAGATTCACTGCTGTTCATGATCAGCTGTGCTTAGCAAGGTGGGTCCTGGCTCTTTGCTCAGCACATTAGTAATGCAGACAGCAATATTCATAAATATGTTCCTGTTGGTGTAGAATTCAGAGTATTTCACTAGGGGATGCCAGGAATTATTTGGCATCTTTTCACATTAATTCTGTAGATACAAAGTTATGGGATGAGCTAGAAAGGTGCATCCAATTAAAATACGTAGTAACTAATTGTGTGATTTGAGGTACTGTATATGGTGTTGCTTAGATAAGTTTTAAAAACCAGATATGTTAGACATCATTGCTTTGTGTGGGCACTTTCCAAAATGACTATTTTGTTCCTGTTTATGTTTCTCCTTTGTCAGTTGCTGTAGGTTCAAAAAATGTCAAAACCATTTATACAGTACTTCGATTAAAAAAAGTTTTTGTCTAGAAATATGGGTGAGTTCTCTTCAGTGATATGTTATTGTAAGGGTCAAGTAGTTGTCTGGGGCTTCCCTTGGATGCACAGCACAGCAGATTTTAAAGTAGCTTCAGATAAATTGTGGTCTGAAGTGCTTTTCCACTGAAAGCTAATAATCCTACAAAAATTAGGCAAAGTGAAAAGACTAGGCAGTGAATTGGGTGATATGTATGAAGATGATGAAAGCTTTTACCAAGAAGGAAGTAGAAATGTGCTCTGGACAGCCACAAATTTAAACAATTTCCCAGACTTCAGCTGCATGAGCGCAGAAGTGCAACACGGACACCACAACCTGGATTTTTTATAACTTCACAGCAATTTTTAAAGCCTGACTGCAGTTCAGTGGGGTGTAACGCATTAGTGTGCAGAGAGCTGGTATACTGCACCAGCTTACTCTAGATGTTTTCTGCTCAGTCTGAGTGAAGTTCATGACCAAGGTATAGATCCACCTTCCCAAGCAGCATGGGTTTTGCAGCTTACTTTCTGCATTTCTAAGGGAAAGCCATCTTACTGTATATACTCCAGAACTCAGCTTTACACTGTCTAATGCTACTCTAGAGTCATTGCTACTGACTTCAGAGGCTTTTGTGTGGATTGACCCTCAAGTGTCATCAAAGTATGTCTCCTAATCCTTATTTTTGATCTGCAAACATTTTGTGCCTTTGCTTTCTACCTAATTGGGCTCGCCACAGAAAGTAGCCGTGCTCATACTAAATCCCATAAACCAGTAAAGGAAGCATCATCTAATGTCAATGATTATTTTCAACTAAGTCTTAGCAATCCTCATTATCTTTACTGAATTACTGCACTCAGCCACTGAGGTCGGCTCTCTACATTTACAGCCAACAACTGCTAATCCTGCTTGTCAGCAAGACCATGGACATGTTTTCTAAAGTGTTTGAAATCTTCCAACATCACCTGATTTCTTATTACTAAAAAAAAACCAAACCAAAAAAACCCCACCAGATTAAACTCCTTTTTCTGTATTGCTCAGTGGAGGAGCCATTTTCCAGGAGTAAGATGAAACCAAGAGTTTAATATGGCCCCTAAATGAGAAGGATGCAAAGTCTTTCACATTCCTCCCCTTGGCTTCTTGAATGAAGTACTAGAACAGCAAGGTTATACTGTTATGGTGTGCCTACCGAGGGTGCTACAGATTTTGACTAAGTGTTGTGAGATATGAGGGGAATTGGCCGCTCAGCCTAGGAAACACTATGGTTAGCCAACAGACACAGGTGTTAAAAGGTTCATTATTTGTATTAAAAAGTCCATGTTACACACCACAGGCCAAGATCTTAAGGTAGAGGCATGCCCAGCTTGCTCCCTATGACCAAGAGTTGCTCCTTCTCCTGGGATGCAGGTGGCCTTTGGTCACTGCTGCTCCCAGGACAGGTTCACAGTGCAATCTGCAAAGCGCAGCTGAAAGTCATACAAGAATCAACTATTTCTAATGCATATTGGCACATCTGTGTTAGGAATTCAATGAAAACTGCCCCAAGGGAACTTAAAAGGAACATGTGTCAAAGGGTGGGTGGAAGTTGGAAGAACAGTTGGCTGCTGCAGGAGGGGAATGTGAAGAATAGAGAATGGTAACCAGAAGGTACTGTTAACATGGTGAGATACTCTGCCTCACATAAAACTAGTGTTACAAACCCAGAATGACTCTGCAGCTCTGTGTCCTTGCTGATTTAAGATGGTCAGCTGCTCACTGATTCTGCACATCCTCAATCACAATCAAAGATGCCTAAGACATTTAAGACCTCACTTAGAACCACACTTGTTCTGCTCTAGAACTAAAGCTCCCAGAATCTGAAAATGCACAGAGCAGAAAATGAGACCATATTTCACCACTGGCAGGAGCCAGAGATACACAGAAATCTAGAGTCTTAGTGCCCAAATGAGATGCAGAGAACAAGGACTTAGGTCCATGGAGCACTAGCAGGCCTTCTGGTAAAAGAGGAGTCAGGACAAGAGGAGTCTGAACAAAAGGACAAGGCTGCACTTTGATTTTAATGAAATGAGGCTTCTGGCTCTAAAAATTCAAAGACTTCTGGAGAAATATTTAAAGTAGAAGCTGTGGGAAAGCACACAGACACAGAAGAGCATCCAGTTTAGACTGATGTGATCTTAAAAAGTGCATGTAGTTATGGTTCAATGCTGCTGTGGAAATATCAGAAGGCAAATGAAAACAGCAATTGCAATAAATAAGGACAGCAAATTAGACTGCTACTGCAAGTTGATTTCCACATACAAAATGAAATGTTGATGTGAGAACAAAGCTTAGAGATTCTGGCACATCTGTGCATGGAGCCTGAAGAAAGAAGTTAGGGGGGGCTGAACTAGATGCTTTCAAGGAGCAATAGACATCTTGAGAGCTAGGATATGGAGGATCAATGGGATTCAATGTCACTTGGGTGCTAGTTTCATACCCATGAAGCAGTTAGTGCCCTCCCTTCTGCGAAGCTCTGACCCATTTCCTCTTGCCAAAGAACCAGCGGAGTACTCCCCCAGTCCTGTGTTTTCTCTTCTGCTCCTACAGGAATACTGCCTAGGAGGAGGATGGGGGCCTTTGGGGCTCATTCCCAGTGGCACAAACCCTGTGATGCCTGTGCCCAGCAGGACAGGAGCAGGTGGAGAGGGGGTGAGTGCCAGTGATCCCAGTGTCCACAGACCCAGTGAGCATCCCTTCCTCTGAGCAGGGGTGGAGGCTCCCTGTGATGCCGGGTGGTAGCCAGAGTCCCCCATGAGGAGATCTTCCCAGCATTGCTGGTCCCAAGGCACCAGTCCCCATGCCCAGGAGGCTGTCCATGCCCTTGGTGGCCACTGGCCACATCTGAAGCCAGCTGGGAATGTTGGTGGGATGAAGTAACCAAAGATCAAAACCGCTCTCTCTGCACATCTGCCTCTGGTAAGTCACGGGACTCAAATAGTGTGGCGAGCAGGACCAGAGCAGTGCGTGACCGCTGTACTCGGCACTGGAGAGGCCACAGCTGGAGTCCTGTGGTGCAGTTCTGCGCCCCTCAGTTCAGGAAGGAGACTGAGGTGCTCGAGGAAGTCCGGAGCATTGAAGCTGGGAAGGGTCTGGAGCACAAGGCCTGTGAGGAGCGGGTGAGGGCGCTGGGGGTGTCAGGCTGGAAAGGGGGAGGCTCAGGGGGGCCCTTGTTGCCCTGTGCCCGAGGAGGCCGAGCCGGGGGGTTCGGCCTCTTGTCCCAGGCCATCAGTGGCAGGACACAGCTGATGCACGGAGCACGCATGGAGGTGCAGGTTGGACATTAGGACGAGTTTCCCCACAGAACGGGTGATTAGACTTTGCACTGAGTGATGCGGTGGCGTCGCCGTCGCCGGAGGTGTCTGAAGGAGGGCTGGACGCGGTGCTCTCAGCTCGCAGGCCGCGCTCGGCCCCACGGCTCTCTGCGGACATCCCGGCGGGGCGGCTGACAGAAGGGAAAGGGGACGGGGCTTTCCCGCGGAAGGAAGGACAGGGCCCCCGTCGGGACTCGCGGCTGTCGCGACAGGCGAGCGGCGGCCGCGCCGGGGCGGGGCGATCGCTCTGCTATCGGCTCGTCGGGGCTGGCGGGCGGCCCTTGGCGCGCGCGGGCGGCGGCGGCGGGAGCGACTGGCCAGGCCTGGCGCGGA
>WBMV01000658.1:0-30155 GCA_013396655.1 Campylorhamphus procurvoides | reverse complement strand
CTCCCGAATCAGAGCCCCTCCCAAACCCCACAACGTGCTCTCTTGTTCCCCCTCCTGCTCCCTGATGCCGCAGATTGGAGAGGAGAATTGGAGACACAAAAGACAAAGGTCACAAGTTGAAATAAGAACAATTTACTGGAAAAAGCAATGACATAAGAACACGAATGGTAATAGCAACAATACTAATGACTGAAAAGAAACAATTCATGTGATAAACCCCCCAAGTAATACACAGTCTCAAGTGGCTTCTTCTGCCACATTTTCTCACTGGAAGGAACCCCTACTCCCTTTTCCCCTATCCCTGGAAATGACATGAGGTGGTATAGAATAACCTACCCATGCCCCTCCTGGTGACTCCAAAAATTAACTCTGTACTGGTTGGAACCAGCACATATATACTGACTCCATCATCTAATGCCTAGCAAGGAAAAGGAAAAGTCTTTTTTCCCTGATTTTGGTATTGATGGCCCTTGCAGCCCTGGTTCATCAGCCACGCAGATCAAGAGCCCAACCAGAAGGCACCAGATCTCATTCCTGATCCACCAGCACGTCAGCTGTTCTTTTTGTTTCCTCTGGGAGTTGGCACACGTAGGGCCTTGTCCTGGCACTGAATCTGCATAAACGCATTTATACACCAACCAGGCAGCAGTTTCTGTGCAATCACTGCAGCCATAAAATCTTATTACATGTGGCATTTCAGTCTTTCTTCCTGTTCTAAGTGAGCTCTTAAACACAGGCATGAACAAGACATGGAGAAAATGATCCTTTTAACACTCCTGGTAGCAGCACACTAGAATATTTCCTACAGCNGGTACTGGATACCTTTCTCCATGGCATTTCATGTGCTTGGGTGCACTACTAGATCATCCTTGAGTGAATACCTTTCCCTCGCACTTGACAGGAGACACCTCCAAATGATTAGAGTTTCTGTCCTGTTCCCAGTCCCCCTGTCAAAGTCCACATCCTGGGACAGGGATCCCAGTTGCTTGGCTTCACTACCATCTTGTTTCATATCACTAGCCATGATATCCCAGCACTGGAGTAGCCCTGGTCACCTGCAGCTCACCCAACTGGTGGTTGAAATCTTTCTGCACACTTGCAGCTCTCCCAGGGATGGGAATTGGGTGATTATCTCTGGCCCTGCCTCTTCCTCCTGATGCCTGTTCCTCCTGCTTCCTCTTCATCCCTCGCTAAGTAAACTTGGTCTTGGATTGCCTTTTCTGTATAGGAAGGACTGCTACTGGCATTAGCTGTTCCTCTTGTTCAGCTGCAGTTTGAGTGACAACGGTGCCTGTTGGACTGCTTTCCTCCTCCTCCCCCTGAAGGTGCTGTCTATGTGATGAGCAGTGTCCAATAATTAATAGCCAGATCTCAGCGGGTTGCATAAGTTCATGTGTCTCTGTAACTGCAACAGCATTTTTCTTTCACATATTTTACCACTTTATCAGGGTCCTGTAATTGTTCCAGGGTGAACTTCCAGACAGCTGGAAGAGATAAGTCCTCCAAATATTGGCCCGTGTCCTCCCATATTCCATGCCACTCATGACTACCCATCCTCAGAGAAGATCCTTGAACAAGCTCCCTAGAAATCTCTCTCTTGTTTCTGAACACAGAGAGGAGACTTGGAAGACTTAGCAACAAGGACATGCTTTCCTTAACATCCAGTGGGAATTCAAAATTCTCAAAAGCTGTTGTAACAGGCCTGAAGCAGGAAAAGAGGGTGAAGCCCTGGGGAAAATCATCCCTGCCTCTTCCCACCACAGACTAATTATTAACAGACTCCCAAAGGTAGTGCTCAGGGAAAAGGTAGGATAGAAAAACTGAATACACATCCCAAATGACCCTCATTGCCCTTGATGTTACCGTGTCATACACTGATATCCCACAGTACATTAACAAAGCAATTCTCATCCCTCTCCCTGCACAGAAAAAGAACATTACGATGGGCACATAGTGCATATACGAAAACATATACAGTGTGAGATACCACACCCACATGAACAGACCATTGTGACCAATGGTTCTGTACCTAATGTAACCTAAACAAAAACTGTTTAGATCAAATTTGTTTCCAACTCCCTCTGGGCAGATCTGTTGTTCTCTCAACCCTCTGAGCCCCACATTGGGCACCAAATAAGGCTGTCATGGGTTAGGAGCGGTACTCCCAAATCAGAGTCTCTCCCAAACCCCACAACGTGCTCTCTTGTTCCCCCTCCTGCTCCCTGATGCCGCAGATTGGAGAGGAGAATTGGAGACACAAAAGACAAAGGTCACAAGTTGAAATAAGAACAATTTACTGGAAAAAGCAATGACATAAGAACACGAATGGTAATAGCAACAATACTAATGACTGAAAAGAAACAATTCATGTGATAAACCCCCCAAGTAATACACAGTCTCAAGTGGCTTCTTCTGCCACATTTTCTCACTGGAAGGAACCCCTACTCCCTTTTCCCCTATCCCTGGAAATGACATGAGGTGGTATAGAATAACCTACCCATGCCCCTCCTGGTGACTCCAAAAATTAACTCTGTACTGGTTGGAACCAGCACATATATACTGACTCCATCATCTAATGCCTAGCAAGGAAAAGGAAAAGTCTTTTTTCCCTGATTTTGGTATTGATGGCCCTTGCAGCCCTGGTTCATCAGCCACGCAGATCAAGAGCCCAACCAGAAGGCACCAGATCTCATTCCTGATCCACCAGCACGTCAGCTGTTCTTTTTGTTTCCTCTGGGAGTTGGCACACGTAGGGCCTTGTCCTGGCACTGAATCTGCATAAACGCATTTATACACCAACCAGGCAGCAGTTTCTGTGCAATCACTGCAGCCATAAAATCTTATTACATGTGGCATTTCAGTCTTTCTTCCTGTTCTAAGTGAGCTCTTAAACACAGGCATGAACAAGACATGGAGAAAATGATCCTTTTAACACTCCTGGTAGCAGCACACTAGAATATTTCCTACAGCAATAGGTGTGGCAGCTTCAGAGAAATTATTGCCTCCCTTAAACTCATGAAATAAATCCATTATCCTAGGGGGAAAGCACTAACTAGGCACTCTACAGTGAATTTATCTGTAACTTGAAGAAAAGTTAGCAGTTATTAATAGCCTTAGTTATTCTGTTCACTGCTTTGAAAAGTTTATTTCCTATATAGTTTTCCTGTATAAAGTAGCTCTGCCATAGCAGAATTAACTAGACTGACTGCCTTGTTAATATTTTTCCCCTTACATTGTCACTGGGTATCTGATCCAGACCTTCTAGGCATCATAAAATAACTCTATACAGTGGTTTCAGATAAAAGCAAACATAAGCATACTCCTAACAGCATTCATCTCCCTAAAGATTATCCAAGCCTTGTTAACACCTTAACAACATGACATGCACTTTAACCATCTAAAAGCAGGTTTTAGTTCTCAGCACTTACTTTCCTGCTCTTTTTTCTTTAAGCGCTTTCTCCGGTCAATGGCAGCCACCTCAGCTTTCAACAACAGGTAACGTTTCCGGATTTCCTGCATTTTTGTTTGGAGAACTGTTACGCGCTCGGTGCTAGTCAGATTTTCCAAGTGAGCTGCAAGTTAAACAACCTCGGTTAATTATTGCATTGCAGCATTTCCCAAACCTTCTGAATTTTGGTGAAGGAGGAAGTACTCAAATCTTAGTGATGTGCTTTGAGGTACCAGGCAGCAAAGCCAAGAAACACAGCAACAGCAGGTGCTGTTTTTTATCACAGGCCTGTGTACCCGTAGCTGACTGACACAGACACACAAAAAAGTTACAAATCAGGCATCGAAGAGTCTGAACAAGAACTGGAGGACGAGGAGTAAAACAGCATGAAAAAGATCAAGATTTATCACAAAACTAAGCAAACTGAGGGCAGAATAATTTCAGAAGAAAAGAAGCTCCAAAACAGAAAATTCAAAAAACCTTGTTATGTTGTATCAGAAGACTACACTAGGCATATTTTGAAAAAGATACTTACACTCTTGAAGACTCCATTTGCAAATTCTGGGCAAATGATTATCCTGTTCTTTAAGATCAGACTCCCTCTCTCTATTTTGTCCACATTTTTCTGTAAGAACATAGATAGTTACAAAACAAAACAACCTTCCCAGCCAACCCAAAGTTTACCAGAAGCTGTCTCACTCTAAAAGGACAGAATCCATGCTTGTCTAGCAGCTTGGAACACAGCTAATGCCCAAGAACAGGACCACAGACCAGGTCTGTAAAGGGGCTCCTCTAATTCTTGCATGCTGGGAAAGAGAAACCTTGCACTGGAAGCACTGCCAGGTAGTTGTTGTGTGGGTAGACTCAGAGTTGTCCTGTGGACCTATGGGAACCAAAATCTTACAGAGCTAGAGAGTGAATAAAAGCACATTGTGTGGCTCCACAATTCTGAAAACTGTATATTGCTAAAAGCATGTGTGCCAGAACATAAGGACATGCGACAGGGACGCACTTCTTGGAAGGAGACTCTTGAATATGATCTAGCTGCTCAAGGTTCATATAGACACAGTGTACTCTATTCTCTGAATGGATCATGACAGGAGCCCATTTACTGCTTTAGAACAACTACCATAAATAAATTACTTGCATCAGAAAATGAGGCAAAGGGACAGTGCATTGTGTCCATGTAGGTGCCAAAATTATTCACATCTTCTTACTTATGGAGATATACTTTTTTAAAAAAAAAGACTTTCCAAGACTGATTATTATGTCCTTGCTCTGATTCACCTTTTAATATTAAATTCAAACAAATGACATGATACTTTCACACTGAGCTTCTGTACTTACTACTTTCACTCTTCTTTTTGTTGTTCACAGATGTTTTGAGGTTTGTTTCCTGCTTTTTTGAGGAGCTGTCGCTTCCCTGAGCATCTTGAAGGATTTTTTGGCTTCTAAACACTATAATGGTGGGCAAAAAACCCACACAAAATCCCCCAAAAAGTAGAAAGAAACAGAAATAAAAGAAAAATTGCTTGCAGTTCTGTGTGTTTTTCTCAAAGTCTATACATGTATAATTAACAAAGCAATAGATATATATTTATTGAGGGCTACCTAATGACCTCTTCCAAACTTGTCTTTGTTTAGGGAAATACATTTTGCTGCATTCTTTGAGTTCCAACAGAATGATGAAGGCAGCATACCTTAAGAGGCATTTTGAGAAAATTCAGTTAATTGTTAACTGAAATCTGTTGCAATGAAGGAACCACTTCTGACACCTCAGGATTACAGTCAGACATGTATTTTCTTCCTTAGTGTTAATAATTTTTAGGCCCTACAACACAGTGAAAGTAGCTGTACTTTTGATGGAACTGCAAAAGAGCCAGTCACTTTCACAAAAAAAGCTTTTGTGTCCATCCTTGCCAACAGTTAAAAGCAGGCAGCAGTATGCTGACATCACGTGCACAACAGTTTGCTGTGTTTATTATCCCCTATTCTCCAGTGGTGTCAGGGTGAATCTGCAGTATTACATTTGGGTGTGAAACTCAGCTAGGGTCAATGTTGATATTAGTATTTTTTTATGTCTTTTTTGCATTTTTTTAGAACATTGACTTCATAAGATGCAAGCTAAAAATGGTTGCCCAAGCATGCAATAAATGGCACTTTCTCCCTTCCAAATAAAGACTTTAAAGAGAATTAAGTTTTGTGCAAGAAACAGCATCTTCTACTTGTAATGAGGGTACTCAAAATGTTTCCATCTTGCTAGAATAAATATTCCTTACACAATGTACACAGCTTGCTCTGGGTTGTTCTTGTCAAGTCCAGCATAAATGTCATTTTCATACAGGTTTTTTCCTCATTGAAACCACCACAGTTCCTAAGGAAAGGCCAAGATACTTCCTGGAAGTATTTTATTCACTAGGTGATTATGCCATTTCCATGCATTTTAAGGTAGACAACAGGCTACTACTTCCTCCAAAAATTCACTTCCCAGCAGTGTAACCATAACAGAATGAAGATACATCAGCAATGCTAAAATGAGAGCTGGTTAGTTTGAAGACATCTCTGTTTACCCTTTCCTTTACCGTTTTCAGCATGATCTGGCTCTGGTTGCTTACTACTACTGGAGATGACATTGGCATCAAAACCTGTTGGACAAGTATTTCCCTCAGACTGGAGATCTTGCAGCTCCCCTGCAACACTGTGTGCCTTTATTGTGCCATTTGTTTCACTTCTGATGCTCTGTATCTCTTCTTGGTTTGGTGGACAGCTCCCAGGGATGGGGACACTGGACTGGCTGGTGGACTCCACTACAGTCACAGACACAGGTGACTCAGGAACTGGAGGAGTATTTAGCACTGAATACTCCTCCTCCTTCTCTCCGTCAGTTTTATTCTAGATGAAACGAGAGATTAAAAGCTCTTCTAATCTGAACAACTGTAAGATTGTAATTTTACAATTATGCAACCCTTACGGTTATTGTAAACATTAAACCTACAGACAAAGCTCTCCTCTTTGTTTAAAAGATTACAAGTACCTTCCCATGTTCCATAGTGAGCCCTTTCTACTGAAGAGAGGGATTTTGTCAACAGTTAAACAAGCCAGGGGGCAAGCACGGGCAGTGCTGTGGGATCGTGGCCCTGCAGGATGCTGGCACAGCAGCCGTTGGGCAGTTGGGCAGTTTTGGGCTGTTGGGCAGTTTTGGGCTGTTGGGCAGTTGGGCAGTGCCCTGGTACACCCCTTCCAGGGGCCGAGCACATGGGGCAGGAGGAATGCTGACATCTGTGGCAGAAGGTAAAGCTTCCTTGCAGCCCACTGCCCAAGGAACCTAACCTGGGCCTAAGAATCTGTTTTAAAAGAATGAATTTTGGAAGAAATGCTCAGAAATAAAATGATAGAGACATATGCATGGGTTAGTTGTGTTTCGCTTTCTGTTCTTTTGATCCTCCAGTTAATTCTTCTGAAGACACTGGCTTTTGGATTAGTGTGATTTTGTTAGGTTGGCCTGTTAACAGTGATAAATGAGACTTTTGGAGATTTCAAACCTGAAGGATATCAAAGCAGGCAGGACAAGCTGCTGTGTAACAAGTGATTCAAAGAAATTCACTCAACATCAAATTTGATCCATGTTAAGTCACATTCCTCTTATTCAGCGCTGGAGAAACACTGGGGATAATCCTCCATAAGTATTTCCGATGGAATTACAAATGCAAAACCCTCATCTTTTCAAAGGTCATTACTTGGCCTTTCCACGCCTCCTTACTATATAAGTCCTTTGTTTCTATTCCATAAAAGCCCTTTGTATGATGTGTCCTTTTTGTCTTGGATGAATTACTTCCCAGCCTTGAATGTCAAATGCCGATCGGTAACTTGTCAGTTTGAAGAGATATATCATATCTACTTGCAAAGGTTACATTCTTTTCCCAGGTTGTTGGGTTTTTTTGTTTGTTGTTGTTTGCTTTGGTGGTTTTTTGTGGTGGGTTTTTTGTGGTTTTTTGTTTGTTTGTTTCTGTGTTTTGGGTTTTTTTTTTTGCAAAAGCTGTATTACTTATGTAAAAGTCAGCAAGTTAAGCAAAAATGCAAGGTTATTATTACATTAGAAGTATACGTAACTTTGGCCTAAAATAATTCTAATAACTAATGCTATTTTCTATTTAAGCATTAGTTTATTAAAATCTTAAAAATTATAATCTTAAAGGAAAAATTTATCCATACTGTTAAGTTCAGACTTAATTGGGAACGTGCATGATTTAGCAGCTTTTTCAATATACAGTATTTGACAGCTCCCTTTCATGAGTGAGTTAGATCTGTCAGCTCTGCATTGGGTCCAGTAAACTTGAAACATTTGGGATCTGTATAAGGATCTGAGTAGGTCCTCCAAGCCTCCATTACCACTTCTGAGATTGTCCTTAATTTCTTTAGCTGAAAACAATGCAGGTGCTGGCAAGTTTTATGAAACTGCCCAGAGAGCCCCTTGGCACCAGCTGCTGCTGCTCTTACATGGACTTCCAAGCTCTGAGAAGAAAATATCTCTGCTGTGTTCACAAGGCCTCACTCTTGGAATCTTATTAGCCAAAGGAAAACTTTCCTTCTTCCCTAGTATCTTCATTTCAAGACTTTGTTATGTTCATATGTACATTCCCATTTCAAAAAAAACCCGCAAATCAAAACAAAAAACAAAACAAAACAAAACATGGGTGTCTTTGGCCAGTAATTCCCCTTCCTTCCGTGGATAAAAGTGTGGTGAGGACATGGTGAACTGTGACTGCCAGCCTGGTTTAGGACTGCACATGCAGCCCAGATCCTTAGACAAACCTCTTCAGTCAAAGCAAGTGTCCACCTGGTGGTGGATATCTTAAATGTTATACCTTGCTGTGATGAGTGGCATGCTTTTTCTTTCAAGGCTAACAGTATCTCAGGAAGAGAAGGGACTGAGCCTCAGAACCCTGAAAGAAAATATCTGTGCCCAAGCAGAAAATAACCTTTCTACTGTTCACCAGGCCTAGAAGCTTCATTCAGATCACAGACAAGAACTGCAAGAGCTCAACAACCAGGTGATCTATGCACTTCCAAACCCGGATCTCTTTCTGCATGCTTGTAACCCAGTCAGTTCCTAATTGCAGTAATCTTTCAGAGAACCTGTGAAAATGGAGCACAAAACTGGCCATGAAGTTGTATCGAAGTAGCCTTTGGATTTTGCCTGTCCTGTTTGAGAAGTGGACATTAGGAAAAAAACAGCTTAAGAGCCCTGGATGTAGCCACGGTCATCTTCCTAAGGGCCTGAATTTGAAAAGTGATCCCTGGGAATGTCTGCCAGCCACCTATCTGACAGGCAATAATTTCTTTTCCCAGACCTACACAGACTGTAATTATTTAAACTTGCTGCTGGTCCGGCATCCTTTGAAGAAGCTGAAATTCACACCGGAATTCGTTCAACATGGATCTATCATGGAGCTTTTGGTCCCAGAAGTACATAGTGTCTTGGAGTGGGGTTTCAGAGGTCAAGAACCCCAGGCTCCCAGTTTTCCGTATGTCAGCATGTGATGACTTAAGTTTCCAAAGTGGCAGTCAGGATCTGGTTTCCTGGTTCTCTCCTAAAGTTTTTTAAATATCAGGAGCTTCAGTTCTTGCTGGAATTGTTTTTTGGTTTCAAAAGAAATCATGGAAAAAAAGCAGTGGCCAGCAGTGCATCCAGTACCATGATTTGAACAGCACATGTCTTCTCAATGTTATTTTCATTCATTTTCAGGATTTTACCTCAGGAGACGTTTCGTTCCTGGATTTTTTTTCTCTATAAAAGGATGTTTCACACAAGAAGTTTTAAAAGAACTTGCTGATTTTTATTTTTTTTATTGAAGGAATGAATCTGTCTCTATTGTCTGTCTGCATCCAAGAATTGTCCCAGAAAGCTGACACTGTCCATCTTGCTTTACGTGCTCTAATTGTGTCTCTCTGCTTTTCCTTGCCTGTGACTTCCTTGCATTACTGTAATTCGTCCAAGGAAACCTGTGGGTTTTGGATGTGTTCAGGGTAATCCAATAATCTATAAATAATAGAGCCATACGATGAACACACTGGACCATAACATTTGCATGACTTGCCCTTCTATTATTCCAGTTCCCCTACTACAGGCTCCCTCGGGGCAGGGCTGCCAATACAAGAGCATCAAAGGGGTTCTGTGACACCTTATCTTCCACCCTGTTATTCTAACTGATTATGTAAAAACAACCTGCATCCCATTTCCAAAGACAAGACCCGTTTTTGTACATTGTTAAAGTGCAACTCTCTCTTTAGCAATACATTGATTTGTTAGGAATATAAACCAAGGAACACACTATAAAACTCTGCTGATACANTCCATGTTTTGGATTCCTTTATGCTCTCAATGTCCTTCCTTGTCTGCTCATTCTGCTTTCCTAGACAATTTATTGCTTCCCTAATTTCTTAATGTTCTTGGTTCTCTATAGTCTTTTCATTTTTATGTTTTAACTCCTATTTCCCCAAAGGCTGCTTCCTTTGAATGGCTTCACATTGACGGTATCTTTTAAGCCATGTATTTTCCAAGAGTAAGTAATTCCTTTTGAAACTTTAAAACACAGAAAGTGACAGACTAATTAACAGTGGATTTCATGCTCCCAAGTTTTTTTCACTTACTAATAGTGGTTTCAGTCCCTTGAAGTGATGGTCTGACCTAAAACAGTCATTTGCTTCCTGCTGTCCCATCAGCCCATCTGCAATCAGGCACTCAAAAAACAGAGTACTGACTTTTCATCAGACCAGCTTTAGGAGTGGGAAAACTAAAAATACCTGCCCAGGTGGGGAAGTGGCTATTTGGCAGTGCCCGATACAGGTGCTGCAGCAGCTCATGGTCCACCACAGCAGCTTCTGCTGAAGTGCAAACACCAGGCTAGTGAGAAGCCTTCACTCAGGCCTGATACACACAATAATGTGGAGCAAAACATTATCAGCAATATTTGGAGTGTGTATGGAGGAGCACAGGTAGAAAATTACAGAATCAGAATATTCTGAATTGAAAGGACCTACAGGGATCATTGAGTACAGCCCTTAGCCCTGCACAGGACCATCCCTAAGAGTCACACCTTGTGCCTGAGGGCATTGTCCAAATGCTACTTGAACTCTCTCAGCCTTGGTGTTGTGACCACACTGGCTTCCAGAATCAAGGAGACTTGATAAGCAGAGAGGGATCTGGCTCTGTGGGCAAGTACTTGTGGAAGTGGATGGGGTTGGACCAAAACACCCCTTTCTGCTTCTTCCTGCAGCAGGAGCAAGACTCACAATGGTGGGCGACTCTCACCCAGGGCTGACCACTGACCATCCAAGTGCTCCAAATCCTGGCTTTGTATGGAGAAAGGCAATGAGGGGAGTAGGCAATATCTGGCTGCAGGCGGTCCATGCTGACTGGTCCCACTATGCTTCTGCTCACAGGAGACCTTGGCAAGGTGGCCAAGGGCATGTGATGCCAATGACCAAGGGAGAGTAGCACAGAAATCAAGAAGTTGAAAGGAAGAAACAGTATTTTCCTGGTTTTGGTTCTGGCACTGTGTGCCTGCAGAAGGGAATATCCCATGATGACATCACTGAGTGGTGGAGGGTGACCTCACAAGCAGATTGTGACATCACTGGGAATGCTTTGTGACATCACATCTCTCTCTGACTATATTTGGGTACTGGCAGAGCCTGAGCTAGTCTGGCTCTAGGCTTGACTCCTGCAGAGAGAGTGTGTGAGGTTTGATGGATCTAGCCAGGTTTTTCCTGGTACTGGGTAGTGTGTTGGAAGCAGCCTTTGGCAGCTCTTTCTTTCCATCTCAGAGCTATCAGTAGTGTTTTCCCAGCTCTGCCTGGTTCGGGCAGCCAAGCACTGCAGGTAGCAGTGAAGATTGACTACCTGCAGTAGCTGTAAAAGTCAGCTGTGTGGAAAAACGTCCCATTGGGGTGGGTCAGGTCATCAGGTTCAGGGAAGCAAGAGGGTGTCCTTCTTGAGGGGATTGGGCATTTCTTTTTCCCCTCCCTGGGGCAGTCAGAAGGGCTGTCACACAATCACACAGTACTCTCTTGCCCTGTGTGACACCAATGACAAGGAGCAGCTCCTGATCCTCAGCTCTCCACAGTGTGCTGCAGAGCACAAAACTGGACATGGAGACAAACTGGAACTGCCCCATCTGCCAGGACCCTCGGAGGAACAGGGCTTCTGCTCTGCCCTGTTGCCACCAGTTCTGCCTGAGCTGCATCCTGCAGTGGATACAGAGGAATCCATCGTGCCCCCTCTGCAGAACACCAATAGACACTGTCAGGTTTTCTGAACAGGGAAGGTGGAACTCTGTATATTTTTTCATCCTCCGTTCTGGAGTGCCACCACAGGCCAGCAGCCAGGCAAGAAGAGCTCCTAGAGAGTCACCAGAGCACCGTGTGGAGGGGCAAAATGACCCACATCGCCCTGTGGAATCCCCTTCATCTTCTCCACAGGGGACACTGTCCTCAGCTGAGCAGGGGGCTGCAGAGCCAGGGCCCATGGGTGACATCCTGCCTGAGGTGTGGGCAGAGCTTTTCCGACAACAGCAGCATCTCCTGGACCCTGTGCTGCCCTGGCTGCGCCAGAGACTGGAGGAAATATACAGTGATTGGTGGTGGCTGGCACAGGCTGAAGAGAGCAGAATCCTGGTGGCACTCTGTGTCTATGGTCTGCATGTGGAGACCTTGATCCTCAGGCTGCAGAACCACCTCAGGAGGCACACAGCACCACTGGTTCACAGCCTTGTCAATGTTATTGTGAGCCGGTGCAGTGAGGAGGCTCACAGGCTCCTGCGCTCCCGCACTGATGGGGAGGAGACACCGAGACCTGAGGCCAGCACCAGCTCCAGCAGTTCCAGCTCCAGGTCCAACAGCTTCCATGAGAGGATTTCTGCCAGTGGCACTGCAGGCTCTAATGTGGAGGAGGGAGCTGGCTCATCAGAGGCTGCCCTTCCTGAGGGTCATAGCCTCCCCCAGCCTGTGCCTTTCTCTGCAGAGCAGGACCCACCCCAGGAGGAGCCAGGGCAGGCAGTGGTGGCAGGTCCCTCTGCCCAGGGCTGCAGCCACAGTCCCCCCACTCCCGACCAGGGGCAGCCCCCAAGCCCCCAGGATTCTTCCCAGTCCAACGAGGGGCCAAGGCAGGGACCTGCCTGAGCCCTGCAGACCTGAGGGACCCCTGTCATCACTTCAGACCAAGTGATGAAACCTGCGGCCGATGAAGTCCACGGCGCCCTCAGGAAGCTGCTTCACCTGCCCAGGTCTGGCTTCCAGAAGGCGCCTGGTGAGCTCCCCATCGGGGCAGTGTCCCAGCAGCAGGGGTCTGAATAAACATAGAAATGTCCAAGTCTCTGACTAACTGGGGGAGCTTGATATACTGAAATGTGACCATGTTTGAAAATCTAGTCCCAGGTGGTTTGTCAAAAGAAAGCTTGGATCAAGAACCAAAAAACTGTATGGAGAAAATAGGGTTCTGATAGAGTTCTCTGTTTTTGCAACTTTAATTACTAACTAGAAATAGCACAGACTCTGTGCCCGGACAGAATTCACTTGAAATAACATATTTCAAGTATTATAAATATANTTAGAATATAGTAATTATATATTAATATATAATTATATATAATTAATATATAATATAATTATATATAGTAATTATATATTATTAACATATAATAATAAATTACTGTGTTAGTAATGGGTGACAATGTGCCCCATTTCCACTCTAATACAGATAATTTTGTTATATTACACTAATTACTGAACAGCAGGGAGTCCACTGAGGTGGAATAATTGACAAGGATGAATAGTTTTTTAATGTTTTCTCCCTTCTCTCTGAGTCTTTCATGCACATTTCCTTCCCTTCTCTTCCCCTGTGAACTGCACATCTAGGGAAGATTTTTCTTTTATTTTGAAACTGGTGGAAGCTTCATTTCTAAGTATTACTGCTGACCATGATCTCTGGAGTCAAACTCCACCAGACTCCTGATCTTAATTTTGAAGAATCCATCCAGACCACAGATCTACCCTAGAGGTGTTTGGCCTAAATGACAGTGCTTTGATTTCTTACGGGTCATTTTGTAATTTAGTGGATCACATGAATTTCTTGTCAAGAAAGACTAAGTTTCTCATGGGCTCACTCATTAAAGATGGAGCCATTCCAGACCTTCTCAAAAGGAAACCAGCTATGAGAGTACTGTACATGTAGGTGGAAAACTCATTTTCCTAAGTTATTACTCTCCTTGTCTAACCTAAACCAGGAAAATTAGCCTGCTCAGAAACAATTGCTGTAACTGAACTGAAAGCTTGCTGGACAACATTCATTCTGAAATACAGATTTAATAAAGCCATATGTAAAGCCAACATGAATATTGTCAGAGAGTCTTTATAATACTATTCTACATATTATCTATTGGTGGGAGAAATTTCTGTGGCCTTTTTTCAGTCCCTCAATTACAAAGAAAGCAAATTACAACTGAATGTTTTCCACTCAGGCAGAGAAACCCAGTAAGCCCACTATGCAAAAAACCTATAGAGACTGTCAGGTTTTCTGTCAGGACAAACAGGACTATGTACAATTCACCATCAGCTTCCCCAGAGTTGCCAGAGCAGTTGCCAGAGTTTAAGCCAGGCAGGGAGAGATCATGTTTTCACATGGGTGAAAACGGCCCCCATCATGCTGTGGTGTTTCCTTCCCTCTTCTCCACAGGAGACAAAGCCTGTGGAGTCAGAGCCCATGGGTGTCCTCCTGCCTGAGGTCTGGGCAGAACTTTTCCAACAATGACAACATCTCCTGGACCCCTTGCAGCCCTGGCTGTACCAGAGGCTGGAGGGAACATACTGTGAGTGATGGTGGCTGGTAGAGGCCACAGAGAACAGCATAGGGCACAACCTCCAAATCTGTGGTCCAGATGAGGAGGTCTTGGTCCAGGGGCTGCAGAACTGCGTTGAGGAACACACAGCACCACTGGTCAATGGCATCCTCAGTGTCATTGTGGTGCAGTCAGAAGGCTCTGGTGCACGCAGGGACAGCCTATGGCCAGATCCCAACTCCAGATCCAGCAGCGTCAGGTCTGACAGCTCCAGATCCAGGTCTAGCAGTTCCAGGGACAGCAACTTCCAGAAGAGGAGTCCCACCAGCAGCTCTACAGTCTCTGTGCTGGAGGAGAAGCTGGTGCACCAGAAACCACCCCCTGCCCGGGCCACAGCAGCTCCCCACCCACATCTCTTCCCCCAAGAGAGTGCGACCAGCCCCAGGAGGGGCCAGAGCAGGAGGCAGTAGCAGGTCCCTCTGCTCAGGGCTGCAGCCGCAGCCTCCCCACTGCCACTCAGGACAGGGACCACTCACTGGAAGGACCCTGGTGCTCCCCAGAGAGGATGGTACCCAGCACTCTGCTCAGCCCTACAAAAGAATGGCCCCACTGGCAGCATTAGAAGGGCTTCCTCAACCCTTTATTCAAGAAAAAGGAAATAGATTTTCCCCTCAGACAGTCTCTTGGTGCTGCTCACTCCCCATTCCAGTGCTTTTCCTTCTTCCCTCCATTCCCCACCATAGGTGGCACCCATGTCCTGAGGTCCCCAGAGTCCCCGGGCAGTGTCGATGGCACCTGCTCCCACAGAAAATCCTGGTGCAGCCACACACCTGCAGCACAGCAGATGCCAAAGGCTGAGCGGGCAGGAGGGGCAGCTGGTCTCACAGGACAATGCCCTCAGCCTGCCTCCAAGGCCCCCTCTCTGTCCAGCTACTGACACTTCTACTCTGCTCTGTTTTCTCTCTGCTGTCTGATGTCAGTCTGGGCAGCCTGAAGAGACTCAGAGTTCTGGCAGATAAGCAAGGTCTAGTGGAAACTTGATACTGAATCATAATTTTATCTCCATGTTCCAGACAAATAAAATTGTTTCAGCACAGACCTATGGCTGTTGGCAGTATTACTGAAAGAGACAGTAATAACTTTGCCTTCAGTCACTATGAAATCTTGGAGAAAGTTTATAAAGTAATACTCTTCATTTCCTATTAATACAAAGGCTGGAGTTGAACAGTTTTAGGGAATTTACTGAAATTGTATACCAAGTAGATACACAAGAATGGGCTCCTGCTCAAGGCTGTGCTGGCAGTGACTGAGAAGGCAACGCTGCCTTGACCAGACAGGTGCAACCTCTCCAGCCTATCTGAGGTGCTCAGAGGTCCTTGGCAGCCCCCTGTCTCCAACAAATGCCAGTGGGGTAGGTCCCTGGAAGAGCTGCCCCACAGCCACAGCCTTCTGTGCAGAGGCAAGGCTCAGGAGTGATGGGAAAGGCAGCTTCACATGCTTTCAGGCACCTGAGCTGAGACCAAGGCTTTGATGTGTGCAGATGAAGGTGCTAAAGGACTTTATGATGGAAAACTTTGATGAGATCTGGGAGGAGGTGGTTGTCCTGCAGGAGTAACCAGCACCCACAGACAGATCCACAGGTATGAGCAGGAATAGAAGCTTGTCATAGCTTGGGACTTCAAACACCAGAGATCTCAATAGCAAGAAGAACTAGGGAAGGGCTTGGGTGGGTTTTGCTTATGTGTTCTTGTTTTCCAAGACATTGCTTTGCTGCACATGCTTTTGCTTTCCAGACCTGTGTTCGGGAGCAAAGTGGCCTTGAAGGCAGAGCAGACAAGGCACAAACCTGTCTGAATTCATCACCCTCTCTTCCAGACATCCTCAGAGATGAGTGAGACAGTTATGGAGACCCAAAAGACTCCACAAACACTGGGACTACCTGTCCCAGAGAGATGGGGAGTTCCTGATGAGATCAAGTAGCTGCTGTGCCTCCTCCTGACAGCCCATCTCTGGAGGTTTTGAGTTCCTTCATCCCCTGGCAATGACACATTCTAACAAAAACCGGACAGGTTGTTCCTCAAATGCCTTAGGTACATGTTTAATCAAAGTAAAAAATACCTACAACTTAAAGATAGCAGGGAGTAGCTGTCCACCTCAGGGGACTTTCACTCAGATCTACTTCATCCCAATTTCCTCTAGGCTATTTTGGGGCAGGTGTGCTGTGCAAGACATGGCTGATCTAAAGCAGAATCTTTTCTGTGGAGCTAAGGCAACAATTTGACAATCAGTTACTTACTACTCCAGGCTGTGTCTTGCTGTGTTTGGCCTCCAAAATTTCGGGGTTAGGCACCTCCAGCTTTGCCTCCAAACACCTCCAAGACTAAATCAGAGTTCCTGGCACACTCGGAACCACTGACAAGCCTTTCAGACTCAAGAAGGTAAAATGAGCTCACAATACTTAAACAAGAACTGACTCCTGTAGATCATGGCTGTGCGTGTCTAATCAAACTTTGGGACATGTTTTGCAGTCCTGCTGCTGCAGAGGGGCAGCCCTTCTTCCTACCTGCAGCAGGATGTCATCAGCCTGTTCTTGCATCGTCACTGCCCATGGCTGCACATGGCTAAGTCAGGTCATGCCATCATAGGCCGGGACAATTAAATAACAATTGCTTTTACCAGGCACTTATTTTCCTTCACCATCTGCTATGAAGTCACAGTGGTGCAGTTCCCAGTAGGGCTGAGGGAGTAAAATGGAGTTCAGGGCTAAAGCAAAATACATTGCTTTCCCTGGGTCTGCTTCAGCACAACCCTGGAAAAGGTTATGCTGGCACAGAAAAGAGATTAGTGACCTTCCAGCACACCACAAAAGGAGCAGTTGTAGTTCCACATTAGAAATTCTGTACTACAAAACTGAATGAAGGGAAATCCTGCCCACCATTCATTTCAAGGATTTTTTTTTCAAGCTAGACTATGTCACAACCTAGTTTAGAGTCATGCTTGTAATCCCTAGTTTGACCTGCAATGTCCATACCACTGAGGCTGTAAAACAGTGCAAAATAAAAACATCTGTGAAAAAGAACAATTACAGAGAATTTTCAAATAACAATGTATAAGGTTGGAGAAAGAAGGATGTCTTTTGACCTGACAGATATCGTTTAGAGTTCTCCTGACTGAATGAATATAGATAGCATCCTGTGGTTTCCACTGAAGTATCTGTTGGGTATGCCAAATTCATTCTCAGCAATTTTTGCTTTGAGCTTTTTATTCTAGAATATGTGTTCATGCCAATAAAAACATTTAATAGATTATTTTTAGAAAGTGAAAGCAATTGAAGCAGATTCTGTTCAATAGCTGTTATAAATTTTCTTAACAACTTCCTCTTTCTAATAGAACTGCTGATTGTTGCACGCACATTGAACAGAAGAGTTGATATTTCTTGGATGAGCAATATCAATCTGAACTCCAGTCACGCTCCCATCACGAGAGACTTTAACTCTTGGAACCAGAGCCCTTTTGCTGTTAAGCAGAAATTGTATTAAGCATTATCAAACTTTTAATCTTCTTTCATGAAGAATGCCTAGCCAGTCTTCTACTTGTGACTCCTCTAAAAGCATCACTGGGGTGCTTTTTCAGGATCTCTGTCATGGCTGCATCCTGCATGAAAAGGCACTGCTATAACAACCCTGAAAGGATGGCCTCTTGCAGTGCTGGGGAAGCTCCAGGGGCTGGGGACTATATTTGGTGATACTGGAACCCCTGTGGAGGACAGCCTCTGAAATGTTGTGTTAGTTGGAGTACTGTGGGGGTGGGCACCCCATTGAGATGTCACGAGGTGGTGGATGCTGATGTCACTGACAGTGGACTGTGACAATGCCAGATTAGATTGCCACCTTGTGTCCCTTACTGCTTAAATTAGGATACCAGCAGAGTCTGGTCTAGTCTGACTTATGCCTGGATGCGTCCATGAAGTCTAGAGTGTTGAGCCAGGCTTTTCCCAGTGCTGGGTACTGCCATTGGCAGCTCTCAATGCTCATCCTGGAGCCACCAGTAGTGTTTCTATAGCCCTGCTTGGCTCAGACATCCAGGCACTGTGAGAAGTGACTTGTGCAAGGAAACATCTCATTGGAATGGCCATAGGAGAGGTGCTGAGGCCTTGGGAATTGTGAGGGTATCTTTCTTCAGGGGCCTGAGCATCTCTTCCCTCCCCTCCCCAGGACAGCTTGTGACTATGGTATCTCCATTTTGCAGTGTGTGACATGTTTTGGAAGTATCAGCACCAGTGATGGGGAGCATCTTGTCATTCTTATCTCACCTCAAAATGTGGCAAGGCAGAGACAAGGCCACAGAAATAGAGTGGAATTACTCCATCTGCCACAATACTCAAGATGATCTTGCTTATGTGGTGCCCTGTCTCCACCAGTTCTGCCTGAGCTGCATTATGAGTTGGGCAGAGATGCAGTGTGCCCACTTTGTAGGGAACTGATAGAGTCTGTCAGGTTTTCTATGCAGACAGATAGCTATATAAACTGTGTCTTCACGGCCTCCAAAGATGCCGGCAGTTGGACAGGAATAACTCTTGGAGAGCTGGTTAGAAACAACCCCCATCACTTTTTGGCACCCCCTTCACATTCTTCATGGGGGATCCTGCCAGCGGCTGAGCCAGGGGGTGCAGGAAGAGAAGCTGTAGGTGGCCTCCAGCGTAGGGTGTGGGCAGAACTTTCCAGAAGAATTGAGCATCTCCTTGACCCTGTGGTGCCCTGGCTGCACCAGGAGCTGAAGAAAATATATGGGGCCAGGTGCTGGATGGCAAGAATTGCAGAGAGCATCATCCTGCATGCTGTGTCCGTCTGTGGTCCAGTTGTGAATGTCTCGGTCCAGGTGCTTCAGGACTTCCTCGAGGAACATACAGAACCTCTGATCCATGGCATCATAAGCATCATTGTGGGCCAGTGCAGTGAGGAGGCCCACAGGTTGCTGTCCTCCCATGCCATTCCAGGGGAGGACACCAGCTCTGTGGCCACCTCCACCAGCACTCAGCGCAGTAATCCCATCTCCCCTCAAGGCCTGCCAGCAGCTCTACAAGCTCCAACACATCGCAGGCTGTCCTCCACAGCACTGACACCTCTGCTCCCATCCCTGCAGAGTGGGAGCAGCTGGAGGAGGCAATGGTAGTGGAGGAGGAGCTAGGGGAGCAGGAGGAGTCAGGGAGGAGGTGGTGGAACCTAGCAGAGAGGAGGAAAGCAGCCCTGTGGCCACCTCCAGGATCCCCTAGGGGGCTATTCCCACCCTCCACCCAGCTACTCCCAGCAGCCCCACAAGCTCCAACACGGAGGACCAACCCAGCACAGAGGGAACTGTGCTCTGCAGCCCTCACCCATCTGCTCCCGTCCCTGTAGAGCAGGAGGAGGTGGAGCAGCGGGAGCTGGAGCAGTCAGCAGTGACAAGTCCCACTGCCCAAGGAGGCACTACCAGCCGGGGCCAGGACCACTTCTGCAGGAGACCTTGGCATTCCCCAAGGAGGAGAGCTGCCAGTCTCCCGGACTCTCCCCAGCCCTGCAACAGGCCACCCCATCCACAGTACTTGCAGGGCTGCAGCATATCTTCATTCAAAAGAAAGGACATAAATTGCTATTTGCCTACAAAGTCTCTGGATGCTGTTTTCCCTGCCTTCTCATGGTATCTTTCCCTGACCCTGTGCCCCACCATTAGCCAAGGGCCTCTGGAGCCCCAGGACAATATTGACAGTGATCTTGTCACAGAACTTCCAGCTGCAACTGCGACAAGGGCAGAGTTTCTGGAAAAGCCTGAAAAAAGGAGGATTGCATTTGCAAAGGTGAACGTGCCAAATCAAGGCTGTTGATGCCTGTGCCTAGATGGAATTACCGCGTTGCTCCCTGCATTGTCTTTCTCTGCAGCCAAGGGGACAGGAGGGGTCTTGAAGCCCCCTGGTCAGGAGGGTTTCTGGGAAAACAGGCTGAGGGGACCCTGGTCCTGCCAGCTACTCATGACATACCATGTGACTGAAAGAACAGTGTCCTTTCCAGGGTAAAGGGCACTGGGGCTTCAGAACACAACGTCTCTGAATCCAAACACTACCTGTAGGGATAACCAGGGCTCTATGGTTGGTCACAGCGTTCTCTCAGAGCAGATTTGCTCTGGCAAGAGAAAATGGTGGGCTTGATGCTCCTGGAAGAGCTACAGTCTCATGAAGTAATATACTTCATTGAAGACACTCCTCAGTTGAGCCCTTGACTGATCCGCAGGAACTGTCCAGTGGACTTCTTGGTAGAAAGGTTATACATTTAGGAAAGAGGGGAACTTCGGAAGTGAAAAAGCAAATTTTTTGCAAGGTAAACAACATTAAGAAGAAAACCATGATCAGGGAAGAGTACTAGCAGAAACATGTGAAACTAAGGCAGACATGTCTAGCATTTTAACCTCCTTCTGTCTCCAAAAAGCCAAGTGGTACTGTCCTAGTTACAGGGGCTGGGTCAAGTTTATCACTGTGTGGGTGTAACCAAAACTGTGTATTCCATACTCTCTGTGTCATTTCTGATGGACTGTTAACAACAGATCATTTGCAGCATCTGCCCAGGACACACCTGACACCTCAGGCTACAGGCTGGGTGTTAAAGAACCCTGGGAGACAGGGGAGTGTTTCTGTCTTCACACCAGTGACTTGGCTGTGATAATTCCCCTCCTAGCTTCAAACCCAACCTGAGGGGTCATGTCTGCTAATGAGCCCTAATGGACTGGCATCTTAGACAACTGCAATGACCTAAACCACCAAAGATTTCAAAAATACCCCATGTGTCACAGAGTTAAATTACCATTGTGAAACTGCCTGCGCTGGGGGAGGTACTGGGCGTTCCCACCTGAACATGAGCATCTATAATCTTCAAGCTTTGGGACTTTTGATACCACTCATTGGATCCAGAGGAGGACCAGGCTGTCAACAGGACTGTGACTGTCACTCTCAACAAGACTGTGATCATTACTTTAACAGAACTGTGACCATCATCCTCACCAACAGGTTTTTCTCTGCTTTTACTTTGCACTCAGGGGGACCATGTGGCACTCAGCACAGGGGCTAATGAACACTCTTCTGTTCTTGTTCCATGGTGCTGGGTTATACATCTGTATTTGTGGGTTAAAACCACTTTTTTGTGTATCATTGCATTTATAGTCATGTTTTTAGTAAATTGTGACTCTGACTTGTAATCTTCCTTGAGCTGGGTTAATTTCTCCTGCCAGTTTACCTTTAAACCAGCCCATCTTTCTCTAATCTTTTGTATGCACACAGTGAAGAACTCGAATACACAGTCTCAGATATTGAAATTATAGCAGCTCTGCAGAGCAGGTTAGATTTCACAGAAACTCTGTGAGGTTAAGTGAAAGTCATCTAGAAAAGCAGAAAAAGATAAAAAAAATAATTTCCACATATCAATGCAAATAGCTTAAAAAGAAACACAGATGAGTTGATATCAACCAAGTTTGTATGCAAAGAGGTGTTTCCAATTCATGGTAGTGTGACAGCAATAAGTAGAGTAATTTGTTCATGGCAATTAGATTAGATCATGAAAGTGCTATTCCTAAACTCATCTCTTCTGGCAAGCAGTCCACCCAGTGGAGAAGCTTTAGAGCAGGAAAGTTCACTTTTAGGGGTAGTCAGCAGAGACAGGTGAGCAATTCCAGAAGAGTGAACTGCAGCACAGAAAAAAGCAGCACTTGTCTGATGGCTACTTCACAGCTCTGAATATGCACTTTGTCAGAAGCATTAGTGTGATCCAAAAGGACATATTTTCACAGAGACTTGACACCTGTGGCATTCAAAATACAGTGTTCCAAATGAGTGCTTAAATATCCTTGAAAAATAGGATCTTCAGTGAAAGTAGAACTTACTGATATTAAATTATTTTTTACTATTATTTTACTTTCAGCTTTATTTAAAAACATAGATAAAAGCTCCATAAATATGTTATAGGACCCTTTCTGAAGTGTGTTGTCCTCACTCAAAGCCAGCATAATACCTTGATGCTGACAGGAACAAGGGACATACAATCAAGAGAAATACATACTGCCGTTGCCCTCTTCCTGCTAGGGCTGCCTAAAAAGTTTCACAGAAACTTTTATATCAGAAAATTATATCTGCAATCAATCAAACTCTTTCCTGGGAATACTCTGACTTTAATCAGATATTGTCAGTATGTTGAGCTCCTTTTGTATCACAACAACATATTTTGTTCGGAATGCTCTGTCAACAGTTCTGAATCAAGCATTGCAAACTGTTTTGGTAAGGTCATTTTTAGTTTCTTGACCCTTTAAATCTTTGAATTTTAGAACTGCACAACACATTTCAAGCTTTCTTGTGTTTCTAATATGGATGACAATGAACTCTTTTAAAAAGAACTCAGAAATCACTGTATGGTCCGAAGTCTCCCCTGTTTTTTCCTGAAATATTGGTTTCCTAATGGAAGAGGGGACAGCAACCCATTAAATAAGGTGTTTACATGTGGCATCATTCCATTACATGCAAACTATCTTAGTGCTTTAATGAAGGGAATTTTATCTGTGCTAGCTTTGCACTGACAGCAGAAGAAGCCTGTGAGGCAAAAAGTAATTTATTGGGAACAAAACAAGTTTGAAGTGTTACTCAGACTTTGTGTTAAACAGCACTTAAAATCTGTTGAGAAACCTATCCTACCAAGATCTGATCTCTTTTTCCTCATTAAACGGTAACCTTTATGTTTACAGTTCTCTTTCATCTGCATCTCGTGCACCAATTGAACTACAAAATACTTTCACTTATGCTGAGTGTTCTATTAAACCTTAGTACTAAACAAGCTATGACAACCAGTAAAATAAGGGTAACTTAGAAGTCACCTATGAAATGAATGAGTAAAACAAGAGGTTTAGCTTGGCCACAGCCTCCTCTGAAACACTACTGGCACAACAGTTAGACAGAATCTCTGTTCAACCATGCCCCTCTCAGCGCTGTTTGAAACTTGGTTAGCCTGCTGGCCTCATAACCTCAGAGACCTCAGTGCTGAAGTAGAGACTTATTTGTCACGAGATCTAGAAACTGCCTGTGTCTGTGCTATGCAGATCACTGCTGAGGACTTGAGACATTTCACCTGGAACAAGGCAGAGCGAAGCTTCTCCGGGCTGATAGCCAGCTTCATTAGCAAAGAGTAGAAGGTCATCAGGAAGCACTCCATGCATCTCCAGCATGGAAAATAAACAGAAGTCCAAAAGGAAATCTCAAATTTTTAATTTCATTAGATTCATCTCTTTTTATGTATCTTCTTCAACTGTTGTCTTCTCTACACCTCCGCAGATGTGAGCCATTGTTCACTGTGTGTGAACGTCACAGCTGAGGCACTGTAACAGTGCATGCTCAAGAACAGAAGCTCCACTTCAGGGAATATATCTAAAGCCCATCCCTGGGGGTCTGTTTGGACATTCAATGCCATATTACCAAGTCTGAGAAAAGTAAATGCTATCAGGAAGTCAATAAAAGGAGTCGCTCAAAGCTGTACTTTGTGCTGATATCCTCTGTTTTCTGTTCCCTTTTTTTCCCTCTCCTTTCCTTCTTTTCCTCTTCCCTTTCCCCCTCCCCCTCCCTGCTACCTTAGATTTCCCTCCATTCCTCCTTTCCCTTTTCCTCTTTCCTTCCCTCTCTTCTCTCCTCTTTCCATCCTCCCTCTCTCTCCCTTCTTTCCTTCCTTCACTGGTTCACAAAATTGGAAAAATTAGAGCACAGAAGCTGAGAAACACAAATTCTTATACAATAAAGATATTTTTGGGTTTTTTTAAAATGTCTGAGTACATAAAAAGTTGTTGAAATTTCACACCTGTGTGACAGGTGGGGAAATCACAGTATTTTCAGGCATGTCTCATATTCAAACCCATCCTGCAGAAGGCTTTCATTGGTGCTGTGTTTTCACCTGTCCTTTAATCCAGACATGCATACCAAAACCTTTTTCAGTTGTCCATGGACAGAATTAGACTCCCCTGTGTGGAGGATCAGAAAACAGCAGCACCACAGTCCATCTTGGAAATGCCCTGAGGGGAGCCCACTCTCTGCTCTCTCTGATAACTCTGTAGCAGTCTAGCTTCTAAATGTAGTCCTCCAGTTTTAAACTCTAAAAGATGTTTGATGCAAACTCTTCCCCTTCTGACCTTTATTTCCCTTTTCCCTCACTGGATTTAACACCTTGTGACAGGTCACCTCTTTAATTCCAAAGGTAAAAGTTTGTAACATTCCACCTCCCAAATTAGGATTTACTTCTGTCCTGCGTTACCATTTACAAAACAAAGCTTCCCATTTCATGGATGCTAACTATTCAGATTCAGATACCATTAAATTGGAAGCCATTAAATTAATTACTGGGTAGTTTATAAGGTGAACTCTCTGCAACATCTCTACTGAAATCGGTGCAACTGAACAAGTTTTCTTTAATGTGACAGAATATTTTTTGCTATCATTTTCTCCAGCTATAGGGAATCTATCTATGAGGAACCTAAAATCTTTTTATTCCTCTACAGATTTGTCTGACGTAGATGAATCACAGCCTGCACTTGATCAGGAAAAGTTTTTTGCCGTTTTTTTCTTTTTGTTATTATTTTTTTTTAAATTTGGTTCTATAAGTGGAAATGATTCTATATGTTTCCAATTTGGAAATCAAGTCATTTACATTCAAAAGGGCACCTCAGAGAAAATACTAATAATTTATCATTTTACAAAAGGTGCGCATTTTCTACAGTGTTAAATGCTGCTTTGCTAAATATTTTAAAACTGTGCATCTATTTTCTACTGTATTGTCCCTCACTAGCTCTTCCATGAGAAAATAATTCACTGTCCTTTCATAATTCACAAAATAATACAGCAGACAAAAATCTTGTTAGAAAAGGGAAGCTGGAAATATAACATCAAGTCACATGGATTTAGTTTATTTGGAGCTAAAACACAGAACCATAGAATCATTTAGGTTGGAAAAGACCCTTAGGATCATCAAGTCCAACTGTAAACTTAACACTGCCAGCTCCACCACTATTTATGTCCCTGAGTGTCACATCTACAATTGCTAGTAACTGCACAGTTGGAATGATACTCAGATTACTTGTAAAGATATTCATAGTAGACCTGTTGCAGAGTACATCAGTTGGGGGGAAAGCCAGGTCATTTGGTACTTTAGATATTATCTACCAATACATTAAGAAAGAAAAAGTAAATAGCTTGTGTATGCAACAAAAATACATTTAATTTTTAAATTAACTATCAGACACATGTGAAGATACACACCATGAATATTGCCTGGCACTTCAGCACACACTGCCCACAAGATAATGGACTTCAGGATTCCATGAAAACTTCAGTGTCTAACACTGAAAATCTAATATTTTACATTCCTGGTTCACATACAAGAAAATGCTGAAAGAAGGCAAGAAAACACTTTAGCTAATTCTATGCTGTAATACTTAGTTTAATAATAACACCGTAAGGTTTAATCTTTTAAAAAAGATTCCAAAATTACTATATTAAATTTCCTAGTTTCATACTAGAAATGCTTTTCTACCATGGAAGTAAAGTTATCATTAAATACAGTCTAAAACACAGAACACTGGCATGTTCCTTCATATCACAGTTTAGAGTAGTAAAAATTGGACATTAAACAAGAAAAAGGGTAACACCAGAGTATTAAAATGAAAAAAAAATCTACAGGATTTAGCAGGGAATTTATTTTTTTTTCTCTAGTGGGGAAAAATATAAATGAGTAAACAATGAACATTTCGATGATCACAACTCATCACTAACTCTATTTTTGTTCTCAGACAAAGGAGGCAAATGTTACAATATATTATAATAATCTTCTCAGCCGTCTAGTGATTATTTATAGAGGAAAAGCCTATGGGCATCTACTCCAGATTCATAAAAAGACAGTAGTGTGATAATTGATATACACACAGGCAAACCCAGATACCAAACCACAGCAAGGTATTGAGGAAAAGTTTATTCCAAAAGGGAAACCCTAAAATACGCTGTTAAAATCACACACAGCTGGTGAGAAAGAGCAGCCCAGGAAACCCATATTGGTACTTTTACAGGAACACCTTTTGATGGCCGTAACTTCAAGGATGTGTTCTCCACTGTATGTTATGGTCTTCCTCTCACCCAGCAGGTGCCTCAGTCATGTCTGTGAGAACTTTTATCTCATCTTGCAACAGGGCAGTTGGCTTCTTGAAACAGGTAGGCAGAGAAGTATATCGCACTATTTTTGGAAAAAATTTTCTCCCACTGCAGGTTTTTCCCAACAGCAAAACCCTGCTTGAGTGAAAACTCTTTTTCCTCCTCAGATAAAGCCTTTATATACAACTTTGTCCCTGCAGGAGCTATAAGAGATTTCTTCTGTTTCAGTAATTTGGAAAGTTGTGTCACAGAGGTGTATAATTCTACTTAAACACAACACTTTTTTTCAGCCAAATGAGTGTTGGCATTCTAATTGCCCAGGGTCAATGAAAGATTACAAAACTGGATCCACTGGGAGGAGTCATTCCAATCAACTCACCAAGTCTGATTAGGAAAACGTTTCATATCATAAAATGTTTCATCTGTCAGAAATTAGTTTGTTTCATATTTGAATGAAATGCAGAGGTTTAGATTATCTCCAAAGCAATTTAATCAGAAAGAGGCAGGCACAGCTGCAAGGGTTTCCACTGTTGTAACAATCACAAGGTTAATTTTATATGTGGATATTTTCAGACTATGATTCAAGAAATAAAGGAGCAAGCTTATACATCCCAACAGTTCAAATACATTCTCAATAACAGACTTTCTTTGAGTTCCCTTGCCGCACACACTGGTACATTTAGATAAACTGATAATTACCAAGATTACAGCAACATTTTATCATGCTGTCATCATGTCATAAAAAAATTAGATAAAGAATTGTCAATGTGCCAGTGGGAATAAATAAAATGAGTGAGAAAAGTGTGTTTACTTCACAAAGGCTTGGAGGTTTTAGGGCAAAATGTGCTACATTCATTGAGTTGTTCTCCTGTAACTCACATGATTACCCAAACCTAAGGGTATTGCTAGTGCACAATGACAGAACATCATGGTTGCTGCTTCTACTATGGCATGGAGCATCAGCAGTGCAAAATCTAACAAATAAGGTAATAAGGAAAGGTTCTTAACCTGCTGTGAAGAAGTGCTGTGAAATAGTAAACATGCTATCTGTAGCTGAAAGTGTGCAGGACTATGCAAAGATGAGGTATCTGGTAAAAGAGGGGAATTATTCTTACATAGTAATAATTTATGAATAATTAATATAACTATTGAAACTTGTAAATAATAGTTATAAAATATTATAAAATTATTCTTATTTGTTAATAAAATATCATCCAGCTTAATCCCTGAAGTGTTGTCTTTAGAGGCTTTCTTCATTCCTCCTAGCAAATCAAGAGACAGTGCCAGCCCAAAATTCTCTCTCTTTCATCATGATTAATTAGTCATACATATAGCTCTTAATGCGTGTCATCAGCATTATGGTTGTTTCTCATATTCTTCTGAATCTACGTGCTCAATGTCTACTCCAAGTTGTAAGTAGCCAACTGGGGAGAGCAATGAGTTTTTTTTCATGGGTTGAAATAATCCATATGTTTGCCAAGTTTAGAAGAAACATGGTTTATACAACACTGGCTGAAACACAGCATAACAAGGCCATGGCCTCTGCTCGCCATGAACACAAGAGGGTGCTCATTACTTTGTGGAAAATTTTGCTTTTGGAAATAACTGTGTACCTGTTTTGTAATGGGAGATCTAGCGGGAAATCTGCTGTCCTAATGAACTGTGCGCTGAGAATGTAAAGTGGCATGATGAAGCTAAACAGGTTGCATGAAACTTCTGAGGGAGTTAATCAAATAAGCTATCTCAACAGTGTTGAAGTTGCAGATGAACATTATGCCTTTACTGTTTGCATCCCTTTACCTTTTTTCTTTACCTTGTTTAAGGAAAGTAGCATTAAAAAACTATGCACTATCATTGCGGTGTTGTAGCATCATTATGGCAGGAACCAGACGTTTGGATGAAGTTGATGCAGGTTTCTTTGGTGTGGCACTTCTCCAAAGCCATTGCAGCTCAAAAGTAATTTTGGGAACCCTTCATTCCCTAGAGTTGTAGATGAGATTTACCACTCTCTTGTGACCTGGTTGGTTACCTCATTATGACATTATGCCCATGCAGGCAGAGCTGATAAATCTACTGATGAATTCTTGCATCCTGCTTTAAAAGTACAGCAGAAGCAGGAAACAACAGAGTGTGCCTGGTGTGTCCGTATTTATTGGGAATTGTTGTGGTTTAACCCCAGCCAGCAGCTAAGCACCACCCTGTCACTTGCTTTCCCCCAACAGGATGTAGAAGGGAATTGAAAGGGTAAAAGCTTGAAAACTCGAGGGTTGAGATAAAGACGGTTTAATAGGGAAAGTAAAAACTATGCACACAAACAAAGCAAAACTAGGAGTAAATTCACCACTACCCATTCAGCCAATTCCAGGAAAGCAGAACTCTATCACAGGTAACAGTTATGGGAACACAAACACCATCCCTCCAAGCTTTCACCCCTTCTTTTTCTTTTCCCCACTTTATGTATGCTGAGCATGATATCATATGGTGTAGAATATCCATTTGGTCAGCTGGGATGAGCTGTTCCAGTTGTGTCCCTGCAGAAACTTACTAGGCAGCCAGTTGTTTGGGAATGGACCAAGCAGCAACAAGAATGGCAGCAACTTCCAATGCCTGCAAAAACACTTGGTTGAACATGCCCAGGTGTGCACTCCTGAAGAAAACTATGCTTTTGAACCAGAAGAAATAATTTTAGATGACATAGTCATGTGGTGATTGTGACAGATCACTGGGCCAAAAAACCAGAAAGAACCTATAGGACTTTGGTCTAAAACATTTCAAGGCTCTGCTACACATTATTTCCCAATGGAAAGATAAATTGGAGCTGTAGTTTGGTCAGAAGAGGCAGAGAGGTGGCGCTGTAGGTAATGGAAGAATGTATGGAGCTCACAGCTGGCAATGGCACGGTTGAGAGGTTCTGGATAAGAGTCAAGGGACAAACAGATAATGCAGATGTCATCACGGGAGTCTATTATAGACCTCCCAGCCAGGACGAAGACACCAATGAATTATTCTTTGAAGAACTAAGGGACACTTCTAAGTCAACTGCCCTTGTCCTTATAGGGAACTTTAACTTGCCAGAAATTAACTGGAAGCATCACACAGCTGATACAACCCAGGCCAGAAGATTCCTAAAAAACCTGGATGAGAACTTTATGGAACAGATCCTAAAGGAGATGGCTCAGAAAGATGTCACCGTTGATCTGCTGCTTGTCAGCAACAGAGCAGATCTCATGAACCAAGTGGAGATTTGCAGCCGTCTTGGCCACAGTGACCGTGAAGTGATCAAGTTTCAAATCTCTGTTGACATGAGGAAAAGTGCCAGCAGAACCTTAGCTCTGGAAATGAGCAGAGGAGGCCTCAGGCTGCTCAGAGAATTAGTTAGGAAGATCCCCTTGGAAAATGTTTTTGCAGGTGCTGGGGTACATTGGTGTTGGTCACTTTTCAAACATCACCTCCTAAAGCCACAGGAACAGGCAATTCCCAAATGTCAGAAGTCAGACAGGCAAAGCAGAAGGCTAGCTTGGGTGAGCAGGAATCTTCTTTTGAAAAAGGCAAAAAAGGAAGGTGTATNAAAAAAGGAAGGTGTATGCCCAGTGACAGCAAGGTCAAGTGGTATAGAAACAATCCAGAGATGCTACTTGGCACTGTAAGTAGAAAATTTGTGCAGCCAAAGTTCAACTGGAGT
>WBMV01000656.1:1995-17152 GCA_013396655.1 Campylorhamphus procurvoides | reverse complement strand
GCCCTTTATATCTTTGCTTACGTAAAGAAATGAGATGGAATACTTCCTTAGTTATGACCTTAGTTACCAGGAAGGTAAACTAAAACCACTACACCAAGCCAAACACTTGAGTTGAGAATTTCATAGAGGAAGCAGAGTACAACTTCTTTTATTTTTAGCAAGGCGTGGTACCTGTTGCTCGGAATTTTAAAATCACCTCTTCTCTAACAAAAATGGCAGGATGTTCTGGGTTATCCAGGTGAATGCAAATCTGTCTCAGGCACAAATATCAGCCATGTGAAGTCCCTCAGTTTTTGGCCCCCTCTCACTGGCCCCAGAGGTTTCATTGTGCAGTGGGTTGAAAACATGCAGAGTTCACTGAGGCCCCTCTCAGGCAAAAGTGCCTGAATGGCCTGGGTGAGCACACAGCAGTCCCAGAGGAGAGGGACAGGCAGGAGTTTCTTGCTGCAAATCTTCCTCCTTTTTGGTATGACTGAAGTTTCTTTTAATTCCCTCACAGACCATTGGTTCTCTTTTTGAGGACACTGAAGAATGACAGAGGCAAGAAACAAAGTTTTGGAGGGATTTAGTACCTTAGTACAATTTCTCAGCTATTGCCATCCCCTACTTTGCCTTCTGTTTGGCATTTCTCAAACTCCTTTTCCAGTAGGGACTGAAAAGAAACTTCTTTGTAGTTGCCTCTGTGGTTTAATACCAAACATACATGAGTGAAGGAAAAAGGAACTTCAGCCATCTCATGAATCAAAACAACTTCTCAGCAGTCTGATTAGAGGAACTCTGTTTTCCTTTAGTAGTTTCTTACTTTCATGCGCCATAACTAACACCTGGTTGTCCCAGTTACAGCTGCCAGCACCAGTTTATCATGTGTGGGTGTCACCAAAGCTGTGTATTCTACACCCTCTGTGTCATTTCTGATGGACTGTCCATAAGGGATCGTTGGCAGCAGCTGCCCAGGGCACCCCTGATCCCTCAGGGTGCAGGGTGGGTGTTAAAGAACCCTGTGGGACAGGGGAGTGTTTCTGTCCTCACACCAGTGACTGAGCTGGGATAACTCCCCTCTGGGGAGGCATCAGCACCTTCACACCCACCTGAGGGGTCATGTCTGCTCATGGGCCAACAAGGATTCCAAAATAGCCCAGGACTCACAGAGTTAAATCACCCATTGTGGAACTCCCTGCCCTGTGGGAGGTGCTGGGCTTTCCCACCTGAACCTGAGCATATTTAATATTGGGCTTTGGGGACTTCTGGAACCATTCATTGGATCCAGAAGAGGAGCAGAACCTCAACAGGACTGTGACTGCCACTCTTGAGAAGACTGCAATCATTGCTTTGACAGGACTGTGACCATCACCCTCACCAACAGGTTTCCTTTCCTTTCACTTTGCCCTCAGGGGCCCATGTGGGGCTCAGCACAGGGGTTAACAAACACCATTCTATTCATGTCCTTGGGTGCTGGGTTATACATCTGGGTGTGTGAGTTAAAATCATTTTTTCTCTGTATCATTGTATTTATTGTCATCTATTTAGTAAATTGCAACAGTGACTTGTAATCTCTCTTGAGCTGGGCTCACTTCTCCCCTGGGTTTACCTTTAAAACAGCACACTTGTGCGCAGTGGGTACAACATGAACACACTGAAATGCAGAGAACTCCACTCACAGGGAGGGCTGACTCCTACACCTCCTCTGCACTCAAGGATCCAACCAAGGCACCAGCTGAGTCACAAAAAGTTTAAGTGCCTTTGAAGTAAAGCTTATTTTAACTTTCCCTTAGTCATTATGCATTCACATACTCATTTCTTTTGAAAAACATGCAAGGAACATGAGCTCCTGCTTTCCTAAGCATCGATGTGCCTCGACACAGGTAAGGGCAGAGAAACCTGGGACATCCACAGTCATTCACTGAGGGAGAACTTCAGCAACAGCCACACCCGCAGGAATTTCACCTCCCATTGGACTGGCTGAATTCTGCTCATCCCATCAGACAAGGACAACGATTAAAGACTAATTTCTGAAAAGCATTTGACTACTTAACAGGATTGCAAAAGAGAGCACAGTCTGAGCTGGTTGTCTCAGGCAAAACCTGGATATACTTCCCATAGGAAAGCCTTTCTTTTTGGAGGCTTTTTCCCCAGTTTGTCACACATCTGCCAGGAACACACCTGAAATCAGCACACCCCTGCTCAGAGCNGCAGAACCTCAACAGGACTGTGACTGCCACTCTTGAGAAGACTGCAATCATTGCTTTGACAGGACTGTGACCATCACCCTCACCAACAGGTTTCCTTTCCTTTCACTTTGCCCTCAGGGGCCCATGTGGGGCTCAGCACAGGGGTTAACAAACACCATTCTATTCATGTCCTTGGGTGCTGGGTTATACATCTGGGTGTGTGAGTTAAAATCATTTTTTCTCTGTATCATTGTATTTATTGTCATCTATTTAGTAAATTGCAACAGTGACTTGTAATCTCTCTTGAGCTGGGCTCACTTCTCCCCTGGGTTTACCTTTAAAACAGCACACTTGTGCGCAGTGGGTACAACATGAACACACTGAAATGCAGAGAACTCCACTCACAGGGAGGGCTGACTCCTACACCTCCTCTGCACTCAAGGATCCAACCAAGGCACCAGCTGAGTCACAAAAAGTTTAAGTGCCTTTGAAGTAAAGCTTATTTTAACTTTCCCTTAGTCATTATGCATTCACATACTCATTTCTTTTGAAAAACATGCAAGGAACATGAGCTCCTGCTTTCCTAAGCATCGATGTGCCTCGACACAGGTAAGGGCAGAGAAACCTGGGACATCCACAGTCATTCACTGAGGGAGAACTTCAGCAACAGCCACACCCGCAGGAATTTCACCTCCCATTGGACTGGCTGAATTCTGCTCATCCCATCAGGCAAGGACAACAATTAAAGACTAATTTCTGAAAAGCATTTGACTACTTAACAGGATTGCAAAAGAGAGCAGGTCTGAGCTGGTTGTCTCAGGCAAAACCTGGATATACTTCCCATAGGAAAGCCTTGCTTTTTGTAGGCTTTTTCCCCAGTTTGTCACACATCTGCCAGGAACACACCTGAAATCAGCACACCCCTGCTCAGAGCTGTGATAGATTTAGCAGGCAGAGTCCAATTAGCCAAGTCCAATTAGAATTTATTGAGTTAGAAGCAAGCGGCGAGCAAGCGAAGTTACAGTGCTCTCGCCTGAAGCACTCAGCTTCCAAACGTGGCGGAGCAAAGGGTAACGCCCCGTGATCCCCTTTTATACCCCCGCAAATCATAATTCATATTCGCGCCCGCTCTTTTTGAATTATTCAATCGCCGTTGTCTTCGTTCCCGCCGCCATGTCTCCGCCTCAGGGTTTCCCGCCTCAGGGTTTCCCGCCTCCGGTTTTCCCGCCGTATCCAAGGCCGGTTGCTAAGGGAGCCTGCTTGTCTTCTCAGTTATGGCGGCCTCGAGAAAACCGCTGAGTCACCGCAGCACGTGTACTTATTATTACGCCACCCCCTCTGTATCTTTATTATCGTGGCGAGTTATAACTTGAACTTTATTTAAAACCCAGTATTTTAACAGAGTCAAACAATGGGTTAATACATAGGGGAGCTCTAGCAGGCTTCGGTATACCTCATAATTAGCCTAAATACCGCTTAAGTGTTCGATCGTTAACACGCTGTTATCTTCTCCCCTTATCTGTATCAGCCCATTCAATTAGTTCTGTCAACAGATTTAACTGACAAACAAACTCTTCCTAATGAACGGTTATTTAGCTTCTTGTTGTTCCCTTTTAGTGAACAAACACCCCGTTAACTCATAACAACTAGCTGTGGTGTCCACCATCTCTCAGCACTCATGGATGCATCCTGACAGGGCCCAGGACTTGTGGATATCAGATTTGCACAGGTGTTCTCTAACCAAATCCTTCTTGCCCAGGGGAAAACCTTTCTTCAAGGCTTCTTGGGTCAGAGATCCCTGAGGGCTGGTCTTACCAGTGCAAACCAGTGCAAAGACAGCATTCACTAACTCTGTCTTCTCTGTGTCCTCTGTCACCAGGGTCCCCTCCCCATTAACTTATGGGCCCATATTAGCCTTGGTTTTCTTTTGGGTTTGATGTATTTAAGAAACCTATCTTGCTTGACACTCTTGACATCCTTGGCCAGATTTAATTCCAGATGGGCCTTGGTCTTCCTTGGGCTTCCTTGGGCCTTGGTATCTCATTTCTACTTACTCTGACAACCTCTCTATCTTCACTCAAAGTCCCTGAGCCTGCTTCCATATCCGTATCCTGACCCAGCTTCCACATCCATATCCTGATCCTGATTCCATTCCTGCTTATGCTTGAGTAATAACAGTTCTTTATTTATCCATGAAGATCTCTTGCCTCCTCTGTCTGATTCCTTCTCACTGAGACACAGCATTCCTGAGCCTGGAGGAAGAGATCCTTGAATATCAACCAACTCTCTTGGATCCTTCTTCCCTGCACGGCCTGTTTCCACAGGATTCTTCCAAGATGATCCCTAAAGAGGCTAAAGGCTCATGGACTGTTTCTGCTTCACTGTATTGCTTCTCCAGCAGATGTCAGGGTAGTCAAAGTTCCCCACAAGAACCAGTGCCTGTCACTTTGAGACTGCCTGTAGAAGGCCTCATCCACTTCTTGCTCCTTCTGATCAGGCAGCCTGGAAAAAAACCCTACAATGATGGCACTCTTACCAGTCTTCCCTTTTATCCTAACCCATAAACTGTCCACTTGCTCATCGCCCACCCCAAGACAGAGCTGAATACATTCCAAGCAGAGGGCAAATAACCCCAAGTACAGGGCAACATCTCCTCAAACAGAGGGGAACTCCACCACTGTGCCCTCCTGCCTTCCACCTTGACCCCTAAATGGATGTGTCCTCTCATGATGACATTCCAGCTGTGCCAGCTGTCCCACCACATCTCCATAATGGAAATGAGATCAAAGGCCTGGGACTGCACACAGAGCTCTGTTCCTCCTGCTTGTTCCCCATGTGTGTTGGTCTACAGGCACTTTATAGAGGTATTTGAGGTGTCAACAGCCCAGCGGGGCTGCAAAGGGACACCCCATTATCCTGCCTTGTGGTTATGGCTTTGGATGATTGTTGTTACTGGAGGTATCCCCTCTTGAGCCTCCTGCTACTGGGGTAGGGTCACTAGAGTTCTCCCCTTCCCACAAACTCTGTCAAGTTTGGCCCTGTCCTCGCCTCCTTCCAGTCTAGTTTAAAGCTTTCTCTAAAGCTCCCTGCAAACTCCTGAGCTAAGATCCTTTTTCTGCTTTGAGACAGGCAGATCCCCTTTGTTGCCAGCAGGTTTGGTGTTATATAAACTGATCCATGATCAAACCCCCAAAATTCCCCTGGGGACATCATTAAGATACAGAATTACTCCTAGCCAAAGCAAAATTGCCTGAATTTGACCCATTATTTGACACTGTCATCCACTAGAAAACATTGAAACCAAAGAACCCTGAGCATCAAGTGAAAAGAAGAATTGCACCATTTCAATTCAGGTCTGAGTGCTAAACAAGAATTTGAACATCTAAAGGAGAAGGATTCAATCAAGTCAGGGGGAGACAATATAGGCACAATGAAGTTTTCTGGTGACTCACAGGGTATTTCTCCAGGTACTTTTCATAAATATTTATTTTATCAGGGAGTGAGGAGGTAGTGGGAGAAAAGTACAGAGTGAAGCAACACCTCAAAACCCCAACCTGACTCTTCATTTGCACTTGGGTGGGCCATGCTCTGGATAAAGGTGGGGTGACATTGCCTGGAAATCTCTGTGGCTCAAGGACAGGTCAAGTACAATTAATTATGTTCCATGGTTACAAAAAAATAAAACCAAAAAAAACAAGCTCAAACTTCCAGGACGAAACCAGGAATAATTTCATCAGTTTTGCTCTTGCTGGACCGTAAGGAGCAAGTTTATGGTGCCTTTCTCAAATCATTCCTTAGTCCATAATCAGGTGTTACTTCCATGAAGAGGCTCTGTGAAGATACAGGGGCCACGTCTGACAACCAGAAAGCAGATTCTGACTCAACAAAGGAAGGTCCACAACAGAATTCAGGAATTTCTATGATTTAAAAGCAACCTCATGACCTCTGAGGACAGACTACATTTTTAACACAGCAAGATGTCTCAGTTTAAGAGAAACCAAGATGTCTATTAAGGAAAGTGAGGAATCCTTCTAGACTTAGGAAGGGGCCCTCTCCTCAAAACCCACTACCTTCGAAATTAAGAGACTTCAATGAGAAAATGTAGAGAAAAAGGATAACAGTTCTTTACTACAAATATATATGAATAACCAAAAAAAAAAAGAAAAAATCCAGAACAGAAGAGCAACACCATAACTGAAACTTTTAAACAAAACAAGTCCTATCTCTGCCCCTTTGGTGCAGTTGTATTTACAGACAGCAGGAGGTGATGCCTTGGGAGGCAGAGGCTGCCAGAGTCACTCATGGGCTCTGGTGGGGCAAAGACAGGGAGTAGGGAGACAAGCTGGTTCCAAACTTTGCGTGGGAATGGTGGCCACAGGGATGGGCTGAAACTTATTTATCCATGAAGATAAAGGCCCACCTTTGTCCAAAAAGCATTGGGTGGGGTGGGGGAAAGGTTAACAACTCAAGGAGTCTGTAGCAAATCCAGACTGCGTTGATTGTTGCCTCAGAAGAACAGCACAGGGTACGTGGAATGAGGGGGGAGAGCCAGGACCCTCCTCCCAGGGCTGCCACCAGCCCAGCAAACAGAGGCTGGGCACCCAAACAGATGGAGGACGAAATTGTGCCAAGCACCAGGAAACCTCTCCCTGCACATCACCCCCATTCTCTCCTCAGCCACCATGTTGGAACACAAAGCTATTGGCTGACCCTTTGTTTAGGCTTTAGACACTTAGCTGGCTCTGGAAGCAGGTACTGAGAGGGCTGGGCTTCAACAAGCCATCCCGTCCTGGCCTCCAACTCCCAAACTGCTGTGTTGGTAAGGGACAAAAAAAAAAATCCATAAAAGATTTTGAAAGTATAACACAAGATTACCATCTGCCCTGATTTGAATGGTGGTTTTGGTTATAGGTACAACTTCAGGCTGAGACATTTACCACATAGGCACAAAGTGTCATTGGAAGTTTACTGGAATCTGTTCTCAGGTTCTGATTATTGTTTTTTTCCATTTACAGTTACAGTTAAATCCATTGGACTTACCAGCACAAGTTTTCTTTCATCTCCCTGGATGCAATGAGTTCAATCAGGCTGCTATCAAAGCCTCCTCTTATCAGAGCACTTCCCCAGGAAACCCGTCACCACTCTGTGAACACAGGGCACCTGCCAAGAAGGTAAACCCATTGCCACACTTCACTTTGGGCATTATGTATAAAAACTAAGAGTACACATCAATTACCAGCACAGCTTGCCTGGCCAGCCATCAAAATGAAGTTCACTGTAAGTAGCCAAATCACTTTCTCATAAAACTCTTAAGGTTGGACAGTTTTAAATGGTTTTGAGTCTTTCTTGGCACGGAGTGAACTCTTGGTGGTTTCTGCAGGGATTAGTGAGTGAAAATGCCAAAGGGGTGGGGACTGCATGGGTGCAATGTCCCTCTGGCAGGGATGTCACAGCATGTGCTGCTCAAACACGAGAGAGAGGAGTGCTCTGTCACAGGGGAGACAAACACACATGAGATGTTAAAGCTTATCCATCTTCATCAGGTGGGTGCATCAGGCACATGAAAGCCAGGTCAGGATAAAGCCTGAATGTAAGGTCTGGCACAACAGCACTAAGGGCTCCCCACCTTCCTCTGAGCTCAGAAATTCTCTTCCCATTCATATGATCTCCAAAAGAACACATTTACCTAAACAATATAACTGAAAGGACCATGTTTTTCTTCCCCTATAGGTGTTTGCACTATACAGAGCCTTTCCTTTAACCAGTTCCTCTCTCTAGCAATCCACTTCTCTTTCCCTGGATATTTTTTGCAGCAAAAAGGGGTTTTCTGTTTCATTTTAATAGGGCTACGTTGCAACCAAGGTGTTTTCCAAGAGCACCTGCATCATTGCTTCGACAAGCAGGACGTTCTGGCTTGAGAAATGGTTTCCCTGAAGAGACACAGTAGGATGAAAGTGGTGTGAAAGCCAATTGATTGAGAAAGGCTCTGAGAACTTTCTCAGCAGGGCTGAGTCGCTCTCAAAGTTCTTTCAGGAGTTGCATTGCCCATGAACAACCCTTTCCCCATTACCAAGGATGTGTGTGCAGGGTCTGAACCCTGCTCTTGGTTTCCCTAAAGTCTCTTCTCTGGGTTTGCCTCTTTGGGGCTTCATCAAGAGCCACCCAGAGAGAATCACTTCATCCTCCTGAGGAACACACTCCAAAGGTTGAGCCAATATGGAAAATACACCCAAGCTCTGAGCAGAGGAATCCCCTTCCCTGGCTTACCCAGCTCCTGGTGGGTCTGCCACTGACAGCCTTTGTGCTCCAAAACAAACAGGGTCTTGCAGGATACATTTAGAAAGATGCAGCAAAGTTTCTAAGTGACTTTTCCTGGTTAATTTCCAACACTAAGCTGGAAAAACTTCAGCTACATTGTTCTCTTATTTTCTCAGTCCAAATCTAATCAGTTTTTCCTTTTCTTTCAGCATCAAACTTCTTATCATGATCAAACATCTTATCAGGACCAAACTTCTTAGAGCAAGATATTTCATGCTTGGAAGTTTAGATTAATGAACTGCTTGATTATTACTGCACTCTACCTACTGCATCAGCCACATAAGATAATGTGGGCTGAAGTCTGGATTTATAGAGACCGATGCAACTGAGCTATTTTTACTTTAACTTCTTATTAATATCCTAAGAATTAAGGAGTTTTATTTTAAAAATAAGCATTGCCAAGAAATATGGCCCATTGCAAATAGACAGATACACTATTGCTCTGATCAAACTAGAAATTGAGGTGTGAATGATGGAATTGAGAAGTGTATTCAAAGCAGTCTGTTTATTAAGTTAGTTTATTAAGAATGTTTCATTAAGGTTTAACACAGGGAGCAAAGAAGCATCCCCTAACCAACTGAAAGTTTTATCCTGTGAAGAGCTTAAATTCACAGTAGCATTTCCAAGTTTACACAAAATGTGGAACTACTACTGAACCAAGGAAGGAAAGTGGTTGCTCTTTCCAGACCTGAGGAATTTAATTCCAATATGACACCCTGTCAGGTTTCTCGCTTTAACTGGAACATCATTACATCTCAGAATCTTCAATAGTCTAATTTAGGTTGATTCAGGTTTTGATCAGCTGTAAAGAGAACAAGACTGAAAACAAGATCTCTAAATAGGAACATGACAGCAAAGACTCCAGAGAACCTGAGGAGACAACACTCTGACTCTCAAAATGCCCATGTAAGTACAGAGAGATAAAAATATGCTCATAGTTCAGAAGATTAGAGCTGTTTTCCTTGCCAAAAAATTATCCTTCTCAACAAGGATGAGGCCTGAGTATTATTTAAATTAAAATCCAGAGGGTAACCTATCAGCACAGTACATCAGCATTACAAAGTGACTGGATTTTACCCAAAGTGCCTCCCCTCACAAACCCACACCGTCACTGCCACTTCTCAAGAACCAAGAATGCAGCAGGACATATCAAAGATGTCCTTTCAGACTTGCAGGCTCAAGAAGTGAAACTGAGGCCAGAATTCAGTTTCATCTTGCATGGTTACAGTGGTTAGAAGTCATTTTTATGTATAAAACCCCCCTCACCCTGTGCTCACACACTGCCTTTTAAAATAAGGTGCAGGATTGCAGCTGAAAAGGAGTTTTGGTGCCACAGACTCGAGTTGTCACAGAGTGAAACTGAACAATTCAGTGTTGGGCTACGAGGATGGGGAAGGTCTGGGGGGTCACAGGAGGAGCAGATGAAGGCACTGGGTTTGTCCTGACTGAGGGGAGACTCTCTGGGCTCTGCATCTTCCTCCCAAGGGCAGCAGAGGGGCAGCTCCCACCTCTGCTCTCTCTGGCAGTGACATGACACAAGACAGGGGAGATTTGGGATGGATCTCAGGGAAAGGCTCTTCCCCCAGAGGGTGGTGGGCACTGAACAGGCTCCCCAGGGTTTGGGCACAGCCCCAAACCTGCCAGAGCTCAAGGACTGCTTGGACAATGCTCTGAGGGACAGGGTGGGATTGTTGGGGTGTCTGTGCAGGGCCAGGGGTTGTAAACTCCATGGTCCTGGTGGGTCTCTTCCAACTCAGGACACTCCATAACATAAAAACAAGTGTTCAAAAACCTCTCCCTTAAATACTCATTGACTGCCTCTATATAAGCATTTATATCACCAAGGAACATAAATTGAGGTAGAGTTAAAACAAACACTGTTCCCACCTAAAATGAAAAAAGGACCTCCACAGCCTTGCACATATATATGTAATATTTCTGCTTGAATTCCATATGTCTTGTAAAACAGTTTTCACTGGCCACGTTGTATTTGGGGCATGTATTTTGAAGGCTGCTATGGTTACAGGAAACATACAGTGCATTTGGAAGGTGCAGAGGCTCTTATTTATTTTGCCTAATGCAAAGCTTTTTTTTTTTTTCTTTCTCCTGGTTTAAACTGCAGGATATCTCTGGTGTTAAATTCGATGTGAATTTTCAAAAGTCATTAGTACATGTCAGAGAAATACTCTAAAACATATTTAATTTCTGACTACAAATGGAGCCTTATCTGATAATTCTTAGGTAAGATTTTGCAGTACAATCCCTGTATTTATCAAATACTTACAGCAGGAAATAATTTTCAGTGACATGCAACAGGGAAACAAATGTCAGAATAATTTTATTACAACACTTGGCCCTTCCACAGCAAATTCTGAAAACATATATAAGGTGGGAGGTTCACTCTGCTCTTTCTACCTGCAGGAGCATCAGCTCTGCAGTCAGGATGAAGGTCCCTGTGAGTAGATGAGCTTTTCTTCCTTCTAAACTGGAACTTTGATTCAGTCCCATTGCCTTTCTCTCTCTCAGAAGGGCCTCTACCTGTCTACAGTACAAGGGCTTTCTCTGGGCACATTTTGCTCCTCCACAATCAGCAGCTCAGCCCCTCTTACCCCAACCAGCTGATGCAGGCAGGCTTTTCTCACAGCTTGGCTGTGCATTATTCAGAATACAGGAAGCCCAATCTCTGCCCANAAAGACACTCCCTGGCAGCTGTAAGATGCAGCAATGATGCAGTGAAGGCAGGCAAAGGATCCTTAGGGCTACTGCCCAACGCCACAGCCTTGATCCTTTGTCCTTTGCAAAATCCTGAGGTCACTGCAGGCACTGCCTGGGAGAAAACACTTATTGTATTCTAGCACGGATTTGGAGAGATCTCTGACTCCCTTCTTTCCCTTGGTGTTTCAGTTGCAGCAGGCTGATGACAACTGCCATGTCTGCACTGGTGGAGTCTTCCAAAATCTGACCCTCAGTAGTCAAACACGTGTGGTAATTATTGAGCAAAGAAGCAACCAATTGTCATGGAAAACCATCTGGAACTACAACACGGTGAGTGGCAGGGAGCGTGCTTTTGGGGCAACTGTGCCACCAGGCTGGCTCCTCGTCCAGCTGAGCAGGGCACGGGGCTTGCTCCTTTCTTCTTCCCCTTTTCACTCCACTGCTTGGGCTGGAAACCATGGGCGTTGCTTCCTGGTTTAACCCAGACTGTATCCTCGCCTCAACTCTTTGAAAAGCCAATTGCGAGTGGTCAACACCTTTGTCTTACAGGGCGTCATTGCAACCAAATTGCTGCAAGAGAACACCTGCTACATTTCCGTCATGAACAGAACTGAGTTGCCCAGCTTTGACGCCCTGGTCAGACTGGCTGCAGAGAACAGGGTAAGATGAAAAGCAGCAGTTGCCTCAGAGATTGTAGAGTAATTAATATTTTTTGTTTCTTTGTTTGTTTTTTGTTTTGTTTTGTTTTTTCTGAGACATTGGTACTCTCAAAATCTTAAAAGTGACTGGGTAAATTAAAAGCCATTTAGTTTGTCGTCGGTGATATTTTTCAGGTACCATCAGTTGAAAGCTTTCAAAAATGCAATATTGTTCAGATCCCTACAGTGCAGGTTTTACTGTGTTTAGTCAAAGCCACAGGTCACTTAGATTGCTTTTACAATGGTTCAAATGATTACTTTAATTGAACCTTTTTAATACTCTTGTCCAAGAGTTTAGATTTTTGGTTAAGATAAAATTACTTTTCACAGTCTAATTCTCACAGGATAAAAAAAATTGCTGCTTTTCAGAAGGTCCACTTGAGGATGAACAGATATTGCAGGATGGAGCATATAACATTTACATAAGGTTTCAAACATTTTCAGAAGAACTTCATGACATATTAGCATGAGTTCAGCCCACCGAATTAGCACAGACATTTTAAACCATTGGTAGACACTTCCCTTGAAGATTGAAAAGTGAGTCCTTAAAAAATTCCAGGTGTTAAAGGGCAGGAAGACCTGGGCAGACAAGAAAAATAGGAAAGTGAGCCGAGTTGAGGCATAAGCAAATATAATCAGCTTTTGATATAATTACAGGGTCGTTTATCCTAAGGTGCACCTCTGAGCCTTCTGTAGATGATTTCAACTCCTTTACCAGTGAGAGGGAAGCACAGTGCCCTGGGCTGTCAGAGGGTGTGTGATCAAGTTCTGTTCGAATTTGGAAAGCCTCTAAAAATCTCAGCCACTCCTGTCAGGAGTGTTTTTCAGCTGGACTTCATTGGGCCATTTCTCAACTGTCATGCTGGAGAAGAAAAGCTTCTCACAAGCATCAGGACTGTCTTTCTCTTAAAATGAATGCAGTTTGGGAATTTGTCTTGTCAAAATAAAACAGAGTGCTTGCCTTGAACTTCCAGTTCTGCTTGGGCTCCCTGCACCTTGACTCCCTTAAAAAAGCCTACCTTAGAGCTCTCTTCAAGGCTTGCTAGAGTCCCCAGAGCCCCCTGGGCATTAAAATGCACCCCTAAATGCAGGTGGCACTCAAACACCAAGCCCCAAGTGGTCCTTGCAGAACTAGATATAAGCCCAGCATGAAACGTATCATGGCACTCATCATGCTGAATGCTGTTCTTTGATGTCCAGAACCAGATGGGACTTGGAAGACCTACAAGGAAGATCACCTTTGTCACCAGAGGATTGGTGAGCAACCTCAATTCCTATGGAGCAGACATCTTCTCCATGTGCAGTGGAGTTCCCACCTACCAGGCTGTTGAAGTTCATGGTGAGTGCCAGCAAATTAATTCTTTCTCTCTCTGACCTGCCATTTCTTTTCCCTTGAGGAATCACTACCGCACCAATGCTCCTCATCTAATCCGCCATGAAAAGAAACCTTGACCTTCTGCTTATGTAGAAAGGGTTTGGCATCTCTGCAGACCAGGACAAGACCAGGGCTGAGTCAAAGCCTCCAGAACTGACCTGGTCCAAACCCTTATATCTCCTTTCCATGAAGCTTAAGATGTCTTTATTTTTCGCCATGTCTTTTAGTGCACATTGACCTCTGAAACATAGAAAAGAAAAAAAATTATCCTTTGAACCCCTGTCCTTCACTTGTGGGGCTGCTGATGACATCCCTAAGCAAACAACCAAACCATTGTGCTTCAGGACATGAGGAGAAGTGTCTTCATTCCTTGTCGCATTATAAGAGAGGGAAAAATTACATAGCCCTGAGCAACAACAACCCCCTCTTGGAGAACGGCAGCCAAGGTCGCAGGCGTTGCCTCATGGGGTTTTGCTTTGGCTTCTCTTGCTTTTGCAGGACCCCAAGTGAACCTGGGACAGTGCGTTACCCTCAATGTGCTCAGAGTTGTGCAGCTCAAGTACTGCAACAGCAATTTCATCCCGGAGCAGGTGGGAAACCCTTCCTTTTCTTGATCCAAGTGTGGGGGATGAAGAGCTGCTGCCCAAAACCAACCCCAATGCCCACCTTCCCTGCCATGTCCTCTTTGGAGAGCTTTCTTCTCGATGATGGAGATGCTGAAACCCATCTGTGGCTCACCAGAGCTTTGCCTTGCACACCTTGAGTGTGGATCAGCTCTGGTTACTTTCCTGATACGCATCAAACTCTAAAGCCACTCCCTGGCAGCTGTAAGATGCAGCAATGATGCAGTGAAGGCAGGCAAATGATCCTTAGGACTACTGCCCAATGCCAAGGCCTTGATCCTTTGTCCTTTGCAAAATCCTGAGGTCTCTGCTGGCAGTCCCTGCCAGACACACTTAATCTTTTCTAGAAGGCATTTAGGGAGATCATTCCATCACTAAAATGGCTAAACATCTTCTTTCCCTTGGCATTGTAGCCTCAGCAGGGTGACCACCTGCAAGTCATCATTGGTGGCCAAAACGAAATTGTGACCATCCATACGCAATGGCGCGTGGCAGTGATCGAGCAAACGAGCAGCACGGGCGCCTGGAAAACCATCTGGAACTACAACACGGTGAGTGGCAGGGAGCGTGCTTTTGTGGCAACTGTGCCACCAGGCTGGCTCCTCTTCCAGCTGAGCAGGGCACGGGGCTTGCTCCTTTCTTCTTCCCCTTTTCATTCCACTGCTTGGGCTGGAAACCATGGGCAATGCTTCCTGTTTTAACCCAGACTTTATCCCAGCCTCAACTCTTCGAAAACCCAATTGCAAGCAGGCAACAACATTGTCTTACAGGGCGTCATTGCAACCAGAGTGATGCAAGAGAACACCTGCTACATTTCCGTCATGAACAGAGCGGAGATGCCCAGCTTTGAGAATCTGCCCAGACTGGCCAGGGAGAGCAGGGTAAGATTCCAAAGGAACACAACTTTCTTCCCCATGGAATTCTTAAGTGTGATTTTGATGCGAGAGAGGACAAGATTGTCACCAGAGACAGGACTGTCTTTCTCTCATGAGCATTGAAACTTCCAACTTTATTGCACGGTATTTTGTCTAAAGAGAAAGGGGGCCTGTTTCATTGTCACAGCCAGCTCTGCTTCCTCTCAGGGAGTTGAGCTCTGCGGGACCAGGCAAGTGCCTGAGAAATGCTGTCCTAGGTCTATCCTTAACACACTGGCTGCACTCCTCTGCTCTTGATCAGCACTATCCCTCAGCAGCCACTTCTCCTTGGGCTCCCTGCACCTTGACTCCCTTAAAAAAGCCTGCCTTAGGAGCTCTCTTCAAG
>WBMV01000655.1:0-143558 GCA_013396655.1 Campylorhamphus procurvoides | reverse complement strand
ATATCAAGGAATGTAGTTAACAGAGGGTGCAACCCTTGGGCACTGACCAGCTAAACCCAACCACAACTGTCCTCATTGCCTTTGAATGAATTGTTTTAGGGCCAAAAGTTGGAATAATTTTCACTGAGTAATCTGAATTCTGGAAGAGGCAAAGAGGTCTCTGGGTTTGCCAAGTATGATTTATTTTCATATTTGTGGCGCTTAATGGTTTCTGTAAATTTCAATTTGTGTTAGATAATTTATATCAGCTTCAATTTACATCACATTTGCTAGTACATGGGTGTCTCTTTATGGTTAAGGGAATTAATAATCTGAAATTACCAGACACTCATATTAATCAAATGCCTTATTACAAGTAGAATGACTCTTATTATCATACATACAAGATAAAAGAAATGCTAATTGCCTTGGTTTGGAGCAATTATTCCCTAGTTATCTAGACAATGACAGTATAGACACTATTACAGCTTCTTTATCATTCAGGTAATGCTGTTCACAGGAGCTGCTCTTCTCCTCTAACCTGGGGTTACTCCAGTTAGTTTGTGACTTTATATATTTTATTAATTTTAGAAACATCCACCTCTAAGTGTGTAGGTTTGCATGCACAAAAATTATGTACATAATGTAGGAAAAACCCAACAAACCCAACATTTTCTCGAACGTCTTGAACAATTCATGTAGTCAGATTGTAAACCAAAGCATAATCAGATTATTTTTTCTGTCTTCACCTTTGTTTTTGTGTTCCTGAGACAGTAACACTTTTCTATAATATTTTTGCTCTCATTAGCAATGGTATATTACTGAAAAATAAATTATAATTCAAATTAGACAGCTTATTGTATGTTTCCTCCTCTAGATTGATGTTTTCTATCCCCCACACACCGTGATCTCTACTCACTTGATTTAGTTCTCAGATAAGAAGGGCAGCATTTTGTTGCTAAGGATGCAACTTGCATCTCCCCTGAAAAGAGAAAGCCCCGATTTTCCATAAAGGATCCTGGCAATGCATTATAGCAACCATTTTCTGTGTTAAAATCAGCTCTAAATGGACCCATTTTCAGTGATTTGCTGCATTAGCTGGGCTAGTCCTAATGGAAGGACTGTCAGTGTTGTAGGTACAACAGGAATGTACAAATTATGTGTGCACAGCAGTGAAGCACCAGAAGAATCCAAAATGCAATATATTTGTTCTGTTCTTCCTTAACCCTTTTTTATATGAATGGGAAACTTTTCTTTTGCTTTTTCTCTTTCATTCCTGACAAACAGGGGGGAAAAAAAGCAAGGAGGTCATGAAAGGCAACAGATGTGTCCCTCAAATGATGGAATTTATGTCTTTAAACAAAAATTGAACACAACAATTTTGAAAAGTCCGGCCAATAAGTGTGTTTGTAAGTGGTCCTCTGAAGCACAACTGTGTTTTATGCTATGATTTTATGTTAAAAAGGTGATTTAAAAAAATATTCCGGGTATTTTCATGTACCTTTTCCTAATATACTTCACTCCAAAATGATTTCTAACATAGACTGATAAATCTGTGAATTAAATAGCTAACCTTAATACCCTGTGCTTTGAAACCTTCTGGTGCTTGTATTTTTGTCTTTTACTAATGCCTTGTCCATGGAAGGATGAGCTGCTGGGGAAATCCTGAAACATCACTCTCTGTTCTTTCATTGACTGGAACCCTCAGGGCAAGATAGCAAAAGAAAATATTAATGTTTGTATTAGTCACTTGTTTGAAAACTATTTTAGTTTCATATTTTTTCAGTCCAAAAGTCAAAGGCTGGATTACAGGTTTTGATAACGTAGTGCTGTGAGAAATCAGAATTTTGGGACGTGTCTCCCTCCTCTTACTCCTCTATTCAACATTTTATTTAAAGCTGGTTTTGTGGTTTGGAGCTTGGCATGTGGTTCCCTCTGTCCCTCACTCTGTGCCCAGAGTTCATTTAGAGCTTTTCTTTGCTGTCTTGTTTCAGCCAAATTGTCCATTGCTATGAATTATTTTAACTCAAAATAGTCCATCAAGCTTCTGACTCTAGTGTGGAATAAATGTGTTTTAATGTATTTTTTCTTAATGCCTTGGATTAAATAAATCTAAATGGCCCTGAAAATTGAAATGACTTTGCTGCTCATGGAAATATTAAGTTAGAAATTATGCTTTTAACAGTGAAACAGAAGTTTTGGGCACGAGTTATTCCTGCCTGATGTTTCTCCAGATCATCACCAAATATATCCAATGTCACAGTCACCCTGAATAACCCACTACAATATATGGCTGTTCCTTGAAATTACACAGAATATGTTTAATTAGTTCTTAATTTGGTTATCATTAAGTTTGGAAGCTTCTTAAACACTCAGGGAGGTCTTTCCACTCATGCCTTGCCCTCTCTCTCCTGCATCTCCTTTTTCACAGACCAAACAAACTCAGTTCTTTCCACCTCCCTGCTGAGGTCACATTTTCCCCAACATCTTAATTTTTTTGGCAGATTTATCCATGTCTGTCTTGGAGCTCTGTTCCCACTGCTGGAGAGAGAAAATGCTCCAGGTGAGGACCTGTCTTATCCTCTCCAGAAGATGGAATAAAAGCCGTGCTGCAAGCTGACAAAATCTCAGTGTTAGGGCACATTTTACTTGATCAGCTGCAATTTCTAGGGCTTTTTTGTTGTTGTTTTGGGGTTTTTTAGCAATGTCATTGATCTAAAATAATACTGTTCAATTCTATCTTAGTGATTTTCATCCAATTCCTCGAACCCAGCGACCTGCAGACCCCAATTTAAATGTTTGTGCTACATGTGCCTCACAAATCCCTTAAATCCCAGCAGTAATTTTCAAACATTTTAATTTTGAGATACACAAGAGAACAAGCAGAGGGGCAAAAAAGGTCTCCTGGTGGGACATGTTCATATGTGCCTCTCAGCCTTGCACTTTAGGATGTTCACTCCTCCTTTATTCAGAGACTTTCTGGATTTAATCCACGATCCCAGAGAGGCTGCAGGTCACCAGTTGCATGAACTATTCAAACCTGCTCAAAAGGAGGGTTTTGGATAGAAAACTTGCTTCAGTAGCTGAGGTTTTTCTGGTTTTCATCTTATTATTATTATTTTTTTTGGCTTTCCATATTTCCTCCTTCTGTCTCCCTTATGAATGTGTTTCAATTCCCTGAGTATTTATACTTACACAACTCTTCAGTATTCAAAGATCACTTTTATCAAGTTCATAATTTACCACCTTAGATGCATTTAACTTGCCTAAATATTCTTTAACCCATTTATTGCCATTTTATTTCTTGATCCTTATTCTTAAATTTAAGTGTGCCTAGTATTTGTTCCAAGTCAAACTTACTAGTAAAAACTGAAGGAAAAAAAAGCATGTAGGGTTTCAGACTTCCATTATTTCCTCATCGTGCTTGGTAAGGAACAGTCTTGTGCATTCTTGTGGTTTTCTTTTGTGCCAAAGGTGTTTCTCTTCTCCTGATTAAAAATAAATGTTGCTATTTTCTGCAAATTCAGTTTTTTAGAAATGCCTCAAAACAGAAAGCTGAAGCCTTCAAAGAAAACTCTGAATCCCAAACACTGGAGAATTCTGAGCTTGTTTTTTTGGTGCTCCTTAGGAGTCAGTTTTGGACTCTGGTCTTTAATGAAATGATACAGTCTGTGAAATCTGTGCAATTTACTGATTTGAAATAAATGCACTGCAGTGCAAAAAAAGACTATTGCATAAAAGAATTTATGCTGGGTTTTGTTGATTCATCAATAGGAAGGTGGGGCAAGCTGTGCAATCACCAAGCAGTTTTATATCAATCTCCAGATGATTTTTTTTAAGAACACACCTCGTTTCAAAAGTGGTCTTGTGAAGTTTTCAGCTGAAAAAACGTGTCTCATTTTTAAACAGAGAGGGCCAAATAATTTCTCCTGTGTGCCCCTGAAATTGCTGTAGATATTGCTCAGAGATGTGGGAGGGCTGTTTGCTGCCAGCAGAGTAATATGGCTCAGAATCCTTTGGGCATCCCAGTTCAAGGCAGCCTTGGACCAAATGCAGGGAAAATCCAAGGATGAGGCATTTTGGCTTCCCTGTAGTGAATACAACTTGGGAAACACTTAAGACTTACACAGACTTGATCACAAACAAATGGGATGAGCTGTGCTCAGCCTGTAGGACAACACCATCATTGAGGAGCAGGTCAGGAGAGGTGGTTTATGCACATCAACATTTGAAGTTGAAATGATGTGTGTCCACTTGCTAAACTTTACAAGAGTGCAAACCATAAAATAGTCCCCAAACCCTTCAGCTGGCTCTGCTATCCTTCAATTTTCTGAGTCTGAAGGGGATAGATTGCAAGTATTTTCTTTATTTTGAAAGTCCTGTATAAAAATCGACAACCCAGAGCTGCTTTTTGTTTTCTCCCAGGTCAGAGGGGATATTTTCCCCAGACTCTGGAAACGATTTTTAAATCACAAACCAAGCCTCCGAAGCTTTGATTTTCTGTTTCTTGCCTACTAAAAAACAGCTGTTGATTGAATTTAGAAGAGAATTTTTATTAGAGGAACCAATATCAATAAACCCCTTATGGAAAGGGGGAGGGAGAAGGCTTAAATTGGCTAGTGGAGAAGATGCCTTAGCCAGTCCTGCCTGGTGATGCACTGTCAGCCCTCCAAGGGTGGCTGCATCTGCCACGCTCCACCTGACAAAAAGTATTTGCTGTTTAATTTACAGCTCTGCTTTGGAGCAGAAAAGGGTGCTTAATAGTACATTAGCGAGAAGGCACTCAGCAGCCAGTTCAATAAAATAGATTTTTTTCCCCACCCTACTTTACAAATAAGATGAGAAAGTAGATAATGTGGCACTTGCAACTTTGGTTGTGTGAATAAAATATCTGCCTTAGTGAATGCTGGCTCTACAGTTCCTTTTTATTTTTTTAAATGAATTGAACTGAGATCTTGTCATCATTTTAAAGATTCTCCCCAAAGTGTTCATGTTATTCTGAAGTTTCTGAGTTCTTTTTCCCTAACAAGCACTGCTAGTAATGACAGATCATGAGATCAGCAGGCAGTCACAGCCAGTCCTCCTCCTGATATAATAGAAGGGAAGGATTTGGCAGTGCAGGATAATGAGGAAGGAATGAAGGACTTCAAAGCTGAGCTGCTCTTCAGAGGTGTGTGATATGTCTGCAGTTGTGTTCTGACTCCTCTGGTGTCATTGCAGATTCCACCTCCCAAAACTCCTAAAGTTAACAAGACTATTTCCTGCTGACACCAGTGTGAATTGGTGCAGTTCATCCTGCAGAGAAGTGCTATTAAATCAAAAGCAGAGCACCCAGAAACTTAAAAACCTGATTTTGGTGCCACATTCATATATGTATATATCTATATAAATATCATATATATGGGCAGGTAATCTTATAAATTAGTGTCTGTCACATAACCACACCTTCAAGAACATGTGGAAAGCCCAACCCCTGCCAAAAAGTTAGCATAACTGTTATAATGATTGTAACTTCTCTTCAAATACTGGTTAAATCATCTGCAGCCCTTAATTTTATGGTTTTATAAGTTCAGTAGAGATTCAGCATTTAAGATATGGCAGTATGTGTGGGTATAAACTTATGGAATGATTTATTTGTAAGCAAAATTCACACTTATGTGCTCCGTGGTGATTGACTTGGACAGAGACCTTTTCTCCCTCCCCAGGCAGGGACCACAATCATAGAAAATTTTATGTCAGGTTCTGTGAGATCTCGGAGAGGAAAACTAGAAATCTTCAGACCTTCATTGAAACACAAAATATTCAAGTTTTTACACCCCTTATAGGCTCCTTTGTGTAGTGAACTGCAAACATATTTGTCTGTTGAATCAGAAAGCCTTTCTCCAGGCAGTGCCTTGTGTATTTATACAGCTTTTATTCTGTGACAGCAGAAGTTGCAGCAGTGCAGAATAAAATGTACAAATGAACAGCATTCACATGGGCAGGTACTTTATACAGGCCCCATTTCCTCATTTTTTAATTCTTTTGGAAAAGAGCTTTTGCTTAAATGTTTCGCCTTCTTCACTCCAAATAAAAAGGCAAATAAAGATTTGTAATGCAGAAATTGAGGATGCTCTTTTGTGTAGGGGACTCCTCTGGGCAGGGATAACTTGGCATCTCATTTTCCAACACCAAGGCAGCAGCCAGAGGTTTGGAGAGAGTGAGGACCACACTCCCCACAATGAAACTGAAGTAGAAGCTTTAGAAGGTCTTAACTCTTCTTTGTGTTTAGTAACCATTGCTCTTCCACTTGGAAACTTTTAATGGTTGACTGGGAAGGAAACGTAATTGAGAGTCAACAAAAGAAACAAAGATGAGGTGCTAAAACAAACAAACAAAGAATTTGACCATTACAAATGGCACATTTGCACCTTTTAGGGTAATTACTTGCTTATCAGCTCTTTCCTTCCTGGATCCCCAGTTCCTGATAACTGTGGGACATGGTGAACTCAGTGAACTCCTTACTACGTTTTCTTCTTATTCCTTAGAGAACTCTGCTTTTATCCACCAGATGTTCCCTGTTTTCCCTCCTGCACTCCCTTATCTGTGTTTACAAGCAGCTGCTGCAGTTCTGGATAGCCTGAGGTGTCGTTTCCTCTCGAAAAACCCACCTGTGTTGTCCTTTACAGGTTGCTAAATGATGCTCTGCAAAGCTGTAGTCTGAATTAACATCTTGGCTTCGGGAAGCAGAGACATAAATATCGCACCAAGGGGACACATAATGTTCATAAAATTATTACTGCTATGGTGAGGTTCTTCTCAGACTCGTCAGGGGAGGCAGCAGCCCCTGAGTGCTCTCTTGCTTGTTATTTGGGGTGAATTTGATGTACTGTAGGATTGCTAAGTCGTGCTTTCCAAAACAAGTTGCTGGGTACATCAGTAGGGCTATACCTGGTTATAATTCTTTTTCCACACTGTATATTGATTGCAAGCTTTTTCAATTCACATATAGCAGATTTTAATTTATTTTTTTTTATTTATAAAGAGGGCTTTATTTTTTGAGTCCTCTGCCATCCCTGTGCTCTCCCACTGTGTCCTCCACACAGGATGAAGCAGCTGGCTGTCCCCAGGCAGCTCTGCAGACCCAGAACACACCTGGGACTCCGCAGGGACAGGATGCTCGGCCACAGAGAGCAGGAATTCCTCACAGCATCATGTCCTGTGGGAGGGACGTGGCCCCCCAAAGCCTCTCAGCTCAGGCAGATGGCAAAAGGAAGGGATTTTCTGCTCGATTGCTTCTTAATTTCCTCTCTGCTATCAGAGACCCAATTGTGCCACTGCCTGCAGGTCCAACCACACAGAGCTACTGCTGTTCTGTTCCTTAGGGCACACTTGGCTTTTCTTCTTAGGGGACAGTCAGAGAGCCTGCTGAGAAATGCCACACCACCCATCTCAGACCTCAAAAAACTCTGCAGCATCACCTCATGCTTCTCCCTGTTTGTTCAAAGTGGAATGGAACATAAATCATAATGTGTCTTTCCTTAACCCTTTGTAGTTATTCCCAAGGGCCCTCTCACCCTTATAAGATGTTTTTGTGGAGATGTTTACTTATAAATCTTATACCACCCAGCAAGAGAAATTGGTGTATTACAAATGGAGTCTGCAAATGATCTAGGGAATCTGAGTGTCAACTTGGTATTAACAGACTCCTGGCATTAATGGGATCTGCAATAGGGACTCATAATTCATGTCCTTTTTCACAGTTGTTTGATTTGTTGTCTTATCAACACTTAAGTGCTCTTATGGCCCCCAAACTCATAAAATGTTCCCAGTCAAAATAGTCTTTGTGAAATTGGTGGGATGACTCCAGACATGGGAAAGTTATTCTGATTCATGCCTTGTGCATTCTTGTGCTATTTTAGGGCACAGCACCTTAATGACAGGGGGCATTAAATGGTGTGAGGGAAGCCAGGGCTCTATTCTCAGTGGGTTCTGTTGTCACTTGAATGAACAACTTCTCCTTGGGTCCTTTGTGTCCCTTGCCATAATTTTCCCTTGAAAAGTTGACCTGAAAGTTGTCTGGGGTTTTCTGTTTGGCAGTGCTGGAATTGATATGATATGGTGTGTCCTCACTATAGGGTTAACTTGGTTAAAATGATTCTTTTCCATAACTGGAATATTCTTTTCCTGTGGCCAGGTTCAAAAATTTTCCACTTTCAGGACAGATTACTATTGCAAATATTTTATAATGAGATTTAAGCACATTGATGCTTTCTAATGCACTTTTGGGACAGGGCAGGAGAGTGAGAATGAAGCCCATTGAAACATTTATTCTAACAATACTGAAATGCTTTTTTCCTTCTTTAAATCTTACATGTTTAAGACAAACCACTGTCGAACATCCTCTTCTTTCACAAAGCATTTATAAAATGAAAAAAAAAATTTCTCTTCCACCAAAGCCAGTCTATACTTACAGAAATTTGTCATATACAGTTCATGTAGAAACGTTTCAGAAGAACAGGATCTGAAAGTCTCTGAAGTTATTTGCAAGCAGATGCATTTCTAGTGTAAATGATGAGGGGAAGTGTTACCTCACAGGATGCTTACCCTGTCACTGGAGTGACATTTCCAGTGACATCACTATTTCCAGTGATGATGTTTGGTAGGGCATGTCCTTTAATGGTCTGTAGGGAATCAGTGCCCATAGTGAAGTGCAGTGTTTGGATTTGAAGTGCCAATGCATGGCAAGGCCTCTTAAAGCAAACAAAGCATTGGTTATTTCAGTTCAAAGTGTATTCACAGTGATTTCATGTCTCAGATACTGTACAGTGCTGTTTTATTTAATTTATAGACCCTCCAAGTAAAGGCAAATGGGAGGCCATGGCCTAAGAAGAGGGTTATAGGCTATATTTATATTATTTATATTTGTATTTAGGCTATACAGCTGCAGATAACCTCTCATGGAATGTGTGGACTCCATCTACTCTATTAATTTTCCTTTGGAGCAGTAAGAACATTTGAGCAGGTCCAGTTAAAATGAGATTCTGTGAAAGGGTGATTATATTTCCAGCAGTGGGACTTGCACCAGAAGCAGTCTGAAAGATCATGTTTTTCTCATGGCTTGCAAAACTCAGAGTCTTCAAGGAGCAGACTGAAGAAAAATAAACTACCAGAAATGTAAAATACCAGGAGAGAGGGGCAGAACCACAACTGATACAACTCTATTTAAACCTTATTGATTGTTTTTTTTCCCCCAGCCAAGGATGTGGACCACTATATTTAACATCCATTAGTGGTGTATTTAAACAAAACTAAATAAAAGCTCAGAAACACGATTACAGTTGGGAACATTTCTGACCCCTCAGCACTTTCTAATTTTTACGCATTGGATGCACCTCTGTTTTATTAATGCCCTTCCTGTGCTATTTTAATACACTTCAGGGTACTGTTGAAGAAGAAGACGACAGCTGCCTTTTCAAGGCATTCCAAAAAAATCAGAACAGGGGCAGGGCTTCACAATGCTGCCAATACCTGCAAACAGCAGTGAACTCGAGGGTTCACATTGCTCATTTGTTACTATGATATATGTTAACACTCTCATGCTTTTTAATCTTTTTTAAAGCTAATTAAAGCTCATGTGTCTGCCCAGCAGTGGCTGACAGCAAATGTTGGATAGACCTTTCTCTTTGGATCAGCTTGAACTGCACTTTTTGTGCCATTGCCCCCATCATGTCCATCTGTCCAAACTGGGCTGGGTGTCACCACTGGAACTTTCCAAACTTTCCACCACTACAACTTTTCAAAGCTGTTGACCTACAGCTTTGAAACTCATCCTACCAAATCTGTGCTGAGACACACAAATAAAGGTTTTATCCTGATGTTCAGGGTAGGAAGAGGTGATTGAAAATCAGATTGTTTTCACATATCCTGTACAATTTATGAATTTTAGTTAGCCTTTTGATGTAAATTAATCAATGCTTAGCATATGTGGAGTTAGTCATATACTGTTAGTCATAACAAGAAGTGTGAGTTCCAGTTCTTCCTGGTCAGTCCAGTTAACCTATGTTTTCTGTCAGGGGACAGTATCAGGAGAAATGGTCTGGATGCAACCTATGAAAAAGCTGATTTTTCTAATCTGTAGGAAGGGACTTTGCAGACTGGAAAATCTGCAAAAGAGAAAAGAAACTAGTAAGTACTAATGGAGTGGCAAAAGTGGAAAGGGAGCCGAATGAATGGTGATAATGGACATACTAAAGAGCAAGAAAAAGAGAATTCTTTGGGGTAATTTAGCTGTAGGGCCATCCAGGGATAAAGAAACTCCGTGCAGAAAAACTGGATCAGGAAAGAAACCATGCACAGAACAAAGAAACCTAAACTCGTAAGTTTTCTCTGCCTGCAAAAGACAGGACTGGCAAAGAAATCATTTCCATTTTCCTCTCTCCTCTTCCTCCAGAGGGGAATTCTCTCTAAGTACTTCTCTACTTGGAGAAGTTGACCCTCATGGCACAGTAAATTCCTAGAATGAATTACTACTTGAATTCTGATGCATTAGTGACATTATTTGAAATTACATTGCTTTACTTGTGAGAATTTACCCACGGGAGTGAAAAATTCCAGTACAGCTGAAGTGATTTTGGAAGTGCATCTCCTTTGGGGACAATGGGAGTGGAGTTGCAGTGACCAAGGCAGGTGGTGCCAAGGCAGAAGGTTTTGGAAGCAGAACACCAAATTATGATTGTGCTTGGTGGGTTTTGGTACCATTGTACAGTGAGGAACAAGAGCATTGATAATAATTACCACCATAATTGTTATTCAGCGGAAATCTTGCCTCAGAATTAAAAAAGAGAAAAACTTATACTTTCTAAGGTTTTTTTTTAATTGTCTGCCTGCCTATCTACTTACAATACTTATCTCTCTCATTAATATAAAATTTAAAATACTTTGATCTGTCAATTTTTAAACCCTAAATATCCTGATTTTTCAGTGCATGTTATTTCCTTGCTTATCGTGGCAAGAATCACAACAGTTAAAGTTTAAATGGCAAACAAGTGCTCCAAAATACCACTGGGGAATATTCTGCATAGTTCTGAATAGGTTTTAATTTTGAACTTCTTTAATAATGGTTTGGCTTCCTTTTACATTCTTTAATAGCATTTTGTTTATATAGTTATTTGATGACTTATCTTCTGTGTAACACTCGTAGAAGGTTCTTCATTCATCCATACTCACTGCTCACACCACACTAGAAATACAATTTTAATGAAATTTCACTCCTTTCCTCAAGTGATAAAAATCAGGATGGCATCCACTGCACAGTGTTCTCCTAAAAAACCATGTTTTCCTGATTTTTCATGTTCAGAAAACATTCTTATAAAGGAAAGATTAAAACTTCAGTGTGAATATCTCAAGAACATCCTTGTGAAACACTGGCTTGTCCACTGAGTCCTGGAGGGAAATCTGGAATCCTGCAGGAGTGTTTGCAGATTCCCAGCTCCGCAATTTGCTGAGCTGTGCAGGGTTTGGGGTTTTTATTTTCTCTGCATTGTATGAAACCTTTTATTTGATAGCAAAGCCTGGATGAATCTCCCAGTAAATTATTTCCCCAAGTGTTCCCTTAAAACCAGGGCTGACTCTCAGTCTCTTTATCTGTAAAGCACATCCCAGACTAAAGTGGTGCTGCTGCCAGTGCCTGCTATGTTATTAATGCTGCTCTAATTAGGCCAATCAGTTTTAATTAGTACACTGTCATGTAACAATCTCATAAAATACTTTGTGCAAGAAAATTGATCTAACTTTAATGCTAATTAGTTTGCTAGACTCCCTACCTTAGAAATGGGAATTGATTGCTTCCCTTTGACTTCTCCTTCTTTCCTATTCAGTAATTCCCCCTTGAACTCTGTATTCTTTTATTTTTTTCAACTCACATGATTATTTTTTGTGTGTCCCTGTGTCTCCCCCAATTAATTCTGACCATAACCCCATCTCTAGTGTAACCTGAAAAGAACGGGGCTTTATCACTTGTCAGAGAGAGCCTTTTCCTGCGTTACATTTTTCCCTCTGAGGAATTTGCCAGATCAGAGCCCTGTAATGCCAAGGACTGTCTCAGAACTAAAGCTGACAGGGTTAGTCCCAGGTCAGCCCCCTCCTAAATCAAAGCCAGAGAGGAGCTAAGGCTGTGCCTGCAACTGGAGATTTATAAAGACAGTAGCATTAACATTACAAAAGAAGTATTTTATTGGGTTCCACATGGGATTTGTTTACTGCTGGTAAACTGCAGAAGAGTGAAACAATGAGGTTAATAAATGAGAGAGTGAGCAACAGATAAATCAACCACTCCCTGCTGCTCTTAAATGCTCCTTAAAATTGGGATTAATTTGGCTAATTGTGAGCACGACAATAATGCGTGAAAAGCCTGAAAATTGTGGCTGTGTAAATTTACAGTGTTGTTCTGGTTCAGTTCTGCTGTCTGGTTTTTAATAGAAAGCAAATTAATAGGCAGAGGCAAAGCTGACTGCTACAATTTGGGTCTCTTTTGTTCTTCCTTTCAATAATAAAGGACAGGGCAAGTTGCAAGTGGCTACAAAGAAGATAGAGATTCCCTTTTTACAAGATGAGGAGTCATGTGTACAAATTACTGCCAGGGAGACTCCAATTAGACAGAAGAGGGAAATTTTTTACAGCCATTGGAATAATCTCTCATGTACTTCACTCTTGGACACTTTTAAGCTTCACCTGGACAGGGTGCTGGGTCATGTTTTTCAGAACATGCCTTTGCCAGGAAAGAATGAACCAGATGATCCTTGAGGTCCCCTGCTATCCTATAATTGCTTTGGGATATTTATAAGATAAAATCCTAAACCAAAAAGTTTGACCATCTTGCAAAGTTTGTTTGCAAAGACAAGTATTTTAAGCTTGGCTTCTAAGGAGTGAACCTCCAAAGGACTTTTTCAGTGCATGAGATGTTCACACAGCACGACTCGTGTCTTTTCCTGGGCAGTTCAATATTTGTTTCTGCTGTTGTGGTGCAGATGATGGGAATAAGCAGGAGAAGAATCTCTCTTATTGAGCCATCAGTCATTGTCCATTTTTGCTTATAGTGACATTTGTCATGTTCAAAGGTGAAGTTTTCCCCCTGTTTCTTAATAAAATAAAAATCAAAAGGCTGCTATAATTTGATGAATGTACCTGTGTCAGAGAAATACTCAGAGGCATTATGTATGATGTCAAATTATATTTTCGTGCAATTTATTAATTTAGGGAATAGATACTTTCTCAGTCTTCAACTAATTCTTGTTTTATTAGGAGTATTTTTCTTTTCTTTTTAACCTGTGGCTACCAGCTAGGAAAGATCCATGTAGTGTAGGGTTGAAATAATGGATTCAGCTCATCTCTCACTCAAAAAGAGCAAAGGTAGGAAATATTGGAAGAAGGAAAGGATGTTCTCCAGCCTGCAGATGCAATTAAATATGTATGTTTAAAATATACGTATATGCTCACACATAATTTTAAAATAAAAGTAAATCAGGAGGGGTCAGGAATTTTATATTGGATTTTTTTGTAACAGAAAACTACTGTGCTGCTATTCTGAGTTTTTAAGGTGCTCAGAGCTGATGAGGTTTCTGCTTGGTGGTTCAATATTTTAATTTGCTTTGGTGTGTGACTTTTCATAGATATCTTATTTGAAAATGCATCTTATGGCTAAACAAGTTGATTTCTCATTGGAATAATGCACACTTTGGGTTGTTCTTTTTTTTCCTCTAAAATCTCTTATTCACAAACACCCTTTTAAAATAAGGAATGAGCTCATGATGAAGTCAAATGGAGATTTTATTGATCCTAAGGCGTGCTCACTTAGAAAAAGGCAGAAGAATAAGAAGAGAAACAGAAAAAAAACCCAAAAACTCAGGCAAATGTTCAACAATGCTGATGTTGCAACAAAGATGTGGTGACTGGGTCTTTGAATATAGATGTTAGATTGAGGAGGACACTAAATCCTGAAAATAACCTGTGTCCTGTGCCTCAGGCTCCCTTTAGCTCCAGACTGGCTGCTTATCAGTGCTTTGTATTCAGTGCCTCTCAAAAATCTCTGTGATCTAATGAATACAGCAAAAATTCCACAGCCAGCTGGCAAAAAAAAAGAATCTGTATCTCCTGGCTGCAGTGGCACAAAGGGGTCATATTTGGAGTTATGATATAGTTGTGAACTCTGCCTGTTTCAGGGTGTGAAAGGTCTGGTGCAGAATCTCCACAGAACAGCTGAGTGCAAGTGACTTTTCTGCCTTTGTGCTGCCTGGCTGGGTCACTGCTGACCTCATCATCCTACCATTCAACAGAATATCTCCAAGTTTTGAGGCGAAACAGGGAGCAGAGGGGAAACAATCCCACTTTGGGGAATTCTGGTTGGTCTTTGGGTACTTTAATGCTGGGGGGGAAAGGGGCAGAGGCTTTGCCATGGCCAGGGTTAATGCACTGCCCAGGGGCTGAATCCATCACCCTGTGCCAGGACACTCCAGGAAAGGCACGAGAATGCCAATTTTAGAAGAGAAAGAGCAGTCAGAAGAGAATTGGTTTAAACCCAGCGTCTGAACAAGGTGGCTACTTCATTTTGGGGCAAAGCAGGTCGTTTCTGCAGCTGCAGGAGGGAGCTGAGTGGCTCCAAACAGAGGAGGGAGGCTTCGAGAAGGAAGGGGCAAATGGGATTGAATTGCTGCTTTGGAAAGTGCAAAACACTCGTGTTGTTGGTGCAGGAGGGAGCAAACAGGGTGCTCTGCTCTGCTGCTGGGTTTATTTCATCTTTTTTTCAATAAGGAAGGGTTTGCTGTTATGAGCAGTATCAGTAGTTGCTTCAGCTGACACATAAAATGCCCTTATTTTTTCCCAGGTTTGATACAAGATGAGCTGGGCTGAAGGTAACTCTGATAAGGGCCTTGAGAAAAGGAAATGGGAAACTTTAGAGGCAGTTTGAGTCCATATCTTGGTGGGAACTGACCCCCAGGCTTGGGGCAAGTTGTGCTGTGCAGATGGCATCTTCCATCAGAAATCACCTGCTGTGGAGCCAAGGATCTGGTGACACGCTCTGTGGCTTCCAGCTCGTGCCTGAAATCAATTAATCTCTTTTCTGGGCTTCCCAGAGCATGAAGAATTTGTATTTAGGAAGTTCAGAGAGATTTAATGAGAGAGGGAATCTCAGGTTGTAAGTCTATGCTGCAAAAGTTTTATTTTTCATGGTTTTAGTGTCTGTTGTTTCCTTCCCCTGGCAGTATGTTCTGGTCTCCAGGGAGTAAAGTGCCTCATGTCAATCAAGTTAGCTTCTTGTGGGTTGTCCTGTTGAATATATATATATAAAAATAATCAAAACAAAAATAATCCTGCCCAAAGGGTTGTTTTCTAGCCTGGGTTTTTTAATTAACCTGATTTAAACCAGGTTGTAGCAGCGAAACTCAGGAGGTGACAAATTGCTGCATAGGGACAGGAATGAGTAGCCAGGACAAATTAGTCTTAATTAAAGCTAATTAACACTTAAAGCCAGTCCTTTTACAATAGTTCCTGTGTCATGAAACCTCAGTCTCAAAGGTCACATTTTGGAACAGCTGAAAAAGTTCAAGTGTAACAATGGGCATTATTTGAGGTAATTGCATTGCTCCATTAAAAACAGAAAACTGCCTTTTGAAGGGGTAATTCAGATATTCTTGAATGATAATTTGCATTAGAGAGCTGCTTTTCCCTCCAGCATGAGGTGGTATGAGAGGGATGCAATGGCATGGGGCATGGCAAATGGGCCCTTTCTGTAACTTTGGCCACGAACTGACTAAAGAAGGTTTCACCTTTCTTCAGGCTTGCTTAATTTCCTCTCGTCCAGCATCTTCTTTGTGTATTCATATCCCTTTTGTTGTTTAAATTCTGGGTTTATGCAGTTCAGTCTTTTATTTAATCAGGTACACTAATCCTCAGAGGTTTTTCTTTTAGTCTCGCTTTGAAATCAGCTTTCACCGAATCTAACATTTGTTGAATGTTAGAAGTAAAGATTACTAAGATCTTCATATGATTATTTAATTGTTTTAGCTAGAAATTCAGATGTCACTTTTACCATCATAGCTAGGGCATGGATGTGTAACAAATGGTTAACTGCATTCCTGTGTGTTTGTATTTCACAACAGGGGAAAAATCCCAGAAGTTTTGCTTATATTGAATAGTTCTTTCTCAATAAATGTCATGCAGATAAATTTAAATCTTCATATACAGGCCTGCTGACTGCCATTAGTCCCAAAAATGATAAATGCCCAGAGATATTGGCAATAAAATACCAGAGTTATACAGGGGATTATCCTTATGAAAACATGTTTGGGAGAGCAGAATAAATTGTGTCCTCATGTTTATAATTGGAAAAAGAGCCTGCATCCATTATTACTTTAAAATAACATCTTTGCCTTAGTATTTGCTGGGTGATCTGTGGGTTTGCTGCCTGGTAAGATAGGGCAGTAAAACAATTCTTTTAAAAATGAGTGATGCTTAGTATATATTTTCTGTAGAGCAGTGCTGGAGTGTGAGAGGTGTCAAACAATCCTGTTTGACACCACTGGGTGTGACACCACATCATGTGAGGGAGATCCCCATTATTAAAGAGCTTATTTTCTTTTATTTCTGTCTCTGTTTCCCTCCCCATGTTTTAGATTTATGAGCCACTGTAAGCTTTTCTGACTGCTCCTGAAAAGGATTCCTGGCTGCCGTTGCTTGCAGCATCCAGCAAATCACTCATTTCACAGTGTTTCTTTCTTTCATTAGATGGTATTTCTTCATTTTTTGTACATCCCTCACACCTCACTACAGTAATTTTGAAGGTCTCAAACAAGAGAAAGAAATATTTTATTCTTTGTTGTTTTGAAAAGGGGATTCAGTCAGTTCTGGTCATCTTTTCTTTGTCACCACATCATGAAAAGTAGTGAAAGGCACCTGCACATTAAAATGAATGCTAATTTACAGATTCTATACATTGGAAGAGTTGATTTTTACCTTGAACAAGAAGGACGGACTCACTGACCTAATGATGTCCCTTGTGGTGCTGTTTTCTCTGCTTCTGTTCATGAGGAAAAATGCTTTTTATTTTTGTATCAGGTGTTTGGCATTCAGCAATTTATTTATTTTATTTTGATATTCTTTGCAGTTTAGCCAAACAACACCCATTTTGTTTCAGGGTGAAGGTTTTCCTCTGATGTGAGCTTTGTTTGTGAGGCACTGATGTTCCAGCAATGCCAAATGATAGTGACAAATAGGTGTCTTTAAAATATTACTTATTAGAGAAAATCTGCACCAAAAAAAAAAACCCCAACCCAAACAACCCCAAAACAAACCAAACCAAACAAAAAAGAAAAAAACAAGAAAGAAAAAGTTGTTTGTTTGTTTTTCCTTGGGAGAAACAGAGCAGATATTTAGTTTGTCCATTGGGCTCCTTTCTGTCTAGATTTGGGAAGACCCCAGAATTTCCTGTGTCCACCTCATTGGGAGATGGGATACCCCTGGAGAGATCCACATTTTGTGATGCTCCTAATTATTTAATATTCCTCCTGAGCTCTAAGTGAACCAGATAAAGGAGCTGCATTTTTATTTGAAGCAGTCACACAGCAAGTTTTCTCTCCAGTCTCTTGGGTGTGACTGAATTGCTCAGCTCAGGTGCTGATCTTATGGGACTTTCCCCTTGCTTTTATTTCATTTAATTGATCTTCATTCCTTTGTGTATTTTCCTTTTTCAGCGCTCCACTGTTAAACAGCTGTCCTATAACCCAACAGGTTATGAGCCACTTCATTTTATTTCCAGTTTCCTCCTAAACTGTCTTTTCAAGCCCTTTTTAATGTCTTTCTTTTCCCACCTGGTCTCCTGTCCAGAAGGACACAGAATTCAAAGCAGTGTCTTCCCCAGCCCAGGGGTGCTGGACACTCCCAAGCAGTGCTGGGTGCTCAGGGCTTGTCCACAGGGTGTTTTCTGAGCATGTTGTGTGGCACAGGAAGCTCCTACTTCTTTTTCTCTTTTTGCTAATGACTGCTTAGTTGCAAACTTATTTTAGGGTTTTTTAGGTTTGTTTGGTTTTTTTTTAACTTACCTTCTAATGAGGCATATCAATATGTTCTACAAGCAATATCTTTTTCAGGAGCCATACAATATATTATTTTTCCAGCTGAAAATACTGCCCTAGTTTTCAGTATCACCTGCAAAGGTAATTAATGTGATTTTTGCACTTTTTCCGTGTCCTTCAAGCGATGCTTTAAAGCTGTTTCTGCAGGGAGAGTCAGTGAGTGCATTCTTGTGACTTCATTTCTTGCTGGTGTACAGTAAGAAATGGGATGTTTTGATCTTGGACTCAGGTTGGTTTGGAATAACCTTTCAGCAAAGGTTCTGTGATGCATTAGTGAGAGGGTGGGTAATTATACACTCCTTGCTCCTTTTCCAGCTGGTTTTGCCATTCCCTTCACCAGGTCCTCCCTATTGTGTTTAGAGGAACTGCCCCTCTGGTCTTAAAAACCATCCTCAGCCAAATCTTGACATCTCTGATCTGTGCAGATCTTCACACCTCCCTCTGTGGCCACTGTAAGGCAAAAGAAAGGGAGGAAGAAAAGCAGTAGCTGTCTCAGATGTGACAGTGCTGATTTCACTCATATCCCTGAGGATAATGACCTTGCGAAGGTTGCCTGTATTTTTATTTGGGATTGTTTGATACTAAATGAGCCAGTAATGCACCTTTCTTTCAGTGAGCCTTTGCAAGCTCCATTAATCCTACTTTTAGAGACAGACATTTCTAAATCTTCCAGGCCATATGTTAAGCTTACAGCCTCATTTGTTATCAGTCACAACAGGTCTACTTAATATTCTTTTGCTACATGGTACATATGTGAAAACTGCTATTGCTGGAAGGATGAGATGGTCTTATGTGCCAGCAATGCTTCATTTTTACAGCAGATCTCTTCTAACTACTGTGCAGTGACCAGTGCACAAGAAGTTTGCACTTGAAATCATGTGCCCATGAACTATAGTGAAATATATATTTTCCTCCACATGCAGATTTACCAGGAGGAAATTTATTTTATTTGGCAGATGTGGCTGTATCATATTTCCATTAAGAAGAAGTTGCTGAGTCAGGCATTTCTGAGATTTTTTGTGATTTGATTAAGCTCATGCCATAATTAATCTGCCAGGGTTTTGGGGTTTTTTTTGCAGATATTACACTAATGTTTCTGAGATATGTTTCATTAATTTGTTGCTGAATCACATTCTCACACCAATGGAACTCCCAGGTGTGCTGCTACACCGGTGCTTTTAATTGCATTTTATTTACTGTGCTGCAGAATTATCATTTTGCTTTCATCAACACTTAGGGGTAATTTAATACACGAAGAATAAATTTGTTAAGATCAAAGCCCGAAGTGTGGTGCTTATTCCTCCATTTCTGTGGTAGTTAAAACCTTTAGGTTAAACATGTGTTAACATAACTTCAGAGTGTATCTTGTGGAGGAAAATCATGTCTTATTGATAGACTTGCAAGATATTTCATTTCTCAGTACCTGATAAGTAGAAAATTAAGACAATTAGCAGAGTGTAAAGATCATATGAGGTGACATAGCTGTTCCATGGAAAAGGATTCTGTGCCTTTGCTATACAAAGCTTGTGTTCAAAGTGCAATACATGTAGTTCACCAGCTGTGAGTGGTCCCCTTGGAACTAGTGATGCTACTTAAGGTAGAAAGCACTAGAACAAACAGAAAAGGATGTAAAATTGCCTCAGCTGAAACACTGATAAAAGATGGGATGCAGCAAAAATCAATGTTCTCCTGCCAGTGTTATAATACTGAATATTTAAAGTGACTCTGCCTTGCCCTCCTGCCTCAAATGTTGGCTTGTGAATGAAGGGGAATTAAACTCTGCTACGTGCAAGTGCTTCCCATTCCCCAGCTATCTGTCATATGCTTGATGCAGGAGATGTTGGGTTTCTCTGCTGAGACTAACCCAGAAGTTTTGGGTACTTGCACACCAATGGATACTTGAGAGTCATGGCCATATGGAAAGCTATATGCCTTTGGATGTCCTGGAAAATAAATTAGTGAGTGACAGGTCCACAGCAATGGCACTGTGCATGAGCAATCAGCTGGGGAAAAAGAGCCTGGTTACAGGCATTATAAATGCAAACAACTGTTTGGCTTGAGGAGAGCAAAGTGAGCTAAAAAAAAAAAACACACTAGAAATAAATGGTCAGAAATAAAGGGAGCCAGTTTGGACTCGCTAATAGTTTTGTCTTCAGCAAACAACCTTAAGATCATGTTCCCAAAGGGGAGAAAATAATCCCAAAGTAAAATCCAAACCAAGAGGGCCACTCATCCAGTTTGGATGGATAACAAAGTGCTATAAGCTGCCTGGGGAGGAGAGAATAAAAAAAGGAGCCACTTGGGAGATTCAGTGTCTAGGCTGCCAAGGGTGACACAGAGGTAGCTGTTCTCTTGGTACAACAGATGAGATTTCTACTGCACACAGGAAAAGGAATTTAACAAAGACACAGGGCTGTGGATAAGAGGGAGAGCTGCCAGGACAATGAAAGAAGGTGGCTGTTTGGCTGTGGTGCACAGTTTGTTTTGATTGCCACTGAAAAGCACGCCCTGCCTGGCATGGGAAGGCATTAACACCACTCTGGCTGGGAAACTTGGAGGGCTCAATGTTATCCACACCTACCAGCTGTGTTTCAAAGGGAGCAATGCCATGTCTTTTACACAAGGCTGCCCAGTGCCCAGTTTGCTATGAAGAGGGAAAATAGTTTGTCTTTGGCTGGTACTGAGCAAGGTTTTAGAGGCCTTGGACAAATTGAACAGTATTTGAAACCGTGCCTTCATCTGCTGGCTGCAGTTCCTCATGTCTGTCCCTCTTGTGTTCATTGAAGTCCTTCTTACAAACTTCTTGCCTGTTTGTGGTTTGGTTCTGTATCAGACTGCAGCATTTCAATACCTGTGGTGAGGTTTTACAAACAAAGGGGTCATAACTGAGGAAGTCCCTCACAGTGAAGTTCTGGGAAAATATTTTAACCCAATTTCAGTGAATTAGCAATATGTACACCAAGCAGCAGGTGATCTACTGGCTCTAATGGAGTATTGATTCGCTGCTTCTCTAGTTGACATGGACCTTCTGAGGTTCCTTTCAACCTGATTTATCCTTTGGTCCTGAGCTTGTAGTCATACTGCTATATAGGACATCTTCCTCAGCTTGGTGTCACTGAAAGGAGTGGGTTGTCCTTGTGGCTGTTGAACAAGATACAGGTTTCATCTAAGTTCCCTTTTTCACATATTTAACAATGCAATTAGTGCCTTATTAAAAAAAAATATTAAAAAAAAATGAAGGTGGGAGGTGGGGAAGAGAAAAAGCAACGTGCAAAATCTCTGCTATGTTCAAAACACAAGAACTTTTCAGTCTCCACAAACCCCCATTCAGCAGAGGCGAGTGTGTTAGCTCTGCTACAGGCATGACTCTGATTGTTAAATACTGCCAAAAAGCCTCTTCCTGCTTGTCCATCGAGGGCTGGGATTTATTGGGAAGCTGTTTGCCTGGCTTTGGCAGCCCAGGATGCAGAGAGGGTTGCTCTGAAGTGAGGCTGTCTCGTCATGGATGAAATAGCACCGAGTGGGTTGATGTTGAGTTCTCTGGCACTAGGGGAGTTTTGTGTTGATGCAGACCTGTCTCCTCAGTACAAGCCAACATCAGCTCTCAGTTGCAGGCTCTGGTTGACATGGATAGTTGTCAATGTCTTTGAAGGCTGAGGTCAGAACAGTATCAGTGAAACCAGAGCTTTGTGTTTGCCAGAACCAATTGGAAAGCTAAAGAATAATTGATTTAGGAATATCAGTAATGCTCAGTTTTCTTAGGCCTTAACTCTGGGTTCAGCCTTGTGGCTGCAAGGATTTAGCTGCATAACTATGTCAGTTGGTAGATTTTAAATTATCTTTGTGTCTGACAACTACATCAGTAAAAGCTCTAGATGTAGCTGCAGTTAAAAACATAAAAACCATGGATCATAGTGTAATAGCTCATTTCATTTTCTATATTGTGTTGATGAAGGAGTATTTACATCAAATTGAGTTTGCCCTCTTGGAGGGCAGGAGAGGAGACAACAGGAACATTGCCTTAACTCTGACACCTTAAAGTCAACCTTCCTCCTTATCCCTCAAACTATCTCCTCTTCCTAAAAGCAATACTGCCTGTACTGAATTAGAAGCTCATTAACATAGTTATACTGCCTGTACTGAATTAGAAGCTCATTAATATAGCCACATTAAAAAACAAACCCAGGCAAACAGGGAATTGATTATTCTTTGGGCATCTCCCAACAGGTTGAACACCTCCTACAACTCATCCTGCTGACAAGTGTTGTTGACCTTGTTTAGGAAATATAAGCCAATTTCACCCAAACACTTTGCCAAAGAACTTACCTGGATTTAAGCACGGTGGGAAGGACAAAAAAGCTGTACAAATGCTACAAAAGCCTGATGGCAAAGACTGTGTAAAGCCTATGAATAATTGCTTCTCTGCTAGGTCTTTGTTCTATAAAAACTGTTAAGCACAAATACTCACAATTTTCTCCAGCAAGATGATATGAACACAAAAGCTGAACACAAACCAAGCCCCTACATGAGTGCAGAGCAGGTGAAATCATCACCACAGCCTGAATCATTTGTACTGCCTTCTTTATGAGGAACACAAAGGCAATTCATCCATTTGGGCTGCTGCTGGACACCAGCAGAGAGGAAGGGTAACAGCATAATCTGTTAGGGCGTTGGTTTGGCAGATGGTGGGTTGTGTTTCCACCTGGAGGCTGCCAAGTCCTCACTGGGTCCAGATTTCAGACTTCAGTCTCTGCCATTGGCAGCAAACAAAGATATTTGCAAAGGGATGTTTGCAGAGGGCCAGACACTGTGCCAAGAGCATCTCTTATATGTCCATCGTTAAAGCTCCTGGGTGCTACGAGACAAATATTGAAAGGAATAGAGCCACTATTATGAATAGTTTCGTATTTAAAATAATTACTTTTTCCTCCCTCAAAACCAAAGCAAAACAAACAAAAAGCCCCAGCAAAACAAAACAAACAAGCAAAGAAACCTAAGAAGCTTCCTGAAGAAATTTAGCTGCCAAATTGACACAACAATATCGGAGGCCCTGCTTGGCTGGGAACAGGTTGTTTGCCTGGACCAGAGGATGAACAGGAGAAGGAAGGGAGGTGGTTCCATAAAGCTGGACCCCAATTTGAGCAGGTGACCTGGGCGTGGATGAAATTTAAAATCCAAGGTGCTGTATTTCCCTGGTAACTTGTTCTAGGACTTGGAAGCTGTTCTTGATGGTTTATATTTGTGCATTGGCTGTACTCTGTTGTGCTGGCTTGTGTCTTTAAGAGACCCAGAGTCATGAGAGTGTTCATCCAGAAGAGTCTTGGCTTGCTCAGAATTACACAGAATGTGCTTTGGGTTTGTCTGCCCCTACAGTCTTGACTTCTGTAAAGTAAACCTGATGCAGGACCCTGGTTTGATGAGAACAGAAAGCAGAGCTCGTGTATTGGTATTTTATTAATATGATACTTAACATAAAACCATTTCCTATTGTTTTTGTAATCCTGCCTCAATAAGTGGCTGCTGACACATCACTGTGAAGACTTTAGTGTCAATGAGCGGGGTCTTGTTTGCTTTCCACATCTCACTGGCTGTGAAAAGCTTGAATCAAGTCATCACCCTTTCAACAAAATCTACCACAAGAAATATCCAAAATGTAAAGTCATTACTGGGAGCAAACATATAGACACACCCCACCCTCACACCTTGGTACTGCCTGGGGTTAATTATATTAACATATGAGCAATAATTGATTCCCACTTCACTTGAGGTAAAAACATGCCTGGCCTTTTAAAGGAGTGTATCACCTCCATCACTCACCTGAAAAAACAGGATGCCTCATTCCAGACTGTCCAGGGCAAAGGACATTAAAAGCTTCCTGTTTCCTTTATCTTGCTTTGATTACTTCATATATTGAGCATGCAGCTGGCTTTTATGTTGCTCAGGAGATGTGGGATTGTGGCAGCAGGGGTGGGAATGCAGGTTGTACCATGACTGGAGTTAGGTAGAAAGAGTGGTAGGTGCTGTCATGCTCATCTGGGATGTTAGTGGGAACTTGGGAGAGGACAGCTCTATTTCTGATTTTAGGAGTGTCCCAGCCACTGGAATAATGAGGGGTAGAGAAGATAATGAAGGGTTTGCAATTCGTTGTCTGTCCTGTAGAGGCTGCACTGGCAAATAAAAGGCATGCAAACAATTTTCATCCAGAGAGAGAAATTTGAGAGTAAACACCAACCACAAAAAAGTAAACCCTGCCTAAATAGCTTATAAAAATCCATTCTTCATCCTCTTGCATGGAGAGTGAAGGTGACAGAGACTGTGTGGAGGTACTCTAAGGATACAGCTCTGTCCTCAGGACAAATGTTGGATTCTGCCACAGGAGAAAGCAGTGCTAGAGTGAAACCTTCACAGGGACATTTGCCTCCTGTTTCCCTTCCAGACAGCCCATGCTTGTTGAGCCACTTCTGCTGGCACCCTGTTTTAATGATCCCTGGAGCAGCAGGAGAGCAGCCATATGGCTTGCAGTAGCTTGAATTTTAACAGAGAACTGAAAGAGAGACTAATTTCCCTTTTTTTTAATTTTTTTTTGGCCTGGATAATGCTTTGAGCCCTTTTTTTACACAGTCTAAGACAAAAAATTTGGAAGCTCCCAGGCAATTTCAAACCAGTGGGAGACCATCTTGAGGTTTGCCTGGAGGACGGTCCCTCACAGCTGCCCCTGGAGAAGCCTCAGTGGGTAGCAAGCAGATGGCTCAGCTCTGTCAACATTAGGATGTCTCCTAAAAACACCAGATTTTGGAGGCAATGAGGTTCTGGCTAGCTAACTACATCTGAGATGCTCGTGGGCATGGCTCTCTTTCAGCCCTGCCCTTTCTGCGAGGCAAAACAGAATTTTAATCCTTGAGAGAAAAGTTTGTGATGGAGCCATGTGAAAATGAGGACTGCAGCTTGTTTGCTAATAGTGGAATACTGGGTTTGGCAATGTAGGAGGGCTTTTCTAGCTTTACAGTCCCATAGTATTTGTAAAAATTGCTTTATAAAAAATACCCCAGTGGGTGGTGTGAGTGGATTATGGTAAATATAAATAATTTAACATACTGAATAATTAAAACCTGCCTGGGAAGAGTTATGTAGGTAATTTAAATTTCAGGTGTTCACAAAAAAAATAGAACAGTGAATGCACTACAATTTGGGATTGCATATTAAATTTGTGCTGTTCAAGTGAGTCCAAATCTGAACTGAGTCCAAATCTGAACTGTAAGCACTACAGGAAATGCCACCAAGAACAGCAAATCTCAAAGCAATGTGAATATGTGCATTACTCTTGGAATTAATGGACTTTCTCCTCAAAGAAGACAAAGTGACTTTCAAATGGGACCTGCAAGTACATTACAGCTCCTGGGAAAACTCCCCTGGCTTTCCCTTCATATAAAGGTCACTGCAAATTGGGAAGTTTAATTCACGTCCTGCATGTTTTGTGCCACCAGTCCCTGGCTGATAAATAAGAAAAGTGGATTTGTTCTTGAAGGGGGGGAGTGAACAGCATAAAATTGGCCAGGTGCTTCTCAGGAGGAGGGTTTAGCCACACCTTGGGCTGCAGAATGCTTTTTATCTTTAGAAGTATTTCTAAACTACTCATTACTTTAGTATAAAGAATGACAAAAAATATATTCAGTGAGGGATCAAAGGGATGACACAGGAAAAGAGAGCCCAGATGCAGGATTGCCATTTCTGGGTTGATGGATTACCTCAAAACACAGGCTGCTAAATTTGGATGTAGAAACTCCAGAAATCAAATCATTGTTGCCCCAAATGAGGCGAATGAGCTCGATTTGTTTCTGCAGCTGAAGTACAATAGTACCTGATTTTACATTAAAAAGCCAGAAACAAATGAAATCACTGCGAGAGAACCATGTTTGCGAGTCATCAGCTGAAAGAAAAGGTGGAAGAGAGAGCCAGAGTCGTTGTAAAGAAAAAGATTTTCAGAAATCCTTGTTATACATGAATACAGATTTGCTTTCAGGCATTGCTACACTCTGTGTGTGCTGGAGAGCAGGAAATGAAGCTTCAGGAAGGTTCTAGGGCTGCTCTGTGCTTTTACCCACAGCACATCCATTCTCTCTGCTGTTTTTCTTTTCTTCCTGTGGTGTGAACTTCATGTATGTTATACACAGAAATATGCATGAGTGAGAGGCTGTGTGAGGGGAAGAAGTAAGAATTTACTTGTGTAATGAGGTTTGGATAAAAGATCCTTTGTTGTTAGTTGTTTGTTTTGAGGATTTTTATTTATTTTTATTTTTTTATTGTAGTGAGCAGCTGCCTTTTCCTCTAACAAGAAGAAATCCTCCAGCACAGGGCAGCAATATCACTTTGAGAATTTAGCAGCTCATAAGCTCTGTCATGTTTGTTACAGGCAGTGCTGCTTTGGGATTTATTTCTGGGGTATAACCTCAGTTACATTTGCCCTGTAGGAGCACTTTCACTGAGGTGCCCCTTTGTGTTTGAGCTACAGAGATCAAAAGATTTACTGGAGTTTATTTGCCACTGCCTTGCCCTTCTTCTTAGTGTCTCACCACCAGGGAAGGAAGGTGGGAAGTGGCTGTGATGGGCTGAATGAGAAGCTGGGTTAGTGCTGATTATGTGTACAGAGCAACTAAAACACAAGGAGAAAGAATAACCCATCCTCTGTTCTCTGGTTTCTAATTTGCTGATTAAATAGATGTCCCTCCAGGTGTATTTCCCTTTTCTCACAACTAAGAATTGCAGGAGGACTCTCATGGCTCTGTCTTCCTAAAGCAGCACTGATGTTTCTTGACTTACCTGCAGGTGAGGATTGTAAAAGGATAGGAATTTGAATGGAATTTTGAATGCAAACAGAAGGGAAAGTTCTGAAGAAATATGATTATACTTAAGTCTTTTTTGGTTTGTTTGTTTGTTTGGGGGTTTATTGATTTGTATAGAATTAAACACCAGTTTTCAGAAGGCTTTTCCACCTGGTTGAAACAATTGGTGAGGACTACAGGAAGGCTTTATTTTGTTTTATTTTAAGGAAAGGAAGTCTCCAGGTCTTCATGCTGTGGATCCCCAGGTTCCCTCCTCTCCTCAGCACAGCCCTGTGTGCTGGAGAAGGTACCATGTCCCTTGGAGGATCCAAGCCTTGTGCTTCCCCAAACCTTCTCCCAGAGAGGGGACAATTGTGATCCCTTCATCCATGTGGGTTTTCTACAAACAGCAGCTCCCTGCCTGGCTCCTCACCTGCAGTGGGAGAAGGGGAGGAGAGAGGAGCTTCACAGCCCCCCACACCCAGCAGAGATGATGCTTCAGGTGTGGTCTCAATTTGGAGATGCTGTTTAGAGGAGTTGGGTACCAGATTCAACAGGGGAACAGCTTGTTTTGACTTGCTAAGTTTTAGGTGCCTTGTTGAACCTTTCATCCAAGCAGATCTTTCATTGTAGCATCAACCTGTCAGAATGGATTTGGGAGCCCATCCCCTCCCCAGCAATTAAAATGGCAGTAATTTAGCAAAAGAAGGCCTTGCAGAATCAAACCTGGCAGCTTCCACACAGCTTATGCTAAAGATCGAGGTGCTACCTATTTAAGCATAAAAAGTCTATAAAATGTCCACTTTGATCCCTCACCATAATGACCTGCAGCTCCCTGGACTGCACTGAATATGCAGCACAAATCAGATTTCTGGACAACCAGATCTGTGCTCCTACTTCACTTGCTATAAGGCAGTAATTAATTTTCCATTAATTTTCACACAGATTACACTTTCTTGAATATTAACAAAAAAGGAGTTAGAATCAAAACATAATCCAGAATTCACAACAAATAAAAATACCAGCTTTTTGTTTTAATTCGTGTCACAGGGTCATCTTTTGGGTCGATTCATAAAAAGAAATATCTGGCAGGATTAATTTCACATAACTTTAGGCATCTGCAGTAGATGTAGCTCTACACTTGGCTTTCTCACCTCTTTCTACACTGGTAGTGACAAGAAATGAGCAGTAGGGAATGACTCAGTTGAACTTCTTCAGGCAACCAATTAGGCTGTGATTTAGGGTGACACAATGGGCACAGGAAAGCCTCTTTCTTCCTGGTGGCATTCAGAAACCCCCTGGAAGGGGCAGGCATTCAGCAGAACACTCTTCCAGGTGACTTCTGTGCAGGTAAAGATGAACAAATACCAGCAAAAGGCAAAACAATTAAAAGCATATTTGCTTTACTTGTTATTGTTTCTCCAAAAGGAATAAGACCAGGAAATATTTGCTAGTTATGTTCTATTTGTTGAAAAAAAAAAATCAGAACACAAATAGATGTTAAAATGTTTCATTCAGATATTTAACAGTAAAATTTCCTAGGAGGTAAATATGGGTTTTGGTTTCTTAAGGTCCCAAAACTCTTCCACAAAAACTTTTCCCTCAGACAACACAAATAATTCCCTTTTAAACAAGGCTTCTATTTCCCCAGGGAAGTCACACATCTTTGCAGCTGTAAGCCTTCTGTTGAAGACCTGTTATGCCAGGATAGATTAGCACACCACTTTTCCATATGTGAACACTGTAATTTTCTGCTCATCCCCTTGTTTGCTCAATTCCTTCTCTGTGTGTAACGACAGATTTTATTTTGATGGTGATTAATAACCCTTCATTGTTTTAATGTGATGTTTAAACCAAAATGCACTGCTTAAACTCCAAACATATCCATCTAGCTCAGGGGCACGAGGCAAAATCCCAGAACTCAACATTGCAGAAATACTATTGTGTGTGCCAGCTGCAGACACATTTTGGTTGAAGTTTTGCTCCTGAATGCATTTATTACATGGCAATATTGGTACTGTGTGGTTTAGAACATATGAAACAAGGGATATCCTGATTTCCCCCACTGAGAAAAATTGTGTAGTGGCAGCGCTGGCCTGGTACCTACTGAAGAGTGTCTTCAAGGGTAAGGACTTGCATGAATTCAAACATGCTGCTGCTGCATTTAGAAGCTCTGCAAGTCCTTGTTGCCAGATTTCAGTCATCTGGAGCTCTCTGGGACTAAAGATGAGCTCCTGTGGTCAGCAGAGTTCCTGCAGGGGTCTGTAGGCAAGAGAGGGATGTGTATTTATATTTATTCCACAGCAAATTGAAGCTGCTGTTGTGAGTTGTTTGTAGTGGTGGAGGTGTGAACTTTTGCTCTGGTGCTTAGTGTTGTTTCCTGTAGTGTGGGTGATGCTGTGTGTCAGAAAAGCCTGAACTCTCAATGATTGCATTCATGATGCCATTTTTTATCAAAATGTAGTTAATTCAAACAGAGAAAATTGACATTTTCTGTTGTTTGTGCAAACTGGAATGGCTTGAAAAGGCAGAACTGAAATCTGCCCCTCAGGACAGCAGTGCCAGGTTAGTTACTCTCTGTGTCCTGGCAGATGGGGGGGTTCAGGTTCTCCCAGGAAAAAGAGAGGTCTGAACTGATATCTCTGCTGGTTTCCATGCTGATATGAATGGGCTGAGGGCAAAGGTGGGACCAGAGATTGTGTTTAGGGGGAGAGAAGAGTAAATTCAAAGCTCTTCTTTGAAGAAAAAACTCCCTGTAGCCAATGCTGGCTGAGGCTTGGAGAGAGCTGAAACCTTTTAAGAGTTTGGCCAGGGGATGTGTAAGTGTAAATTGCACAAATAGATCAAAAAGGCCTTTCCTGTGTTTCAGGAGCTGCTACATGAACATAAACTAATAAAAGCCAAAATGAATATACAAGCCTATCAGTAGAGCTTGCCTTTAGAATGGACTGAACAAGACAAAGAGAAAATGTGCTTAGGCATCAAGGTGACTTTCATTGGAGGAGTTTGCTGTGTTTGCCTGGCCATTGGGGAAATAAGGACAGGCAGGGGAAGGGAAAAACAAAGCAAGTGCTTGCAAGGCCACATGGGCAGGCACCAAATGGCAGTGCAGGGGCAAACAGCAGCAAGGGGGTTGCCAATAATGTAATGCAGAGCTTGTGTCATACTCAACGAGATCATTGGCATTTGAAACACATCCATCACCAGTACCCAGTGCAGGGGAGAGAGGATCAATAGTATTTACCCTTGCTTGATGTACAGCCTTCTGTGACTTGGGTTTGGCTACCAAGCTCCAAGGTGACTACCCTCTCCCCTGGCTGAATTTTAGCCTGTGTGCAGCTCAGTTAGAAGATTCTGTGCAGTCCCTCCAACTTTATGAGGATCCTGCCTCAGTTTGGGGAAAAAAAGAGTCTCTTTGGAGCTTGCTATGTTATCAAGAGTACTCTGTTGCACCCTTCTATTGTTCCTCTGAATGGAACAGTGTTCATCAAAATGTAGCCACATTTTTATTGCTTAGATTTGAACACGTGTTTTTCTGACTTTTTTCATTTATTGGAAGATGACAGTACAGGAGGAATTTCATACATTTCTTCTGTCAAGATACACAGACCTGGAGGAATTAATTTCTTTTCTCATATGGGAAAGCTGTCTGCTACCTTGTGTCTTTGCTGTGCAGTGGAATTCACTCCCAGTGTCTGGCCCAGAGGACAGGGAAAAGCTGAAAGTCTAGATCCATTCACTATATATGCTGCCACTGTGCTTTTTAAAAATAAGGTGAAGTCTTGAAAGCAGGTGGAAACAGCAAGCACCCTGATTTAATTTTAATGGCATTTGTATCTCAAAGTTGCCCAGGCTGTTTTGAAAATACTCATGAACATGTCCTGTGTTGCTGCTGGTCTGAGAGAGAGACTCTATTGCCTTCCCCAAACAGCACTTGCTGCTTTCCAGATTTTACCAAAACACTGCACAGTTAACAGGCCTGCACCTATCTGATGCTTTAAGGTTCATAAGTATATTGATTTCAGCACAGCTTTTAGCACTTCAGTAATTTTAGGATAGAGCTTTGAACTAAATACCAAACTCCAAACTGTTGCTTGTGTTTCTCATCAAGGGTTTCTGGAGATATTTAGCAAGCTAAGGTACATCTAGTGTGAAGAGAGTGTGTTGGAAGAAGATATAGCCAAATTCCTTGATAGAGCTTTAGTCAAAGCTACTCAGAAAGGCCAGAATCCTCAGATTTGTTCCAAGCAGGTCAGAAGACGTGAGGAAGATGAAGAATGGGAGGAAAGGGTGGTCGTGGGAAACCACCCACCCAATTTGGGGAGCTGAGCCTAAGGGCAGGCCTGGAGAAGGTTCTGGGGATGGATGATTTTCAGGATGAGGGTATCCCATTAGATATGATAATTAGCCAGTATTATAAGATCCTAAAAGCGATCCTGTGTGGGTGTGGCAGTGAATTTTATGCACCTTGAAGCACTATAATTAAAGACCTGCTCTCTACCTCACTATCCTAACATTGCCCTGAGAACTTTTCTTTGATTTTTAGGCACCAAAACCAGCAATCCTGTGCTTCTCTTTGCCTCACCCAGTCCCAGCACAGCATGGGAGAGCATTATCTTGGTTTACAGCTTATCTTGCTCTAAACCAGCCTCCCAAATGCCAGCCATCCATAGGCTCCCTCTGGAGAGCAAACCCAAGGCAGGGGTGTCAGCACTCACACCCACAGGCTCAAGCTCCTCTTGTGTCAGCCCATCACATCTGCAAATCTGTGTAGCTTTAAAATTATTTATTGCCACACGGGGGAATCATGATTCATGTGAGGAATAGTAACTGATGTTAGTCAGGAAAGAAACATCAGAGGCTTTGAACAAATTGCCATTAAAATGCGTTTTCCGTATTATGACATTTATTTCATGAAACATTAACTTCATTTTCTGCAGACTGTTTTAACATTTAGAGTTAGAGGATTTCTCTCACTTTTGCATTACTAGATAACTATAATAATGCAGAGCCTATCGTAAAGTTTACAGAGAGCTGTAAGTCTGAAACAATGCTACAGCTCAAAAATAGAAATGAAACAAAGTCCAAAGTGAGAACTGTCAATGGAAATTGGTAGGAATTGGATATGTATGTAAATTACAAAAACTAATCTACTGAGATTCATAGGGCAAATAACTCCAGCTACTATTACTTGGCACCAAATAGAAACATTTCATTGAAAGTGCAGCTGCTAGAGAAATGAACTGATAAACATAAATTGAACATAAATGGCTGCAGGCTAAGTGCAGTATCAAACAGGGAAGGAACAGGGGGAAACTGGTGTTTGCACACAGGCACACACATGGATTCAGAGTGTTAGATACACACAAACACCTGAAATGGAGGAGATTGCTTTGCTAAGGAGCCCCAAGCCAGCAAGTTTCCCAGGTGGAAAAGCCTCAGCCACTCTGCCAGGGATGGAGCTGCTCCCACCCCAGGGTGGTGGAGCCTGTCCAGAACAGGATGGGGTGCTAACTATGGTCAGAGATAAAAGGGATGGGAGGATGAAATCAGGCTCTAGATTCCATGCCGTGTGATTTGGTTAATTTAATACACATTATATATGTTATATAAGAGCTACGTAAAGTCTTAGGCCAAAATCTGATATAATTTTTATGAGTTTAAATTTGGACTTACTCCTTTGCTCTTAATACTAGGGGGGAAATCTGAGGTTACACCTTACCCCTCTTCCCCTCCCATTCTTTGCTCAGAGTCCCAGCTAGATGTGTCTTTCACTTAAATCCTTTCTCTGAGTACACCCATTAGTAAACACTAAAAATACAAATAAAGCCATGTATATACAACTGCACATACAAACACCCCTCTCCTCCCACACACATAAATCGTTCTCTGCAGTTTCCTGGGACCCAGACTACAGATGTGGTATTTAAGAGTGAATGTGGCTAACATTTATTAGACTTGAACTGTATTGTGGGTAATTGTCCAGTAATAACCTTTGGTAAATTATATGAAGCCTTTACTTTACTTAACAGGGAACGCAGGCTCCCAAAACTCTAATATTATCATCATTCAAGATAATGAGCAACACAAACCATTCTATTACCAATCTAAAAGCAATAAATGTCAAAGTAAAGAACTATGCAATATTCTGGCCTGGAAGAACAAAGGACAAAAGTAATGATAATGCCTTTTTATATTTGCAGTCTATTATATCATGCATAACAAATGACCCTGTAATTGTAGACAGTGTTATTTTAACAGGTTGTAAAGGGAAAATGTTGGGAGTGGAAAGGGAGTGTTTTGAACAGTGCCCTGAAAAATGCTGTAGGGTTAGTAAATGGGAATACCTGATGATTTATTTGAATTCTATCCCAGTGAGTGTGCTGGATTACTCTCAAGCAGTTTTGTTTGTCACCAGGGCCACCCAGAGCTATGCAATAGGACACCAAGATCCTTGTTTGCCACGCTGATGCTTTTACTAATAACTTGGTGGTAGCCTCACTTTCTCCTTTGGCACAAGTATAAGCAAGGGCAAAAATACCTCCTAGAACACAGGTTATTGATTTATGGAAATCTCTTATTTGGGCATTTGTAGACCATTCACACAGAGGTCACACAGCATTTGGACATTCATTCATTTACTGTGAGCCCCAGGGTTACAACAAGTAAGGGGTGCTCTGTCTGCTGCTGTGCATATGGGGGCATAGATTCAGGGCTTCATGGATTTGCAGAATGACTTCCTTTTAATTTTTTTCTGTAAAACAAAGCAGAAGTTAGCAGGCTATTTGATCAGCATTTAGAGAAATATTTTTTTTTCAAGTTAGTGGGGAAGGAAATTGCTTGAAACTCAGGCAGCCAATGCCTCAGCTACCCCTTGGTTAAAAGGAAAATAATTCTCACTTTCTTGCACTTTGCATTCATTACCTCTTTTGAGAGAAACTTTTTACTCAACAGATGCTGTGTCTTAGTTTGCATGTGCTTCATCTCAGTGTATGAATGCCTGCAAAGCAAGGCATTCACTGAAACAAATACTTGTGGCACTATTTCTGTGGTTGAAAGAATCAATTCATGCAGCTTTGATGTGCCATGGAGGCAACTGGCACACGTGGCAATTGCCCTTTAGATCTCATTCACCAACATGCAGCCAAATTCTCTTCCCATGTCCCTGGATCTGGGAAAGTAAATCCATCCATCCATCTTGCTCTTTCTATGCTTGTGGCCATGAGAGTAGGATTTAACTCAAAGGGAAAAGGTTGAGAGTTCTTTGTCTAGAAATGAACCCTTTGCTGCCAATATGTTGCCTCACAGCTCATGTCATTCTTGATGTCTTCATCCCCTTGGCCAACACGAAATATTCCAGCAGATTCAGCACCCTACAGGGGTCAAGCTCTGTGTGGTTTCACCAGGTGAAATTCTATTCTGTCTTGCTCTGGTGCTTTGTTATCAACAGGCATATAGACCATAAATCACAGAATTATAGAATAGCTTGGTTTGGAAGGGACCTCAAAGATCCTCTGCCACGGGCAGGGACACCTTTCAGTATCCCAGGTTGCTCAGAGCTCCATCCAACCTGGCCTTGAACCCTTTCAGGGATGGGACATCCACAAATGCTCCAGGCAATGTGCAAATACGATATTAAGCTGGACTAACCTTGCTTGTATCACCTTTATTAAGCTTGTTTGACAAGCTCCCTTTGTCAGGTGTTTGCTGTTCCTCAAGTCATATTGCTTCACCACCCCAAAAAAGAATCCTCAATGCCTGTCAGAGAGAAAACAGCTGTAAAATCTGAGGGTTTATTTGTTCTGCTGCTTAATAGAAGTGACAGGGAAAAAAGCAGCAAGCAGTTATTTTACATATCTCTTTCCATTTCAAGCAAAACAAATGATTAAACTTCTCCCTATTTGCATTTTCCCCATAAGCATACATCCCAAACCTGTCAAGGGAGTGGCAGGGGGTGGCAGTGCCTGTCACATCTCTGCTTTTGGAAGAGATCAGAACCCAAGCTTCCTGATGGCACAGCCATCCTGCAGTTTCCATAGCACATCTCAGGAAAGATGTTCCCCAGGAGAGTTATTTATATAGCTATTTTCAGGTGAGTTCCAGGATCATGAACACAGCTTGTGTTGTGTTTTAGTTTTGCTCCTTCTTCCTGGTATCAAAATGTGTGCCACACGTTTATCTGTGTGTTCATCTGTTTCTGTTTGTCTGTAATTTTATGGGGTAGCATCTGTGAGTGGTAGTTTTGTGTAATAACATGTATATAAGTGAAATCAACAGTTGGGTTTAAGGACTGTGCTCAGCAAGCAGAGGAGTTTTGGATGGCTGTTACTGCTTGCTATGGATTGACTGCTGTAATAACTGGTGTGTGAGGAGGGATTCAGTCAAACAATTTGTCTGGATGTCAAGATTATTGTCCTCTTTTCTTGGGATACTGCAGAGAAATTCACCTCCTTTCAGTCTGAAAAAAAAATATCATCATATAACAAGAGAAGTGTGTTTTGGCTCACTGACTCCCAATCCCAAATGGCATTTGGTTGCTTATCAGACTTTGTCAGGCTCAGAAATAGTTTAGGAAAGAACATATGTGAATCCATCCTCAGACAAAGTGTAAATGTCAGTGCTGCCACTGAGCTGGGAACAAGATAAGTGACGATGTCCAAGAGACTCAGGAGAAAATAATTAGGGAAATTGTTTTGGAATGGCTTATACATTGAGCTTTAATTTCTCAGCTGAGTGGGAGGCCACGAGAATGTTCCAAGTATCAGTCTGAAGGCAGAGTGTAAGACTTCAAATGGTATATTTGAAGAATTTTAGGAAAGAAGACCAGAGTGTCCCTCTGTGATAAAGAAATACAAGAGTAGGAGGCTGCAAATGCAGCTTTCAGCCCACTTGACAGTGCACAGGTGAGGTTTGACACATCACTAGCCACTCTGTAAGGCAAGGCTTTTGCAAAAAGTGATTTACAAATAGGATTTACCTTTCTTGAATTGCCTCTGCAAGGCTTAGAGGTTCGAGATTGCTCCCAAGGCACCAAACAGAGTCAGAGAGGGCATAATTACAGCCCAGGGGGATTTTCCTTGTTTTCCCCAGTATTGTTCTGTGTGACAATTGGTACTCATAGAATCTCAGAGCTGTTGTGCTGGGCTGGGTTATGAGCAGGGAGGTCACCAACCTGTGTTGGGATATCCATCCAAGCAGATGTGAAGTGCTGTTGGAATTCCTTACCATGGAGTCAAATCCTTTGCTCCTGGTCCTCACCTTATTACAACACGGTCTTCAACATCCAACCAGAGGAAGGAACTCCTTTTAGGAAGCCTTTTTTCTGCAATTTAGCCACTTTTGAAAGTCAATACTCCAGGATCTCTTATACACAACTATTTCATGAGTTAGAATGCAGCTTTTACTGACTGTGCAAGTCATTTTTTGCCAAGCTGAAGAAAAGCACCACACCTTTAATTTTTACTGAGGGTTGATTTAATCCTTCTGAATAGCAGGTTATGTCCTGAATATGAACATGCTACAGCTCATTTATGCCAAGCAAATTTTCTAAGCTTGTTTTTTGCTACCTACACTTCTGTAAAGTTTAAAAAACTTCAGTGGGGTTGACAGCTATACACTAAATATTTGCATCTAATGCATAATTTTGATGAATAGAACTATAAGATGACAAATTCCACTTAATTTCTCTTTTCTTAAACACTTCCACTTATTGTCTAACATTAGTAATAAGAAGAAGGTACTGGGGGAAAAAAGCTGGGATTTTTTTTCCATAATTAACAATGTTAAGCAGTAGAACATTTTTTTTAATTTATCTTTTTACCATTGTTGTAGAGGGACATACTTAGGGCTTCTTATGTTTCTTTTAGGTGAGTTTTCCTTCAAAAAAAACCCAACAAAAAAGTGCTAATTTTAGAAAATTCAGTTCTGTATTAAGTGTTTATAAGAGTAAAAAGCAAATTCAGAAAAAAATCTGCTAGCAATCACATAAGCAGACCGCACTGAACACTTTCTCTCCCTAGAGGGTGTCCCAGCAAGTGTCAGGGGAAGCCCAGGAAACCTGTCCATAAAGTGGGTGTTTTTGTTTGGTTTCATGTATTTATTTATGTTTTTATTTATTTACATAACTTTGGTTGTTTCCATTATAACTATAAACTCCTGAAGCTTAGAGGTGCAGCTAAGCCAGAAAACTGAATGTTCACTACAGGGAGACTCATGTTTTGAAAAGAATTGTTTTTCTGAGCTAGAATTTCTCTTTATCTGTGTCATCTCCCAAAATATCCTGCCAATGAACGCATGGGATTGAAGATGGTCGAGGCATTTTGGCATGAGAAAGACTTGCAGCTATAGAAAAGCAATATATTTGTGCAATGTTTATTATCACATGCACCAGGAATAGCCATTGCAATATAAGAAAGGTTAATATTTCATTCCATATTGAAATAAACATGCTGCCATCCAATGCTTACTTTATAAATAAGGGATAATTTTTATTAAAGAAATCCAATTTCATCAGTTTTCCAGTATAGGACAAAGGAGTTACAGCTCTTCTAGACTTCCTTAGTTGGAGTGATAACAACTGCCATGTTCTTATGTGCAGAACATCCTTAAGCTCTGTGTGACATTATTTTGTGAGGTTAATTGTGCTTCTGTTATAAAAAACCTAAAATACTACACATTCTGTCCAACTAATTATATAATTATTAGTGTGATAATTAAAGGGGCTTAATAGGAAGTATTAGTCCATTTTGAGTGCTAATAAGGACTGGTGAAAAAAGAGTCAGAAAGATATTTAGCATCATTTTTGGGTACCTGAAAACAGTTTCCTTCCTCACATAAGCTCAAAGGTGAGGTTTATGCCATCCCTCTCAGCTGGAGTTGCTCAGTTCCAAGTTTCACTGTGGGTTTCACTCCAGGCAAATTCAGGCAAGGTTTGCAGATTCAGCATAATTAAACAACAACTTCCCAGGGTCAGGTCATCCAGCTTTTCCTAAATGCAGAGCAAATTTTTTTCTTTCTATCGGATGGATTAAAAATACATATGTATGTTTGGGTTTAATTTGGGGTTTTTTTTCTTTATGATTTTTTTAACTTAGGAGGGATCCTGCTGTATGCTCAATTCACATAAAACAGTCATTTAATATCAAGGTGATGATTTTGACAGAGGCATTTCACAGCATTGTTTTACTGAGACTGGTTGTTTTCCTTTAACCCCTGCTGGTGGCTCAGCCCTCTTCAGCAACTCATTCAATCCCTCCTGGTGAGGTGGGAGAGTGAATATTAAAAATAACCATGAAAAGACTTGTGGGTGCATGCAGGCAGTTTAATGGGAAAACAAAAAGACCATGAGCAGAGCAAAGCAAAGCAAAACAAGGAATTCCTTCTCCACTTGCCATGGGGCAGGGAGGGGTTCAGCCATGCCCAGGAGAGCAGGTCACATGTAAGGGTGACTTGGGAAGACTCAAAAAGTCTTTTCCTTCTTTCCCCCAGCTTTATATTCCCAGCATGATGCCACATGGTGTGGGATATCCCTTTGGTCAGTTGGGGACAGCTGTCCTGGCTGTGTCCCCTCCCAACTTGTGTCCCACCAGCCCTTGGTGAGGAGCAGAATCAGCCCTGACTGTGCAAAACACTGCTCAGCCAAAACTAAAGATGCATTTTGCACTGAAATGCAAATTCCTGAGGTTGTTCGTGCTCCTTGGAGGTGCAGAACTTGTGGCAACTTGGAACTGCATGGAATGATCCTACAGGTTCTTGTGGGACTCGAGCAATTCCAAATAATCTCATCACACGTGCTTGGGAAGGAAGTGCTAATTAAGAGTATAAAGGAGCATATGTGGCATTTGTGGAGCTGTTATCCAAAGCTGTACTGCTGCATCTGTTCTGCAGGGCAATTAGTCAGAGTTTAATGGGAATGTGAGAGATCTGAGCTCTGCACATCTGAAACTACAAACCCTTTCCCCCCCAAAAAGCAGTCACGGTGCACCTGTGATGCAGCAGGGGGAGAAATCATTTCAGGAGGCGACGTTGCTGCTGGAGTTTTGCTTTGATCCACATACAGTGTTGAACTGGTTTTAAAACTGGAAGGGATAAGTGAGTTTTTGGTGTGGGCAGGGGAGAAGAGGGGATCAGGTGTTAAAAATAGGTGTTCTTTGCATGGCTCACATTAATAACTCTTCATATGATATACAGCCATACATACCTATCCTACTGGGAGTAAAATTGAAGAAAAAATAAAAAGAAAGGTGCATCTTGCAAAGGCATTGTCATAATAATTGATCCTGCTGGGGTAAAGAATTAATTCACTGAAAATTTTCTAGACTTAACAACAACAAAATGTCTTTATAATGGCCTTATCTTTCTTGAAGTATTTTATGTGATTCTGTGACTTCAGCTCTATGACTAGATGTCTTTTATTAAATGCTGTCTAATAGCTATGATTACTCTGGCTTTGTAGTGAGGATTTTAGGGATTTCAATTTGTTCATGCTCCCCCCTCCCTTACATGCAGGATTTAAATTGCCTAATAAAAGTGTGAAGTTAATGTTAGGTAAAAGTAGAAGGAAATAAAGGGTATTTTTCTGTGTTGGTTTTGTAACACATGGCCCATCTTAGAACTAACAGTGGGTTTTAGTGGCATCCAAAATCAGTGCTCTCCACTAATCCATCCATGGAACCCACAGCAACAAAAAGGAGGTGAAAGGACAACATATTTCAGTAAAAAAGAAAGGGAAAACGGTTTAACCCCCTGACTTACCTTAATGATGCTGGTTTTTTAAAATTTTAACCATTTAGTTACTCTACACTTGCTCTGTGTGTGACATTTCCTGGTGATTACTTTTGCTTGTAGGATCCTCCCTTTCTGAATCTTTCTCTCCTTTATTTATGAAACATTTTCCTTTCTAAGTCAGGGAGGCCTCAGGGAAAACAGGTGAACGTCCCAGAAAGTGTCTGAATTTCCTATATTTCCTACATTTTATTAGTAGATAACCTCCTGGTTCCATGTGTTTAAAATACACTGCAGAACTCCTGAATACATAAATGGGAAAATACCTAAACTATGTAATTTCTTTTTATTAGTGTAGGATGTAGCACTAAATATACCAGATAATTTTTTTTTTCTTTTTTGGCTGTTATTGGAGGTTTATGGGATGGCTGAGGCTGAGGTATTTCAAAATATTTCAGCAAAGAAGCCTCTCTGGGTATATTACTGCTGAAATTACTGTAACAGGTCCAGGGCAGTACGTCTCTGCTTATGTCATTTAGTGGGGTTTGGGATTTGTTTTTTTTAATTTTATGTGTGTGTTTGGTTTTTGTTGGTTTTTATTTGGGTTTTTTGTTGGCTTCTTTGTTTCTTCATTGAAGATGAGTCTCTACCTGCACTCCTTGAAGTTAACAAAATCCCTTCTGTGTCAGGATGTGAGTGAAATCATCTGCCTTCCAAACGCTTTTTCTCTCCTTCATCCTGGCTCCTGCCTTTGCCTTAAGACAAAATCCTCTCAAGTGCTGGGGGAACTGTATTTCCTCAGAAATCATAGCTTTTCCTCTGTTCTTGTCTCTGTTGTCTTTATTAAACTATTTAAAATAAATATTTTACTTGAAGCGAGGAATAAGAAAGGGGAAGGATGTGACCTAGTTTCCTTCTCATCATTATGAGGTATTTTCAGTAATTCTTCAGAGGATTTCCTCAAATGTCCTTTGCAATATTGCACTCTCCTTCCCACAGTCTTGGGATTTTATTGAAATAATTCTGATTTTTTAATTTTTTTTTAAGTGGAAATTGAAGTTTGAAACCAAGTTAGTAAATATACATTCACATTTGAACTAAAGTCTAGTGGTTTCAACCATGTCTCAATTAAATTCAGGCAGGCACCTCTCTAAGTGTACCCTTATCCATTGGTCTATGGGATGGCATTTCATTTGTGTCTCACATGGGTTTCATTTCTTTATGATCCAATTCTGAAAGTATTGGAGTTATCTACAAAATACTTAATTTTTCACATGGAGCAGTGGTGCCATTTACAGTCATTTTGATCCACATCACCTAAACGGCTTTTTATTTCTTTCAAGTTTGTGAAAATCTTAAGGATATTATAAATTACGTGACAAGGTCACATATTTATGACTATCAAGGTCACAGGTGACCTTATTAGTCATAAATACAGGTCTTTCCTTCCGGAGAAATGATCATTTTCTCATAACAAGGGTCAGAACAGAGACAAAATAAGAACTTGGAAGGCAGAAATTCTCACAAAATCTTATTTCTTTTCTTCTTCAGTGCCTGAGTCAGAACAAAACCCTATTGGTGCTGTAGAACCTGAATCTGAGGAAATCTAGATTTCACTTTAGCAGAAGAGAAACAATATTTCTGACAAAACGTAGAATTTGTACTTAATTTTTATTCTTCCCAGGAACATTAACTTGAAAATAATTAGCTAAGCCCTGCCTTGGGAGGTTTGCTTTAAAATGCAAGCAAAATGGATGTGATGTAAAGATTTTGTTCCCCTAATGGAGCTCTGGACACACGATGATGTTTGAAAAGAAATTGTCATTTTGTGCCTTCTGAAGGTGCAATAAGACCTGACAGGTCAGAAAGGTGGTGCACAATCAGAGAAATTAAGGTTAACCTGCAGCATAAGGACTGATTAATTTAGTAATCTCATGGATACTCTTTGATGCAAATATCATGCTGATTGGGTTGGTTTTCCTGTTGAGCAAGTGTTTTCAAGGGTTACATTTGTGTAGGAATCCCTGAGCCTTTCATTCTAGGAGCAATAAACCAAGGATTGGTGTGAACTATAAGAAGACAGGCTGAAAATGCTGACTTTGGGGTGAGCTACATGGGATGAGTTAAATGGAAAGAGTTCAGCTCCAGCTCACACAAAGTTTGCTCTGTCTGCACTACCCTCAATAACCTTGACAGTGATGGTTTTCTTTTTTTTTTAACCTTCTGCCTATAAAGGCTTTAACAATATATAAAATAAACACCAGAAACAGCCTACAGTGCATTTTCCAGAGGTTATTTTGTTCCAAACTTTTGTCTGGGTTTTCTTGCAGTTGAGTTCTTGTGAGTTTTCAAGCTGGTCTGTGATTTTTTTGGTTTCTGTGAGTCACTTATTCAACTGAAATGTCTGTTTCCACATTTCTTTTCATGTCCTGATGCAGAGAAGGAAACTGGGTGTCTCTGCAGGCTTTTATGTCTGACTATTTTGAAGTCCAATTGGAGTGATATCTTATAAAAATCATACCAGCTCCCTGGATATTACAGGATATAATATGTAAAAAATACAAAGTTGTATTAAGCAAACAGTTCAGAAAGCAAAAGCTGCATTTCCATGGAATTCTGTTCTCTCAGCAGCAGCACCAAGTCTGGTCTGCTTTGGTAGGAAAAGGTAAAGTAAGGAAATGATCAGAAGCAGATGCCAGCTGGGTAAATGTCAGGCATATCTTGGATTTGGATTTACATCTAGAAATAGTATTAATAACCAGAGAAGGCAGCAATATAATTTCAAATATTAAAAAGCAATTAAAGTGCTGTAAGGCTGAAAAATATTCCCTAGTTTTGTTTGATTTAGTTCTAATAGCAACAACAGTCTTTTTGTTTAATCGTGATTCTTTTAGCTTTTACTATGTCTTTCCTGTGTCCAAAATATACCAATATTTTACCTCACTTTTTCATCAAGAGAAAACAATACAGAGAAGAAAATGAGAGAGTGTTTCCCTCAGAATAAAACTCTGAATCCCTCAAGCTATGACCCTGAGAAGGCAAGAAGACTCTTGAGTCCCCATGTTAAAACGAGCACATAATTTTAGCCTTACCCACTGTAATGGCTTTATTCCCATGAACACTCCATTTCAGAGATTCAGAAAAAAACCCTTGAGAATTTAAAGTAGGAGAGGAAATATCCATCCAAAATATCCATTGTGAATACAAGAGGTGACGCTTTGAGTCGTTGTGCATTTCACTGGGGGAGGGAGGACTGTCAAGGTAGTTTGGGATGTACTGATTATTATTATTATTAGAGGTAGAGATGGTGAGTCTAATTATGCTGTTATAGCTCAGCATTTGCCTCAAACTGTATTGCAGCTCGTTCAGTCTAAGTGGAATCAAAAGCCACTGAATTTTCTGTGTCACAGCAGAGCAGAAGGAAGAAATCACAATCTGTCTCTCTCCTGGTAGATGATATCATCTGAAATATTTTTCTCACTCAGATGAATACATATTCTACTCTCCTGGGACAATTTTTATGGGGGGGAGTAGTAGTGGTATAACTCCAGCCTGTCCATGTCTATTAAAAATATTTCAGTGTTGATTTTAAAAAGGTTTTTAAACATCTGCCATCCTTGTACTTTAATATCACATAGTACTTGCTAAATCAGTGACATGATTAATTTATTCATAACCTTTATTCAAGCCTGTTTATGGATTGCATTGCCTTTGGACTAACAAATACTGATCACCACCAACAGCATGAGGTTTGTTGATTCCCCTTTAACCAGTTTCCTTTAGTTTGTTTGTTGAGAGTGTAGGAAAGAAATATTCCAAATGGCACTAATTTGATGTTTCTAGAAGAGCAGCCTTTTGTGAGATGTTTTGATTACATGACAGAGCAGCTTCCATCAAGAGCTATTTGGCTAAGCAGAGCTTCTTAACTCCAAACAGGGGAAAGAATTACAAAATGACTACTCAAGTGAGTAGAACAAGAACAAGGAAAATAATCTTAACAAGCCCTGGCTGAAAACCAGTAGCTGAAATTCCCATGTCAGTGTATGTATTTGCCACACAACTTCAGCATCCAGATAGATAGATAGAGATAGATAGATAGGTAGATAGAGATAGATATAGATATATAGATAGATAGATAGATAGATGGATGGATGGATAGAGTAGCCCCTTTATTAGAAGCTTCCAGGTGCAAAATAAAATACAAGCCCTCCCCCATGCCAGTCAAATGTTACAGTTTTTATAACTTCCAGTAATTAATATATTTGATGACTATACCCAACCATTTTCCCCTGGTGCCCACCCTCAGAACTGCCCTTTGGAGCCCCTCTGGTTTCCAGCTTTCAAAATATTCAGAGTGGGAAGCAGGGAGAAGAAACTGAGAGATGGTGAGGGGGGAACATTCAGGAAAATTAATCTCCTTTTTCCATTTAAACCTTTATCCTGTGTGAAGAATGGCAGTGTTGCACAGTTGAACAACATTTGGGGCACGGATTGCTTTTTACTTTGTGGGTTTTTGCAGGAAGAGAATTCTTGCTGCCACAATATCTCTCATGCAGGATGACTGCTGTAAAATTTGAGGTTTTGGGCATTGTAGGCATTAAAAATATTTTTAAGGGATTAAAAAAAAAAAGTAATTCCTGTTTGAACAAATTTGATCTCAGGCTGGCTCTTGGAAACCAAAGTTTAATTTTTTATTTCATTTCTTTACTGTTTTGTTGGGTTTTTTCATTCTTCGTCAGCAAAAACCCCCTCAAGATAAAAGCAGAGTGTAAACAACCTCCATTGGATATTCCAAATGTTATTTCCTACTTAACATTTAGATGAGATTTTTTTGTGTGTGTTATGGGAAAAATGATAAAGCATAGGAGCAAAAAATTAAACATATGGGGAAAGCCACACAGAGGATTCATGTATGGGAAGTCTTACACAGCATTCTAACAGGCATAGCTGTTGTGTGGTCAATAAAAACCTCTTTTCAGGTTGACATCAGTTCTTATTCCTCAGTAGAATACCAAAAGTATAAAAAACCTGAGGAAATCACCTCCCAGGTGCTGTTTTGATATCCCACTTGTGGGCATCTCCTTGGTAATGCCATCCAAATTAGATAGGCACAACACAAATCTATATGAACTTGATAAATGCTACAATTACCTATTGATTTTTGTTTGCAGCAGGCCTTTTACACATTGTTAATGGCTGTGGTTGAGAGAGGCTTAACTCACAATTTCTGGTCAGCTGTAATTCATGCTCCAGCATTTCCCTGAAGTTGATTGAGTCTTGCCTGTAATTGTGGTTTCCATCCCTCTTTTACACCCCTGGTTTAATGCATGATGTAGTTACACCATAGCAGGCAAGCTCAGGACCATAAATTCCCCCTTTCCAGCTGTGCATCCTGATGTTCCTCACTTGCTATCCCATAATTTGCTGCAAGTCCTGGAGTCTCACAAGGAGGCAATCTCCTGCCTATGAAACATTTTGCAAAGGTGGAGTCTGAGTTTGCTTAATGTGGCTCAGGACACGTAGATTTTCACTGCTTCAGAGTTCTCACCAGATCCTTGTCATTTCAAGGGACTGCATAAAATTATGTTGATCAATACTTTGGGTTTTATAATAGAATTGCACAGTGAGAAACTCAGTGTGTATGTGCCTTTTAAGAAGAATCATTTCCTTGACACAAGACTGCAGATCTATAAAATGTGAGACACAGTAGCTCTGTTTAAAAAGAATTGAAAGAAAGCAAATGCCAAGAGTACAGAAACATTTAGGAGCTTAATTTCAGGGCCATTGGAGAATAAAGGAACATGGTGAAACTGTAAGAGCTCCAGAATTCCCCAGCCATTCTATTTTTTCACTTGAGAGGATCCTTATGAAGAAAATAATTACAAAGAAATATGCAAGTACAGCAGTCAGTAGTCTGTGCTGTCACCACTGTCACAGCTGTAGGTTTGATGGCAGAAATTAATCAAGAGACTGTGGGAACTGCAAAGAGCAGGCAAAAAATCCATTCAGGATGGAGGAGTTAGATGAAATTATAATGCACTTCATATACTGGTTGTTAGACCTTGGTATTTATAAACTCATTATTTTGCTCTGCAGCAAAAACTTCACAAAAAACAACAGGGATTTTGTATCTGCTTGGTAGAGATTTCACTGTGTGGACAGGAGCACAGAAATGGGGATTTCTTTAGTATGCTTATGAAAGGATCCTTCCACCAAATAAAAGAAACAAGAACACACTCAGGCCTTGATAAAATGAAGAAACAAGTTGGATGCAGTTTGTTTTATTATTTAATGTTTTCAATTACAGTTTTATTGTCAGATGGCTTGAAAATGTTAAGTGAGAGCAAGAGAATCACAACTTCAAATACTTAGAGTTTAAATTACCAGAAAGAGACATTCATCATCTTTTCTTATTTACAAAGCAGGGTTTTGCCAAATAAAAGTGATGGTGCTCTTTGTAATGTACTTATCAAAGCCTGGAACTTCTTTGGGATGCATTCTCAACAAAAAAAGTCCCCTTGTGGTGCCTCTTCCTTGTACAGCTGGAGTAAGAGTCTTTCATATTGGGATCATCTTTGATATGTATTAGGATCATATTTGTACCTGGTGCATCTCTTTCATCTTTATAAATAACATAAAACATGCAACAATCCATCTTCTCAATTAAAGGTGAGAATAGAACCTTATCAGGTATACCAGGATCCCATCCCATAGCACAGAACAGGAATATGGGATCAGGGAATAGGTGGGTGACATGTGACAGAAAACAGCAATTACTTTATATAAACCTATTTTTTTTAATTTTGTGTGCTTTTCATGTATATTATTTTGCCCTGAGTAGGTCTAACAGCAATACCCCTTGAGATCTAGCATTTAGCACCTAATGACCAAAAGACTGAAGGACAGCTCTGTCAAAAGCATCTCCCAGCTTTGATGGCTCTCCAATCAAGGAGTGTTTGGTAAAATATGTATTGATTTCCACGGAGCAAACATGCAATGGTCTGAAGTGATAATTCTTTGAGGGGAAACTGTTGTGTAGAGAGAGGAAACTGCTTGGTTCCTTTTCTGAGGTGTGGGTTCAATACTATCCATCCTGTAGCAGGGCTTGGGGCTGCCAGGACTTGACATTGTAATGCATTGACCCTTCATTCTCTCAGCAATTGCTGCAGAAAAAATTGCAGGAGCTTTGATAGGTTTGGCCTGTTGCAGGTTAGAGATCAATGTTCAATGAACACACGAGGCAGGAGAGCAGCTTCTCTTCTATTCCCATTAATTTCTGCACCTCCTGTGTGCTGCAGTGTGGGACAATCATCCCACAATAGAACTGGAAGTTGCACACTCCACCTATAAAACCACCAAAAAAGACCACTTTCCTTTGCATCTGAAGTACATGAACTGAATTCTCTCTGCTATCTGCAGCTGTGATTCACCTTTCCATCTTAATAGTTGAGGGTTTTTGTTGTTTGAGTTTATTGTTTTTTCCTCATGCAGAAAAAAAGAGTTTTACCTGCATTTTTCATCTAAAACAATAGCTCCAGTTCCTGCATGTGTCCCTTTTTTGGTCTCTGATGTAATTTTTCTCACAATGCTTCCTCATAAACCCTTTCAGATACACCTTAATCAGTTTTTGTTTCTGGCTGAGTTTTAAAATGGAACCAACAATTGCAGCTCTAGTGAGCAGAGCACAAATTTCTCCTTGAACACTGTAAAAAATGCATCCCACTGTCTCTCAAAAAGTAGGAAATCAAGTTTCATATTTCTGCATTTTATCCCAGGTTTATATTGAAGAGAACTTGATTTTCCAAGGGTGAATTATAGGCCTGTGCTAGGGGTGATTTTACTTAAAAAAATGTCCTCTCGTTTCTAGCTATCTGATTTAGTACATGTAAGATGTAATTGCAAAGTTAAAGGGGTTAGTTTTTTTTGATTTGGTTTCCTACAATTGCTTTTAATGACAGGTAGGAAAAAAATGTATCACCCTTATGGTCAGGGAAAAGAGAAGAGTTACATTTTCTAACCATCCCAGTGATGAGACTTTGGTGATACACAGCACAGTTTGCTAGAAGCAAGAATGTTATTACCAGGTGAAATTGAGAGAGAAAGGTACAAATAAAAAGAGAGATGCTGGGATGGCGAGTAAATTATTTAGCTTGCCTCTAGGCCCCCCAAACAAAGCCCAGTGCCAATTCACAGGCACTGCCCTGAAGTCAGTGAAACAAGTTTTGATCTACAATCATCTTGATCATTGGAGAAATACAGGGCAGCAATGCTATTTCAGCTGCCTTGGAGTCTGCCAAAGTGTTTGCAGCTTGCAGGTTCCCACCAAACACAATTTCATCCTCCAAGGGTAACTCACAGTCCCATTGCACTGCTGGGTTTGGGTTATAATGATTTGCTTGCTTATGGATCCTTTCTATGATATCTGTTATATATAATTGTGTGGCAGGTTGGGTGGAGGATTCCACACATCTCAATAAACTTACAATGTGCCTCTTCTTTGCCTAAACATCTCACAAATGAGTTATTCAGCTTAGCTAGGTTTGAGTGTTCTGGTATGTCCATAAGTTGTTTAGTAATTAGGTAACATTTTCCACCAAAACCCATGTTTTTCAAAACAAAGCTGCTAACAGTAGGTGACAGCACTGGGACAAGTGCCTTGATGGAGGCAGTAGGTTGCATTAATCTTTTGGTGGTGATCCAGCAGGGATGGCTTTTGTATTTCATCCCAACACTTCTCTCAGCCTCAGTCTCCTCCTGGGGTACCTGTCCCTGGTGCTGTCACAGCTCTCCAGGCCAAGCAGCTTGTTTTGCAGTGCCTGAAGGAACACAGAGAAGAAGATGAAGGATTGCACTAGTTGGGTGTGCTGGAACGTGGTGATTTACACCTTCCTCTTCAAAATGTTTCTCCTCTGCCAAGATCGGAGAGAAACTCATTGAATTACTGACATCTAGTGAATTAACAGCTGCAGGAGAGCAGATGGCTGCTCCAGCCACTCTGTGTTTGTGCTTTGGAGAGCTCTAAATGCCCATGGCTGTGCATCTCTCCTGCACTGACCTTCCCACACACACTAAAGTACAATATTCATGTGTAACATTGTCAGTTTTGCTCTTGGTGTGCCCCTCAGTCCTTCATAAAAGGCATCTCTTCTGGTAGGACACTTTTTAAAACAGACCCCCCAGTGGGTGCCACCTTCTCTTTGGTGAGCTCAAAAATCCAACTCCAGTTAAACTAACCAGTGTAGGAGCTGAACACAAAACCTGGAGATCATTTTTTTGGGAGGCAGATTGACTTGCACTGCTTTGCTGACAAATACCTATGTGCTAGCCATATAATGAGGTATTCAGTCTGATGGATTAAAATGTGACATTGGCACACACATGCACTTATTGTCCCAGTGTCACACAGGGGCACCTGTGGATGAGCAGCAACACAGGGCTCAGGGTTATTGTATTTCCCACCTGGGGTGGATTTTCTGCCAGCTGCCTTTTCTTACTTTTTAACAAGCAAAATAATATTTCTGAGCATATAACACCTCTTTTACTGGCAGATACTCCCTTACTTTCAGAGAAAGTTTCAAAGCAAGGTCAACATAAACATTTCTTCCCTGTTTTTTCCCCTGGGCAGTGAGGGTTTTTTCACACTATTCTGGCCTAGGTTATCAAAGTGAAGCCTTCCATGAAAAAGCACAGAAATATTTGTCCTGTAGCACAAAGCCAAGGGAAGTCTGCATTATTTTCAGAAGGCATTCTCAAAACTAAGCAGTTCACCTCCATTAAGTACCATTTTTGTCCTGTCAGCCTCTGCAACATGAAAACTATGGAGTCTGACAAAGCCAAAGTTTTGCTGGATGACAGATGATAACTTTAGTTTAGTTTCTACTCCTGATTTCTATGTCCCTATGTCCATGTTCCTCTATGATTTTATCTTGAGTTATTTTTAATTTCCTTGGTCATTTCTCCTTTTCTATCAGATGGGACAGAACGAAACAGGACCTTCAGTTGTCTGTGCTTTCTTTACTAGTTGCTTGTCTTAAAAGATCAAGGGCAAGTGACAGTTCCCAAAACAGGAATGAAGCTGATTTTATAGAGTTGTAAGACCTGAAAACCAAAAGCTGTGTTTTGACCTGCTGCAGGGTTTTTCTTAAAGCCCCTATTTCAACCTGATCATGCACTCTGATGATGGACAATCAGGTCTTCAATGAACAGAAGAATGCAATTTTAACTGCTTAATACAAGACTTTACTTACTTTCTCCTAGCTGGACTTTGCCACTGCTTTTTCCACTTGTAAAAGTCTGTCAGACCCTGGTCTTTCCCATCTGGATTGGTCTCAGTTTCCTCAGACAGCACCCTACCTTGTTGCTTCTCTGTCACTGTGGTTTAGTAACAGCCTGTAGCATAAAGGCAGCATAAGGAGGAAGATTTTACCAATTTCATATGTTTTCTCAAACTAAAAACACAAGTTAACTTAGTAGAGGGTTTTGGTCGTCAAGCCTGACTCAGAACTTTTATTATTTATTTTATTGCCCATGATAATTAAAGGACTAACTTCCTCAGTGAAATCTTGGTGTCTATTTCTGGTGTATCTTTCAGGCCACCAAGCTGATTGGGGGGATGGAGCACCTCTCCTACAAGGAAAGGCTGGGAGAATTGGGATTGTTCAGCCTGGAGAACAGGAGGGTTCAGTGGGATCTGATTTTTAGAGTCCTTTCAGCTGTACTGTTTCCTATTGTTTCACATGCAGGCTGTCTGCTCCAGTTATATGCAGAGAATGAGGAAAATATTTTTGTTTTAGGGAGTATATATTGACATCTATTTATATATCATCATAAGAGTCAGTAGTCTTCTGTCTGACAGGCTTGCATAGAAATACTCAGTGTGTCTTTATATTATGTTCAGTGTTAGGCCTGTCTTTGCTTTAGGGGTTAAAAAAATCACGATGAAATTTTACTCTTTGAAAAATTCCAGCCCCACAACCCAAGTGCTGCAGTTTGCAGTTCAGCACTTAATTATGGCATTAGATGTTTTCCTTTAAGTAGAACTTTGCAAGTCTGTCTACACAACTTCTCTGGTGTATTTTCTAATGTACAAATTTATTCTATAAATAGTTGTTTTTAAGGGAAAGCTCAGCAATATTTAAGCAGTCCTAAAATGTAATATTAAGTAGAGAACATGAGTAGTGAATGCACCCTTTAGATTCAAAGGGGGTTTTGTGTGTATTACTGGTTAACAACTGGTAACCTGTACAATATGAAGCACAACTCTGATGTTTTCTCTCAAGATTAATTAGTTTTGTGGCACATTAATCAAACAAATTGGGGAGCAAAATCAGGCTGCTTATTCCTGTGTGCTTCTCAGACATCTCATCTGTTTAATGGAGCCATTTTGAGAATTAAGTTCAGTACAAGTAATTTAGCAAGAAATAATATCTAGCAATTTACTTGAGTTTGTCTCAGAGGTTTCTTTTGTCTTGTATTTCTCCCTAGTTATTTATGTACGTAGATTAGGGGTTTAAAAAATTCTCTTCTGTAGCAGGGGAAATATTTCTTAGGTGAAATTACTGGGTTTTGTAAACTTGCAATTTCCAGTGCCTGACATATCAGTAGCTTTGAAAACCACGTGAAACTGTTCTGTGTGAACTGGAAATTAAAATTAAATCAAAATGTGTGATTTGACTACGTGCCAAAATAAAATGCCTCAACAGTCTAATAATTAATATCTTAGAAATGTTTGTGTGGAGCATCTTTGACACTTAAATGAGATGATTGAAAAAGCGCCTGCTGTTTGAAGTATGGCACATTAATAAATTAGAGGAGGGAACAAAAAGTATTACAGTTCATAGAAGGTGCTATTCAGGCACCCTCTGATATCACATTACCAGCTTCATCTTTCAGAATTAGCAAACACCCCTTGCAAGGTTCACATTTGAGGCAACATATGCAAATGTGTTATTCCAGTTCCAAACTTCAGCAGCTGTTCAAGGATGCATAAAAGCTATTATCTTGGAAGTCTGACTACTTGAACAGAAGTATTTTAGTGGCCTATTATTAAATATATTGTACACAGCTGCTTGCCTTTCCGAGGTGTAGAAGTTGTTTAGGCTGTGGCAAAGATGAAAATTGCTCACACAGTACTTGTAGGCACATTGTCATGTCATGCCTGAAGTTCATATTCCTACCTATTGCTCCTGTTAAATATCTGACTGTGCCATCTTTACCCCAATATTCCTCAATAATTGAGTGATTTATTGCTGTGAGTGGTGGCAATGTGTCTGCTCTGGGTAGGTTTTAGTCATGGCAGTCAGTTCTTTCCCAAGCAACAATAATAGCTCTTTATATTTTAGGCTTAATCGGAGTCAGATGGGACACTGGGCAGCTCTCACTTGCTGAGAGCCATTGCCTAGAGCTCATACATCAAGCACTGAAAGCACGAGGCAATAACAGAAAATCCAACTAGTGGCCAGGGATGTATATTTGGGCTGTTAAATGAGAGGGAAAAAAGATGCAGCTTGGCTCTGGGGGGGTGTGTTTGGGCTGCAAAGCATCAGTCACTGTAAAAGTAATAAAGATTTAACTGACAGCAATTCTCTGTCTCTCCATGTGTTCACATATGTTTAGGACTGGACAATGACACAAGTGGGGTGTTATTACAGCAGTGACAGTCACGGTGCTTTAGTCAAAATGTCACTATTCTGCTCAAAACCACTGTATTTGGAAGTTTTTAACTCAGCAAGATGAAATAGCTAGGAGCTTTGGAGTCATATTTTCTCCTCTTTAATAAAACTAAACCAAGGTTTTACATGATAGGCACAATTCACTTCCCTCACCCACAGCTGCATTGTCCTTTATATGCCTTCACATATCAAATTCAAGTTTTAAAATATCTTATTTGAGTATCTTATGCTTTTAAGATCTCTCACCAATGTTCGTCATGGAAAAGTAAAAATGTAAATAAGCATAATAATAGCACTTTAGAAGTCAAGATTTCATTTTATTTTATCCATGTAAAAATGTTTTGTCCAGCATTGAATATACTTGTGTCATGAAACTGTGATCTCTTGTTAAGAACCTCTCACTATTGCAATATTTAGAGCCTTGAAGTGTTGCTGCCTTATCCAGGTTTTAAGCATAAGTTGAACAAAATGCAATGTGATTTCTGTACTTGCTACTGTGGCTGGTACATTTGGTTCTTTATCTTTTACCCTTTGTCATCTGATGTGCCTTACCATCTTTAATTTGTTGTTGCCATTCCTTCCTTAGTATTTCTTTGGTTATAAAAGGAAGTGATGCTTGTGTGTCAGTGGGTTATACCTGGATTTCTCTTTCCTTCCATATTGAACCTGTGGCAGAGCTCAAACGACACTGGGGTGCAAGCAAGGGGGTTGTTTTATTAAACATTAAAAATATTAACTAAGAACACTCTCTTATATTTATAAACATGATCTAGAATTTCTCCAAGATGAGCACTGGATCTCAGACTATTCTTGCATCTCAAATTATGAAGTAAAAGCACAGGTGGCTTTAGTAGCCAGTTTTAGTACCAAGGGAGAATAGACAAGGATGGACTTTGATGAGGCAGGGGTATCAGAGTGCCCGAGAGGACAGAAAGGACTGTGGCTCTCTCCTGACTGCACAGTAGCCTGTAATTTGACTAATTATAAGCATCCTGAAGCATTCCAGTGGAAGTTAATAACTTGAGAATGATTGGAACTTGGGTACCCTCCTGATACCTCTCAGATGAGCGAGAAATCACGACTATAGCAATTCCACTTTCATCAGAGTGGAAAACCTGATTTATTTGTTACCCAAAGACAAGGTTTCTTCTTCAGATCTCCTTAGAAAGAAAGTCAATATCCTTTCCCAGGGCTTAATCCATTTCATATTGAAAGCATCATACTAGGTTAGTTTTGCACAAATCACATTGTGGCTTTGGTAGAAAGGGGTTTATATGGTTACTGTGAGAAAAATAAATGCAAATAAGAGTCTGTGTTTTGCTGATGGTTATTAATCCCTGTGCCTTTCAGTGGCATAGCTGGAGAATTGGGTTAAGCTTCTGGGCATGAGCACAGTAAGTTTCTGTATTTATTCTGTATAATCTATATTTTTCCTTTCTTTTTTAATCTTTATTTACTTGCCAGGCTTTCCTTTTTGACCTCCTTTCTGCTACCCTATGCTGGATTCTGCTCTCTTGTGCTGTTTACTGAAGCTTAGAGATGAAAGGACAATGAAATGGACATTTTAATCAATTAAAAATGTAGCCTGATCAAAGATTCATTCTTCCTTATTGTTGCTGCTGTTGTTTAAAGCGTTTTTATTTACAAGAGCATCCAGTGGGGCTTTTGATTCATTTGCTGTCACAAAGTCACTCTCTTGCATAGAATAGCAAGCTGGGAGTCTACAAACTGCTTTTGATCAAGGCCTTGCTTTAATCCCAGATCGTGTCAGAGTCCTGAGCAAGAGCTCAGCTTTGCCCATGGGCTGATGCTGAAGGCAGAAAGGGACACACAAAAAACACACAAAAAGCATGAAGGGAGGGGTTGAATATCTACACATTGCCCCTTTACTCAATCCTTTTGCTTTCACAAGTCACCTGCTCTGTGTTTGCCCCTGAGGAGGGACCAATAAACACTTTCAGGCTCTATTCTTGTCAAGGCTTTATTTATCCTCTCTGATTCATGGGAGGTAACTCTCTGTTACAGATACATACAAAAGAAGGTATTGTTCACACAAAGGCATTATGACCTGTTTGTGGTTGCTGAAGACTTGGCATTTTTCATTTCTGGGGCAATATTTCTCAATTTATTTTTTTTTTTTCCATTTAAAGATGCTCTTTCTCTCCTTACCTTTTCTGCTTTTGAGTATTATGCACAATAAAGCAAAGAAAAAAGTGCATTCTGTAGCCCACCCAAGCAATTGTGTTGGCAAATTTTGCTGGCTTTTTAAAATTCCTGTGAATTTGTAACTTGCAGAAGGGACATGAGATCTTGGAATAAACACATCTTTGGGTCAGGAACACACCTTTAAAAACCTGAGTATGGATGAGCTGCGTAAGTTTTGGAAAAACTGCTGCCTGCATGTAACTGGGAGAGACTTCTGTATGTAATGGCTGATTCTTATTGAGTTGTATCTTCCCTGAACATGATCTGTCTACTTTGGAGAGCAATTTTGGGATGGTGGGACATGTGTTGAGTGCTTTCAAGGGATGAGAAGGGCAGGGGAAGGCACAGTGCTTTGGGTCAAGGTGAACTGGAGGCTTTGAGGAGAAAAAAAATGAAATATTTGGAATCATACCAACCAATTGGTGCATCTTCAGAGACCTATCTGAGCAGGGAAATAGCACATATGTCCTGCTCAGTTGTGGTGTCGTGTGGGGCAGCTTTGAAATTCCAGCTAAAGAAGTGAGAGCTCTTGGAAGTGCCTCCAAAATGCCTGAGGGTCATGCACTGTGGCAAGAAACAGCCTCCAGGAGTGGTTTTGCAATCAAAGGAGTGGAGTCAAAGCTCCTGGCTGAACTTAAATAGCGTGCTCTCAAAGCTCCACTGATTCACTTTGGGCTCCTCCTGGCCTGTCTCAGAAGGTCCCTCCACTCCTGCATTCTGATGTTATTTAGGAAACTTGTCCTGCACATGCAGCATTAGTAGTAACCTAATAACCACATATTCATCAAAAAAATAAATTTCTTTTGAGATTTCTACATTTATGTAAATGCATGCAATTAAGAAATGTGCCTGTTTTGTTTTCTGCATGGTTTTTTTCCAATCTATCTTCCCCAGTGGCAGTGGTTAATTAAAAAGATTATTTTATTAATTAAACATTCAGAACAATGAAGTTGGTTGCTGGCAGCCACTTGTTTGGAATAATCTTCTATGCATCATAACTTTCTATCTTTGTATGTAATTGCTTTTTTTTCCCCCTCCCCTTCCTCTGCAGCATCTTTGAAAAAATCTCTCCTGACCTTTCATGCTGCTTTTGCATTTCATGCAGTTTCAGTTAAGAAATGCTTAATTACTAAAAGAATCATTTTGGCTTTTTATCTGTTTATGTTTTTCTGGCTGGCTTTTGTTCTTCCCCTGTAATTCCTGATGACTGCAGTGCTGCCTGTGTTAAGGGCAGAAATGATGTCTCTCAGTTCTTAGGAGGGCTCTTTCATGGTTATAGGTCACCCTTTAGCAGCAATCTCAGTCCAGCACCTACCAAGAGAAATCTATTTCATGTAAGACAGGTGTCAGGTTTGGGGTCACAGAGGTTTACACACAGGTCAGACACAAGAGAACTTTCCTAACTTCCAGTGAATGACCCCACTTGGAACATCAAGGCTGCCCCTTGCTCTCAGGAGGTTCTCTGTGTGTGGAGGGGTTAAAGCTGTAGGGAAAAGCAGTGGTTTAACCTCAAACTGGCTGCTGAGTGCCACCCATGCAGCCACTCACTCACCTATCCTGGTGGGGTAGGGAGGAGAATCAGGGGAAAAAAGGGTAAAACCCATGGGTTGAGATAACAGCTTAATAATGGAAATAAAATAAAATAAATCCAAAACACAGCACTGCACCAGCCAGCAGGAAGAAAATGGATTCTATCCTACCAGGACAAGCAGACAGGTTATTTACACCGTGCAGGCTGTAGGACCTAAATAAGGTGGTTAGTCTAACCCATCCCCCTGGGTTCCCTGCCTGACAGATGGAAAGAGAGATCTCCATGGCATGGCTGAGGCCACCTGAGCTCATGAAGCAAGCCTGGAGAAGGGGGCTGCAGCTCCAGCTCTTGGGTGCAAATACTAATCCAACTATTTTGGGGGGCATTGAATTCCTGCCCCCATATGGAGCCCCATCTAAACCCTCTGCAAGGAACCTGTACAGCCTCCCATAAGTGTGGGGCTTGCAGCAGACTGGCTGGCACAAATCCCACGTGTCTCTGGACTCAGCTCTGCAGAACAGACTTAGATTAGACCCCAGATTTACAGCTCTGTCACTGCCAGCAGAAAGTTGCTCCCTGACATTAATGTACCCATGACGAAGGAGCTCAGGCAGTCGAGTCTATCAGAGTAGATAGATGTAAAGGAGATTAATTGTATATGACACAGTTGTCATAGCTGGAATGAGACAGAAGTGAATTGCACTTCTCTGAATTTACTGTGGCTACACATCTGAGTAAGTGCTACTCAGCTTGAACAGTCAAAGCTAAATCAGATCAAGTTTTCAATTATGGCATTTTTTCATCTTTGTGAAGGCTCACATATTGATATTTTGTCTTACAAAACTAGTTACAGGCAACTGAATATATATAATCTGAGTATAACTAGAAACGAATGGCAGAAAAATCCCTAAATAGATCATGAAAAAATGGTGAGAAAACTGAGATTACTTCCTCTCTATCTGCTCAAGAACTCTGCTGGTCCCACCAACCCCAGCTGGTTATCAATCTTTAGGAATCATCAGTACCCAGGTTTGTGTCATGCTTGTTCTGTGTCCCCATTTGCAGAGACAAGGAAATAAGATTCTCAGAGCTGGACTGCAGCCTTAGAGCTGCTGTGGACTTATCAATCATTTGAATTTCTTCCCTTTCCCTCACCCCACTGCTGCTGAGGCAGCACCTGCACCAACCACCCCTCCAGTCCTTGCTCCATGTTTCCTTCAGCAGCAGCAGGAAAACCTTGAACAGTGAAGATCCATGTCACTGCTACAAAGCTCATGACAGAGCTGCCAGGGTTTCAGATAAATATCATTCATGGCCAGTTTTTTACATTTGAACAAGCCTCATTTACACATCTGGTATCACTCCTAGTTCTTCCTTTTTCCTTTTTAGCCCCGTTTCGATAATTACTTTATACAAAAGTTAAAAAGCAGCTTGTTTACAGATCCAGCCTTCAAAACCTTCAAATTCCCAAACAGCAAATAACTTCTGACTTCTGCAGATGTGTATATGTCACCTTCATTTTTCTTTCTATTTACTGAGATAGCAAGGGGGCTTTTGTGGCAGCCTGAGAGACAGGAGCATCCTGAATAATCACAGAAAGAAATGGGAAATTTGGTGTCACTCACTGGTTTTTACATCTGCCTCATCCCAAATTGCCTGTTTTTTTCAAGAAGTCAGACTTTATGTCTATCCTTATGAAGTTTAACATCTGGAAGAGCCCTACAAGGCTGCTGTTCCCCTCCTCTGTATTGCAGTCACTGGTCTAACCCTGGTATAGAGACACTGTGGTGAAGCTCTTAATGAGCTTTAGCTAATTGCTCACTTCTTGAGTGCAACTGCAGAGCATGTTGGGTCCTTCAGGGAAGATGATTCTTTACACCTCTTGTCGAGGCTGGGGCTAAATGTGACAAATTAGCTCTCAGTTTTGTGGTTCATTTGCAGGTTTGCTTAATCACAGAATTTTTGAGATTTTCATTTACTAACACTCAAACTGCAATATAAATAGGCAAAATTGCTTGTAGTATATTTTGCTTAGCAAGGTTATTCTCTCACAGTAAAAAAAATAAAAGACAGAGTTTGAAAATAAAGTTTGTCAGGAAACAAAATGAACTAGCTGGCCTTAGCAAAAAAGAAGTTGTGATCCCCTTGTGAAGTTATTATTTCTCTGTAATTTAGCTCAGAAAACGTATTTTCATCATGTGCAGTGCTCCTGAGCATTTAGTGTCTCTTGTTCACCACAGAGGATGGTCTGTGTTCTGTTGGAGACCTTCCAGGCAGGCACACCAGAGATTATTTGGTAGCACAGGGACATGTAACTTTGTGCCCCCAGAGCTTTTCTAAACTATTGGATTGGCTGGATTAGAAATAAAATCCAACGGGGAGAATAAGTTTATGTTGGAGATGCAGCAGAATCCAAGCCTTGATACCACACTGAGCTCAGGTATCCTGCACAGCCACTGCAGCACTGCCTGGCTTTCATTTGGGCTGGTGGGAAGGTACAGCACAGCAAGGGAGAACTTATTTCCAGGTCTAGCCAAGTGCTTAAATTTAATCCTTTTTATAGTTTATGCCAGTGTATAAAGCACTGTGCTAAATGTGAGGGATGTGTTGGGTGGGGACTGCATTAAATCAGAAGGGAAAAGGTGTTTGTTGGTCATTTACACTTAAAATAGGACTGGTTTGATTCTTGCAAGTCTCTTTCTATCTTTCTTTTTAGGACTGGAGGTTAACTAAACAAAGAGAATGTTTGTTTTGCTGTCATTTCCAGCTGGTTTTGTGCACTCCAAGTGATTTTTTACCTCCACAGAGGAAATGCCAGAATTTTCTGAGTCCCTCTAGCATATTCAGTCTGTTTTTTAGCTAAAAAGCAGTATTGAGAAGCATGCAGATCACAACATAGTATTTTTCAAACCTGGCCAGTTTAGATTCACTTGTTCATCTGTGATGAGTGGCTTATGTTTTTTGTGGTTAAAATTGTGAGTATTCCATACAAGACATTCAACCAAGGGTTAGTAGTTCAGTTTCTTAGAACTCTGCCTGATTTTCATATAGGATTGCTTTTGTAGTGAAGAAGTTAAATTAGAGGTGTAATGCACACTTTTCATGGTCAATAGGTGAAAAATGGAGCTATAAACTCCCTGCTATGTTTAAATAAACTTGTCCTTTGTCCAGTGTTGTCAAAGAGGAGAACACTTCCACAGGAAAAAAAACAGGTCACTATATCACTTAGCAGGATTCCCCAAGCTTCTGCAAATCCAGGACATGCAATTTGTTTGCTAAGGGCTCCTATTCTTTTAAAGTATTACAGTGATTTATTTTCAGTGTCAGTAACAGCATCATCATTACTGGGAGACCCAACTGTACCAAATGTTACTTTAATAAATCATCAACCCTGGAAATCAATACTCGGATGAATTGCATCCAATGAAACTCTTTCTGTTGCAGTTTCACCCACCAAGTCAAAACCTGTGCTGTCCAAGTTCATAAAATTTCCATCAGCTGCTTAGGCCAGAGCCATCAGACTGCTCTCCCCAGACTCAATGTCAAGCAAACCTTATCTGCTGATGGATTTATTTGCCTTATGTCAGCCCATCAATGTGCCTGTGATGTTATATTATGGCATTTGCTTCCTTTGAAGTGACACGAACTGCTGCTTTATTTCATAGCCTGAAAAGATGCTGCAGGTTAGGTCTGACCTGCCTTATTCTCCTTGCAAAGTCCTGGCTGTCCATCCTGGAGCACCTGCTTCTTCCTCTACCTCCTTTTACATCTATGCACAAAAAATAATAGCTCTTTTTGTTGTTTTTCAAGTTTGCTTATTGCTCCAGAATACGACACAATGAAATATATCTGTAGGGACTTGTTTGTCATCTGTGTCAGGGTGTTTATGTTGTCATGTTTGAGCTGTTGGTTGGATATTTTTGGGTTCACTGCATTCCTTGCTGCTGCCTGGAAATCTGGTGGAATTGGTGGTACTTTCTTTCTGTATTGGTATTACATTGTCTTATTGCTTATGTGTTATTATTTATGAGATTTAATGCTGGCTAGCCCAAGTGTAGCACTGAGACTGAATGCAAACCAACTACCACTGCCAGAATGAAAGCAGATGTTTGTGTGCTTTTATATGTTCCTACAACAGCAATAACTGGAATATCTTAATGCTGTAAAACAAATCCAGTGATCCTATGGATTTCTTAATGGGAATATACCGTAAATCTTCATGTCCCTTTGGCATCAATGCAATGATGCCACTATTTCAGTGATCAAGCTTGTTAAACCTCATGAAGAGAATTCAGACAGCATTTCTTTTATAAACTCCACTTCTTTCTCTTTTCCTATAGCTAAATGTTCCATTTCCATCTCCTATTGTTTTCTACAAGGCTGTTTATTTGACCCTGAAGATGAGCTATGGGCAGAAACACTAATTTTTTTGCTCTCACGTGATCAGTTTCCTATCTTCAGTTTTAATTTGACAGGGAACACCACAAATCTTGGGGAGTAGTTTGCACTAATCCAGCTCTAATCAAAAATACTGATTTTTTTTCTGATTTCTTCTGTGCTCGCTTGTGGTCCCCTCTATCTTTGTGCTCAAAGAGCTGAAAGGAGGCTGCTTTTGTCAGCTCAGGATGACAACTTTATTTTAGGATCCTCTGCCTTCCTGTACTCAGCTATCATCTCTTGCAACATCCTTAAACAGAAATGTTTGAAAGCTCTGGTGTTCCATGACAGGAGAGAGGCAGGAGAAACCCTTTAGCTCTCTGTGCAGTGATGGTGCTAATCATACATGACATTTGGGGTTTTCTTCTCTTCTGTGTGTTTTGCCTCCTGACTTCTGTGTGCCAGGCTAATTGTGACAGCATCAAACCTGAAGTTCATATCCATTCTCCTAATTGGTTTGACATTTTGAATTGGATTGCATCCTTTCACGTTACAGTCATTATCCTGCTTGTGGTGAGAAGAGGGGGTAAGCTCTTCCTGCCTTGCAGATAGGTAGGGTGGGAGCGGAAGACAACCAAAATTTATTTAAAAGCCCTGCTGTTGAGTCATGAGGGGCAGAAAGGACTCCCTGGCTTTCTAAACCTCTTCCCAGTGAGGAATTCAGGTGTGGTTGGATCCAATCTCAGCCTTGGATTATGCCAACAGTTTAAATTTAAGGAATTACAGAGGTGTGATCAAACCACTTGGTCCCACAAAATGTCCAAGGGTTTAATGAGTGGCCAAATGAGAATATTTATATAAAACAAATCATTTATTATTGCAAATGATCAGACAAAGATCTTAATTAGAATTATTTATACACAAAGACTAAAACTACTAGTAGTATAGTATAAGATGGTGAACTATATTGAAGAGATTATTGAAGCACTTATATTAAAGGTGGCAAAAAGAAATAATTTGGTGTAACTCACCCAGCCCAACACTCGTGGGGAGATTTCTTTTCCTCAGCCTCGAGGGGTGTCCTTGGAGGGCAATCCCAGCCAAGGGAGGAATCTCCACCCAAGAGTTATGTCAGAAGAACCTGCCTGTATGGAGGGGGACTGGACTTTTATAATATAAAGTGATTTGCTTTATAATATAAAGTGATATTTATAATATAAAGTGACACATTTCCAGTCCAGCAGACTGGCTTGTCTGCCACATCCTGCATCAAAAAGCACGATGTGTATTCAACATTTGGTAAATCAGGCTGGTTTTGGCAAGAATGCTGGATTTTAGGTCTGATTTTTTGCCTTGGTGCCTCCTGGCCATGCTGGGAGGGAAAGGGCTGCCTCAGGGCCCTCTGCACTTTAAAGAGACACCAGGAGCTCTTGGAGCATTGCAGATTTATAGAGTTGTTGCTGGACAGCAGAAGTCTCTGAATTTAATAGGCTTTGCCTCAGGGCTGTGTGGGTTTAAGGGCTCTGAAGGATTTGGGGATGTAAAAATGCTTTTAATAACCAGGTAACCTGGTTACCTTCAGATCTTACCAAAAAAATATTAAAAAATCATCATGCTGACCAAGTACAGTAGATTAAGACAAAATTAGAAATGTCTTCCCAAGGCTTTATTTGAAATGTGGTCAGCCACTCTGCACCCATTTCCTAGCAAAATGGGGATTTATTCCATGTAATGCATCGAGCAGAATTATAGCTGAGAATATGGAACTTAAGTTTATCTGTCACTGGACAGGAGTGACCTACATTAAAAATTATTTTGGGAAAAAATCCCAAGACCTTAAAAAATTCTACATATTGATTTTATTTTCTAAACTACTACCTGGAGTATTTATTTCAGCTCTGATATTCCCCAGGATGACAACTGATCACAGCTCCTGTCCAGTGACCAGTCCAAGAGGAAACCACTGAATTATCCTTGGTGTTAATTGAGTTTACAGGTTAGTTCAACAGTTCAACTGGAGCCAAGGAGATGAAAAACATAAATTGCTCCTGTGTCTGAGGCCGTGAAGGAACACAGGTCGTTTAGATGTTATTAGTTACATGCTATTAGTTGCAAGATTATCTTTTGCTCATTACAAACTGGACAGAGTAGTCCTGGCTCTTTCCTCGAGGGGTAACAAATAGAACCAAAAGAAATCGATTATTAGTGATTAATGATAGGAATTGATGAGTGTGGTGTCTGGAAACTCAGTCAAAGCAATGAGCTTTCTCCCTCTAAAAAAGGAAAGGCAGGAACTGAGTTTCAGCTTTTGACAGCAATGCCTTCACAGGTTCAAGGTTAAAGGGATCCTGTTTGGCCAGGTGGGGTTTTAATATCAACCTCAAGAAATTCTATTTGTCACCTCTGAAGTTCCATAGGGAAAAAGTAAGAAATCAGACAGGACACAAAATGATGTTAAACCCCTCTTACCATCAACCCCCCAAACCTCACATTCATACTTTTACTGTTAAAAAACCTCTCCTTTGTGACTTTTTTCACGCATTGGAAAGAAAACCCTGCAGTCAATTATGATCAAAGGGGTCTCAGATCTTCTCTGGCTGTCTTCAGTGAGTAGCTGATTTCATTTACCTGCTCCTCTTCCAGCACAGCCTGTAGTAATACCAAGCTCCACTTGAGGGATTGTATCACACACAGCCTTCCTTTCCTATTTCTTGAGCAGTTATTAATGACTGAGCAGCCTTTCCATATTATCTCAAGGCAGATTGGATTCTCTAAGAGCCTGAGATGAGGGACTTGGTCAAAAAGCTTGCTGAAATCCACATTCACTCTTCCCTGATGTGTTTGGGGTTCAGTGGTTTTCTACAAATCAGTTGTGATGCAAATATTCCTGTAATTCTATTTATGGCTTTAAAATTAAGGTTTTATTTGCAGGGAGAGAAGCAGGGAGGGCAACAAGAGAAAGGGGGATGTTGAGAAGGTGTTGGACAAGCCAAGGTGCACTACAACAGCTTTATCTTCCAAAATCTTTTATAATGCATGTTAAAGATGTGTTTCTCTGCATGACACAGAGTTAATGGCTCTCTGAAAAAGGGCTGCCAGGGGCTGTCTGCAAAATATTAAAGCTTTTAACAAAACTAGAAGCAGAAAATACCATAAAGCAAAGAAATAATGGATTTTCAAATCTTCCTAATGCCACATCAGGTAAATGGCATAATGATATTATAGTAAAATTAGCATTTATACCTGCCTATTCCTCTGTCTGCTAATGAAACCTGTAGGTAAGCATAAACTCATGGAATAGGAGAAAGCACTTTTGCAAGGACAGTAAAGCTCTGATAGGAGAAAAATATAAATCTTTGTGAATAAAGGAATCAGGATTCTCTGCTCCACTCCCTCAGCTGTTCAGTCATTCCTCTCTCTGGGCTTTGGTTATGGCTAATTTGGAAAACTTTTCTGTGCACTTGACATATATGAGCTCACCCCCCATCAGCACTTGCCAAATTCTGGGGTGCACTTGGGAGGTAATGAAATCTCAGGAATAAAAGTCACAATGGACTGGCTTTATTAGAAAATCGGGTTGGGGACACTGAACAGGGAAAAAATATTGGTATAGAAGTCTTTAGGGTGGCTGATTTGACACTGCCCTTTGCAATTTCTGCCTCTCCCCATTTCTTAAATCCTTTTTAATGACTTGCACGTATGCAAAAATGGCAATCTAGGTCTTGTGGAACCTAATTTGTTGCACCAGGTTCAGCTTAGTTTGTTTCATTACTGATATTCCTAATTTATACATGGGGGAGGTCTGAAACAAACAGAATTTTCTGTAGGAAAGGAGATTTTGCAAATAGGAAGAAATTTCATTCACTATAGTGATGATAACTCGAAAAAGAATGGGTTTATGTTTACCATTTATATGTGCATTAATTTGCACATATTAAATGGTAGCAGCTCATTTTTAACTTTGTCCTGGCAAAGATCTACAAGTCCCCCCTGTTGAATGAGCTGAAAGACTCTGAAAACTTTTATTCTTGATGTGTGCAGGGTGAGCTCATGCTCAAAGTCCTCTGGAGTGCTGGGAAGAGTGCTGTGCCTCAGCACTGTGTAATCAGATGGGTTTTGTTCTGAGATGTGGTGAATCACAAGATGTTTTGTCCCAAACTGTGCACTGAACACCTGCCTGCAATGTGAGGAGTGAGTGGGGTTTATATCATTGGCCAAATCAAGCTCTGTTCATTCTGTTGTGTTTCCTTTTCCTCTTTCCTGCGTTGCTTTCTCTTTTAAAATTAAAATATGCAAATATGACGTGGCGTTATCATAGTAGCTGACTCTGATTTCTGTACAGTCAGCACCTAAAACAGGATATTTCACAATATCATCAATCCCCACGCTCTGAGTTTAATGCTGTATAATGATTTTGCCTCTTTTATGGTTACCATACACTCTTCAAGTCTTCAGGCTGCCTCCTTTTTATGCAGGTTATAAAAAGACAGAATCAGATGTTGGATACTGAGCTACTCTTTTGAGCTTTCCTCCATTATTACTTGTATTTATTCTCTGCCACGTCAGGGTCATACAAATCAGAAATGCCACCAAATCTCATACTGCATGAAACAATAACAACCTGCTTTAGATTATAATCAGCAACTGAAAAACCCTGAAAACAGCTTTTTGATACCAGATTTTGGTGGGGGGAGAGGGACAAGGTGGGAAACCCCTGGCAATCAAACCTATTTCTTCTGTTGATCAATTAGCAAACAAGCATTCTCATGAGCAGTGAGTTAATTGCCAGGCTAACACAAAACTGGGAGATCTTTACACAGCCTGTAAAGCAGCACCTGCCCCTTTGCAGAGACCTGGTGGGTCCAGGGTAAAACTGTCCATTTATTCTTCTGACAGATTTAATATTCCCCCTGCTTTACTATACCATAGCTACCATTTCCTGTGAGAATTTCCTTCTCCTGGAAGAGGTCCAGGAGTGGGTTTTTTCCCACGTTATTAAGCAGATAAATCTTTAATATGCAGAGATAGGTGTCAGGGAGGTTCTGTCCATGTGTGTGTGACCTGTGCTCTGATCCCCAGTGCTGAGTCCCAGCTAACTGAGCCATCTTTTCTGGATCCTTCCTTCCCAAAGTTCACTTGCTGGAATTCTCCTCATCTCCATTGTAAGACAGACAGATGGATGTTTATGGAAGATTTCAGATCTGCAGTTTCTTCTACCTGAAGTTTTATGAACCTCTGTTGATTTTTAATTGCCTGACAAGCAGGATGTTGTAAACAACCCATATTTTATGCATATGTGAAATGTAATCATGAGTTTTATGGTGCTATTGATTGATGGCCTTCAAAACTTGAGCAGGGAGGGTTATAGGATTTGAGCCTGGGCTGCTTTGTGATTCTTGGTGTTTGTGCAAAGTGAGTTCTGAAAATAAATTGGTTCTGCTCCTCAATAACCCCTAATTTGCCAGTGAACATATAAGCAGACTCAGCTTTCAAAGGTGGGCTCCCAAGACAGGTATCAAATAGAGCCCCTTTGCCATATTTTATCATATGATTATTGTTCTCTTTGGTTCTGTCTAGAATGCTACATAGCCACCAAATTTTGGCTGACCTGCCTAAGGGAAATCCAGAAAAATTCTAAAGCCTTTGTCCATACCAGAGAGGACAGAAAAGGGTCAGTCCCAAAAAGTGCAATTCCCCAAAAGGGTCAGATGCAGGTTAATTTTTCCAATGAGCTGCCCTGTTTCTAAATCACAGCATGGAAACTCACTTTTTATATAGATATCTCACAGGCTCTGTATCTGAAAAGTCTGATAATTGAGGCTGGTCATATAAACAACTTCATGGCTGCTTGGAAGGAGAGATGGTTGGAAATACTCAAAAATTCCATTTATTTTATATTTTAAAAAGCAAAGTAAAAAAAATTAAATTACTAACTGGTTTGATATTGTGATCAATTCTGACAAGTATAGATGGAAGAGGGAATAAATAGTGTATTTTCATGTGCTGTTTGGCAAATCACATGCACAGCTCCCTGTTCTTTCTCCTCAAGAAAGAACAACCACCTGAAGGGACCATTTACAAGAGCATGTAGTGACAGAACAAGGGGAAACAGATCCAAACTAGAAGAGAGGGAGTTTAGATTAGATATGAGGAGAATGTTCCTTACTGTGGGGATGGGCAGGCCCTGGCACAGGTTGGGCAGAGAAGCTGTGGCTGCCCCTGGATCCCTGGGAGTGTCCAAGGCCAGGTTGGACAGGGCTTGGAGCACCCTGGACGGGTGGGAGGTGTCCCTGCCCATGCCAGGGGTTGGAACTGCATGATCTTTAAGGTCTTTTCCATCCCAAACCATTCTATGATTCTATGTTTCTATGATTCTCTTAAATTTCCAGAGAGAGGTGAACTTGTTTGTGCTGGAAACAGAGAACCAAGTCCATCTAAAGTCCATCCCAGAGCAAATGTCTTAAATTCCCAAGTGGGCACTGAAATACAAGAAGAGGGATGGAACCCTGTTACAACCCCCAAAGCCCTTTGTGACCTTTGAGTAGGAGTGTCAGGGGTGTGTTTTTGTGTTTCGGGGTGGGGTTTTTTGGTGTCTTTTTTAACCAGTCCTATGCAAAACTACAGTTTGCTTTGTGAAGTCAGTCTATTCTTTGAATTTCAGTGAGAGTGCCTACAGGCATTGTGGTCATGCTCCTCTCATGTCAATAAAGAGTGTTGTCCTGCTGTATTGCAGGAGAGAGGGGAGCACTGCTGAATTCTCTCACCTCAGGGTGACCAAGGACATGTCTTTAGGGTATTTAGGCAGAGTGTGTGCTATGAAAAGGGTGTTCAATATCAACATCACATTCTCCTCTCAGCTGAAGTGCAACAAACTGGCGTTTTTCCTCCCTAATTATTTCCCTACACTTCTTCAACACATAAACTCAGCAATTATTCTCTGTCTAGTTTTGCAGGGCAGGCCCCTTTTAAAGTGCTTTTGCTGGGGCAGAAAACAGAAAGTTCAAGCTGACCTGTGACTAAAATTGTCTATTTTTTTTGTGATAGAACTTCACTAACCTCCAAGGGATTTGTGGGGAACTGCAGGTGTTCTTTTTTCCTCTTTGTCACTGTACAGAATTATTCCTGTTGCAAAGGAGGTTTATTTACTACTAAGTTGCTTTAGTATTTTTTTTTCTATTTAGTGCACTCAAAAAAGGATAGGAGTGCCTCAAGATTAGATGAAAAAAAGCAGTGCTTGGTCTTCCATCAAAAAAGTGTCTTTAACAGAGCATCTATTTAGTAACTTTGGAATGTAAATGATAACAGATTAAAAACATTGGGTCCTAATACCCTTTTCATTCCAGGAAGAGCTAACATGTGTGTAATTATGAATGCAAATGTGCAGAAGGCAATCATGTAAATACCAATAAAGGTTTCTTAGTAGCAAAGCTGATTTCATGTAAATAACTCATCTTAATCTGTTTTAATTAAAAAAGTCTAATTAGAGAGAGCAGCATTACGCTGATCAGTGTGTTCAAATGAATGCTGGTATAGGTCAGCCAGAAAGAAAGAAAAATAAATGAGGGAAATAATCTATATAAAGAAATCAAAAAAAGGTAGTGTCAGATAAGAGGAGTTGATTTAGAATATTGGCACTGAAAAGGCATTGCTGGATTTATCCCAGCCAAAGAGAAAGGGAATGACGGCTGAAAAGGCTTCAATGAAATAAAAATAACAACCACCAAGCACAAAAAAGCCCCCAAAAGCACAAGAACCCCTCCCTCTTTCCCTCTCTTCCTCCATTCCCTCCCCAAAAGTATCCATCATGTGTTCTCATACCTCTTGCTGCTGAGGACATTAAGAGAAGGCACAGCCTGGATAACACAGATTTTCAGATATTTAATAAAATCCAAGCAATGACCAAGTGGTAAATGGTGATTTGATCATTTTCTGGAAAAACAATGGAAAACCTGTGTTTTCCTGTTGCTCAGACAGGAAAAATAATGTTTCAAACCAGAATTTTTACAGTAGAATGGGCAAATACTAATTGAGTTTTCTAATTTCTACTCGTCTTATAATAGTTTAAATATTTTAAAAATACTTTGAAAATCAAAGATTAACAGAACCACCACCAATAAGGGAAAACAATACAGAATAAATAGATTAAGGTAGGGCTTTTTTTCCCCCAACATGAACAGAAGTTCACTTAAGAGCAGATAAGAATTGGCTTTTTAATTTTAAATGGCATGATTTCCCTGCTGTCCTTTGAAGGTAAGATTTGTGTGATCACATTGTTCATCTCCTGCTCCAATAAACTTTTGACCTTTCAAGTGATTTTAAGGCAAATTTGACAAAGGATTAGCCATCTCAAAGCCTCTGTCATGTTCTTTAGCAAAAAAATAATCAAATGAGGATTGCAAGGAAGGAGATGATGGTGAGCTCTGAATTTGATGCCACTTTCAAACCTGAGAGACCTACCAATGTTCTCATGTGACTATTGTATTTTTTTTTGCTATACATGCTTTAAAAGGAAGACAAAATGAAGCAATCTGTTCCAAAAAGTATTAAAGCACGTGTATTTATGGTGTAGCTCTATCACAAAACTTTTAAGAAGGTCCATGAGGTTTTGGTGCAGGATTTTTTTCATATCAGTTCATTTCTACAAAGAAGCAAAACAACTTCAACAGGGCTTAGAAGCTGAAAGCTTCTCAGTCCACCTCTAACAATGTCAGAGGGGAAAAGGTATAGAAATGTCATGTTCAAAATCCTCTTTATTTGGGTTCAAACCAGGCTTTTTTCCACCATGACTTGTCTAGGCTGTCTCATTGGTGCCAAAGAGCATTTAATTGCTCACTGGGGGCAGAATAGTTTGAACCAGGGAGCACAAACTGCCCCTGTAGCCCCATGAGTAGCACATTCCATGGAAAATGGAAATGAAATAGTCTGAAATCACTGACAGAGGATCAGCAAAGAAATTTGGGCTTCACTGTAGTGTCAAAAAGAGGAAGGTTAGCGTTTCATAGGAGAAGGAAATAAATTCCTAAAAACCCCACCATTCAAAATCCATCTCCATGTCAAGACCTACAGTCTCTCCCAAAACTCAGAAAAGAAAAGCAATTGTGCCTTTGCACAGCCCAGGAAGAAGTTTTATTAATGGGCTTTATTTCTCGTTAACCTACTCTGATTTCCTTGGTAATAAATTGGGTCTGAGTCTGTTTTGCCCTGACTNATTTGACTGGTAATAAATTAAATTAATGCCCTCAGGTTGGGTCTGTTTTGCCCTGACTGTACCTGGTGAGTGATTTCTCCTTGTTCCATGAGCCTTTTGTTATAATTTCTGTCCCGTGTCCAGCTGAGAGGGGAGTGACAGAGTGACTTTAGTGGGCACCTGGTGTCCTGTCAGGGCCACCCCACTTTAGAAAGCCATAGCAGATGCTGTGCTGTTCAAATTATTACAAGTTAGACTGGAAACCAAAAAAAAATCTCTCAGTCAAGGCCACTCTTTTCGTGACAGCAGATGAAACAGTTTGCTGTTTTATGTCTTTTCCCCAGATATTATTATCTTCAGCCATACATCATGCTGCTGTATTTCCACGAAAAGCAATTGATTTAAACATGACTTGGGAGGCAGGAGGATGTTCAGCAGAGTCATAGCTTGTGTTTAGGAGCTGGGGGAAATGTACAGCTTGTGAAACACATTATAGATTTACTCTCTGATGTGCATCTGTCACTCCCAGTGGCAGCAAGAGCGATGGTTTCTGAGTTCAGACAGTAGCAGAGATGTGCCCCTTCTTCTCCTACCCGGATAGATTCTGGTGCACTGGGGTTTGTATTTGGGATCAAGTGCCCAAATGTTCCCACAATGGCCCTTCATCCCTCCATCCACAGGAAGCAAAGGGAAGTTTTCTTCTATCCCCTCTGAGTCTGAGCCCCAGTTCAGTGGGAGACCCTGGCAGTTCCACTCCACTGGGCAGTGTGATCAATCGGTTTTCTCTTTGAAAAGGAAGCCAGACAAAAGCACAGCAGGCTGGTTCTTCTGTGCCTCGTGCTTTTGCTTTACTTTTAGCTGAATCCTATTTACAGCAAGCAAAGGATTGAAAGGAGTATCGAGCTGGGAGCAACCCCTTCAGTGCTTGCCCTCCTGGCTGGTGGGTGGAGCAGAAGTTTCCCTTGGAGGTTCAATAAGGAGCACTCAAATTGATGTCTTCACCCCTGTGGTACCTGCTGGGATGTTGAGCTGCAAAAATAAAATGTGGCTCCCTATTCTAGAAAGCAGACAAAGTCCATACAGCTGCCCCAGGCTTTGGGAGCAGCATTTTATTTATGCAGCTGAAAAGATTACTCGTGTCTTTAAATGTATTGTCATCTGGAACCACAAATGTTTGGAAAATATTGAGAGTTTGCTGAGGAGTTGGACCTAAAATGGTCAAAAGCAATGCTACCCTGAAATTTAGGGTTTATCAGGCCTTTTGGGGAGAGGTGTTGCTCAAGGAGGGAGAGGGTGATGGGACAACGTTTAATGTTGTTGGCAGAATTTTCCCATCAACTTTGCCCTGAATTCTTTGCAAGAAATGTTATGCCTTTCTAAAAGTCTCGAGTTAGCAAGTCAGTGTGCTGAAAGCAAAAATGTATTGTGGCTCTCAGTGAAATGAGTCTTTTGACCATGAGCATGAGCTCTTACTTAAAATAGCATCATTGTCATTCCATAGGAAGGGGAAAACAACAGCTGACTCTCAGGAAAAAAACCCCAACCATCAGCATGTTCTGCAAACATAGATGAGAAATGTCCATTATAATAACTGTAAACATCCTGTGCACATATAGGGTTGCAAAACAGTGCAAACTCTAAAACCTGAGTACAGATGAAAAATCAATGTTGGTTTCTCCCCACGAGTGTATGGCTGTGCTGAGTGTTGTCTCTGGGCACCTCTCACCTTGCAGAGCCACTTTGGGGGTGGAATGGCACAAGCTTTGCCCTGAAACAGCACATTATGGGTATTTAACACACCAAAGATGGGACTAGGCTCATTTCCTCAGGGGTAAAAAGGCAGTTCTATTTTCATGTGACACTGTAAGAGCTGATAACCACTCACTTGCCTAAAAAATAAACTTTTGGCACTCAGTTTGTCCTCCAGAGTACACAAGGAGGAAACTGAACAAAACCTAGAGCAAAGTGTGTTTAAGAGAACACTCCCAGCACCTCTGAAAAGCATCAGTGTGCTCCAATCCCTGGCATTTTGTCGTGCCACATACACCTGGAAATACATCAGATATGTCTAATTAATGCAGCACTTTACTGTTCACTGTGCACCAGTATTTCAGCAACTGGCAGACACAGCCTGAGCAAAAAATATCAGTACACCCCTGAGACAAGCATATCTCTACCCAAAGGGCTTTTTATGGACCCCAGGCACTGGAATATGGCCAAGCAGGAAGGGGCTGGGAGTGCAGTACTGGCATCTCAAGCTTTTGCCCATACTGAATAGGTTTTAATTAAATCAGATTTCATCTCCTGTTCTCCCTGCTTGCCTCTCAGTTTAGAAGGTTTATGTATATCTCTTTCTCTGTCCCCTTCTAGATGGATTGAAGTTGTCTCTTATCCTGTTGCATTATTAGAAAAAATGATCTTTTCCCCAAATCCTGGTCCCTATTTATTCACTCTTGTTGGACAACTTTTATATCTATGTCTTAGAATGCAGAGGCTTCCCCAAACTCAGACTGTATCTTTCAGTCACCCTAAAATTGTGGGAAGCCTGTAATATCATCAGACATGAAAAGGACCTGTTGTCCATCTTTACCACATAGACCAGCCCTGCTCTTCCTCTTTTCAGAAGAATGAATTTTGAGGGGGTTTCAGACAAACAGGATGAAACAGATAAACTTGTCACTGGGATGATCCGTGGATGACTTCCAAATATACTGAGTGCTTTATCAACATAAATTATGTGTTGAGCTTGATTGCCTCTGAAGGGTCTTTCAGAAATAGGAAAAAGGAGTTTTCTTGATTTCCATTCAAACCAGAATATGTCCCTTACTGAGTCACCTGTGCCGCTTCCTGCAACCCATTACTCAATGCTATGTTTGATAGAGCAGTTAATTCTTAATTTTAGTGCTGGCTTGCAGTTCTCTGACTGCTGTGTGTGAACTTGTATGGCTACAATTAGGATCATCCTAACAGTGTTCCCCAATTTAGGAACAAGAAAAAAGGAAAATATTTTTTTCAAACAATATCATATTGTTATTGGAAGTGCAGAATGACTTCATTCTGGGTTGGTTTCTGCTTTCTTCAACAAGATAAATCCCCCCCAAAAAAACCCCAAACTTAAGCCCATATTCTAAGTGTAGTTTCTGAAATTTAGAGAAAAAATGTTTCTAGAGTAGTGCCTTTAAATAGCATATGTAAACCAATGACTTTAAAATAAGGTATATCAAATATAAGGAAGAAATCATGGCATTTATTAAATCACTGGAGGTGACTCCAGTGAGTGTGTATGTATATATATATATATATATGTGTGTGTGTGTATACCCACACTGTTTCCTGTCGGTTTCCTCTCTAATGAAGAGACAGAAACAAACACATTTAGAATGTGATTTTTCCAATCATTTTTCACCTCAGGATGAGATGACTCATGCATTATGAGCCCTGATTTCTCCCCGCTGAGAAAGGGGTATATATATTCTCCATATAACAAAATCAAGATGAAATATCCAAGTGCAGATGTCTTCATTTGGACCACGTAGAGCTAAATAGAATCCTGTTCCCACATGCTTCAAAACCCGAAGAAAATATATTTTCCTGCAGGCCCGATTGCAAATTTATAGTGTCCACAAGTGTTGCCAGGTTTGCAAACCCTTTGGCATGAGCACAAGCTCCATTTGGGTGTCAAAGTCACTTATTTTATAGTCTGAATGGGAATGACACACTCCTGAAAACCTGTCCCTCTCTGCAGTGCTGAGCCCATCAGAAACCTTAATTGAACTGATATATCTGACATGTCTGAGAGGAATCTCTGCCTCTTGCACAGCACAGAGAACAAGCTGGACAGGACCAGCTGTGTTTGTGGAGGGCTGTGCTTGCTCTTCATTACAGAGGGACCCGTGGTATGAGAATGAATGTCTTGGCTGAGCTCAGCAGTAAAACATCCCTGTGTTAATTGGGATGGACAAGCCCTGGCAAGGTTCATTTGCAGGACCTGAGGAGGGTTTCAGCCACGTCCCCAATGGATCATTGTTATGCTGCTGAAATCAATGACTTGTCACCGCTTGCTCTCTGGTGATACATTACTTTTTCTCCATCTCAGTGAAAAGGTATGATTTCTTCCTGTTCAAAATCACTTCAGAAAGGCTATATAATTTATCTCAGTTTTATTGCTTAAGCATTTTTCCTCTTTCCTTTGGAAAAGCCATACTGGAAAAAAAAATAAATCTGTCCTTTGAAAGTGATCCTTCACATTCATCTATGAATTTGTTCCAGTCTTAAGACATGTTTTATATGGAGGCCCCTTTTTTAACTGAAGCATGCATCACACACCAGAATAAAAATCAAAGAGCACAGGGGAAGCAATGAATAAAAGTGCAAAGGGCTCATAACCAAACTAACACACAAAGGTGAGAATATCAAGAGGATGAGGGTCTGGATCTGAAAGTCAGTGACTGCCTGAGATTGCTCATTCTTGACCTTTAACATCTCTATCTATTTTTCTTCCTGTTCCTGGAAAACTTCTGCAGCATAACATATCAAAAAGGCATTTTACATTACTTGTGTTATAAATTGAATCCAGACCTTTCTCTTTCTTCAGGGTGCCTGCCCTTCATAAAGTGAAGCAAATGAAGCATTCCCCAGCACCCATCAGATTCTGGTTTGATCTGCAGGCACAGGCTCAGGGATGATTAAAATGGGGTTGGTTATCAGAAAGCAGCACCCAGTATTTACACCTTTCTTTCTGCTTTTACAGACTTCTCCAATTTATGTTGGAGATTAAGGAAACACCTATATCAAAAAGTCCCATCAGAAATGCTTTCCATCCAATTTATTTACGTAGCACTGATAAACAGATACCAAAAGCCATTTAAACATTCACTAATATTGTGTTCTGGGTTTTGTTGTTATTGTTATTGTTTTTACTTACTCATTAAAAGAATTGTGATGTCAGATCTTTAATTTTAGAGGTAATAATCTTGCCTAGATACATTCATGTTATGAGCTATAGAATTCCATTTCTCTGGGACAACAACTCAGCTATAAGATTTGTTTATTTGACCAGTCCTTTTTTCCTCTGGTCTCACCCAGAACTTCCCACTGTTAGAAGAGTTGGTTTAAAACAATCAGTCCCTGTGAATCTGAATAGAAGCATCTTAACCACTGTATTCGGCTTAGCCTCTCAATGCCTTGTATTTATTTCTTTCTTTTTAATATTTGCCAATGTTTTAGCCATTAAACTCAGTAATATCAGGCACTGATTTCTCTCTGAGTTGCTGTGTGTCTCCCAGGCAATCCTGGTTTCACTGGCTCATTTTGACACAGCCTGAAATGTCCCACGACCCTAAAGAAAACTGCTGTAATTTTATTCTTCTCTACAATAATTAAATACTGAAATTCCTTACTTTTCTTAAAACAATCACAATGTGCCAGTAAGACTCCAAGGGCTGGAGTGCTCTGTTGAAATAAGGGTGGAAATCCTTTCTGGAAATGGTCCCTTCTGCTAATATTTCACTTATTCTTCCAACACTTTTCACTTTAGTGAAAGTGGAAATATTTAAGTCAGGTAGAAATAGTGGGGCTGAAGCCAAATGTATTTACCATAGTAATCAGAACTATTTTTCCCTATAAGTATGTACATTTAACTAATAAAAGCTTTTACAACTTTCTCTAAAAGGCAGGGGATTTTACCTTTCTTTTTGCAGTTTAATGAACAGCTCCAGAATAAAAGTTTAGGCTAAATAGTGATGATCTTCCTTCTGATTCATTTGTGAATGAGATCAGGGACAGTCTCTCCTCAGACTTTGCCAGCAGTAAATCAGCCAGGGCACACATCTGATTTCAAGACAGTATTTACATTACCAGAAACTTTATTTAAAAGCTCAAAGAGGGCTGCTTGGAGCACTGTGTGAGCACTTTTGAGTAAGATAAAATATATCTTATCATTTATCAAAATTCTTTGAGTTTCTAATGGCTTAAACCAGAATTATACTCAACTTTTGCAAATTGCTTGTTTTCCCATTCCAAGAGAAAGCCAGGAGCACGTGCCTTCTGATCTGCTCTCAGAAAAACATTTTAAAGATCTTTTATAGACAAGAGTTACTATCTTAATCTGTATCTGGCTAATTAAGGGTACCTGAGAACCTGTCAGAGCATCAGTAACAGTCTAGCCAAATATAAATGTTTAAAATCATTGGCCTGCATTAGGAGCTTTGTGGGATTGCTAAAGATATTCCACTTTTTATTAAACATTCCTCTAGTTTTACCTTGCTTTGGTGTCAAGTCAGAGTCTGTATTTCCACTCACTGTTTTCTTAGGTGTTTGTTCCTAACAGTAATTTTTGTTTGTTTCTAATGTATTCTTATTTCTTTTGATGCTGTGAAGCGATCCACGCTGGCTTTGCTGTCAAAAGATTTCATTTGTGTATGAATGCTTCACATTTTGTTCTTAATTTTGATTTATGGCTTGCCTTTGAACCTACTCATTTTTTCATCTCTGAATTTGAGAGAGAACTGTACCAATTTGTCGTCTTTTGCTCCATGGAGTTTCCTCCTCCCTCCTTCCCTTTCATTCCCTGTGAAATGTATATCCTACAGACTAATGACATCTAATGAATAGATGTGCAAATCACACTGGATTCAAACTTACAGGGAATTCCTAAATGGGAAGAAATATAAAGACACTTTTAGGAGTCGTGTGCTTGCTGAAAGCACCATTTTGCCAAATTGGCTTGGCTGGAAAAACACCCAACATATCTCAGAAGGATCTTAGAGTAAATTCATCCTAAAATCTGCTACTGGTTGTTTTTCTTTTGATATTTTAATGTAAAAATTTAATTGAATTGTTTGAAGAGAATTAAAAATGTGACCTTTTCCCATCATTCCCTTTACAAGACAGTACGATGATCCTTATGGGTCCCTTCCAACTCAGAAGTTGGAATTATCACAATTCTGTGATAATTGGGAAAATCAGTTGCTAAAAAATAATTAATACCAAGCCACCTCTGTGGCATCGCCCTGGTTATTATATCATAACATAAATGTAGTCAAAAGCAGGTGATTAGTAATTAGTCCAATTAAACAGAAAGCTGAGGCTCTGGTGTAAAATGCTGTGTATCCTTATGACAGGCTGTAGGGGCATGAATTTCTTTCAAGAGTGTGTTCCCCTGAGTTAACCTCTGTCTTCAGCAGTCCTCAGCAAATTTATTGCATGATTTGCTTTTTGATGACTTGTTTGGATAGGTTTTCTGGGAGGCTTTTTACTTGGCTAATGGTGAGATGGGAAGTGTAGGCATAGCCAGACATGAGAGCTGGGCTGTGAGATATGCCAGGCTCATATTACCTTCAATTCATTGAATTCAGCAAGGTTTTGCACAAATGAAATTAAAAAAAATAAATAAAAAAGAAAACCCCACTGACATGACCTTACCTTGCCCCAGCAAAGGTGTTTGCTGGGGTGTTGATTTCAGAAGCTTTATTACAGTTTGTCTTGTGGATCTAAGTCATCATTAGATAAACCCTGGAGAGTGGAGGCAGTAAAGAATTGCCAGGAAATAGAGGAGCAATAAAAAGTAACAACGGTGGGAAAAGGATATGAAAGGAAGTAGAAAGTGAGAAATTTTCCAGTGCAGAATACAAAGGGATAAGGATTAAAGGAACAAAAATTAGCTGTTAAATCTTTGAAAGCTTCTGTGGGATAAAAAAGTAAGTGAAACTGAAAGATATTGAAAGGGCTTTTTTTATTAGGATACTCTCCTGGTTTTATCTGGGATGGAGTTAATTTTCTTCTTAGTAGCTGCTGTATGGGCAATTCCATAACCATGGAAACCCCTCTTTTCAAATGGACTCTGAGCAGAAAAGAAGTATTGTTTCATTCATCTAAAAATTAGATATAATTATCAATATTTTATAACTTTGTACTCTGCTCTAAACCATTTCATAGAAATAGAAGTCCTTGAGAAAGCTTTGCATTGTAAGCAGATAAGCAATTAAGGGAAAAGAGTTTGTTACCACAGCAGCTTCTTATTGACCCTTTTATTGAATGTAAGAATCTCAGAAGTACTGTATATTTTAATGATATTTTACAGAGTTATAAAGTGGACAGATGAAATGATATATAAAACCTCTTTTCATATTTAGTTGGAAATACTACACATGCCATTTCTGAAAAGCAGTTTTCTTTTTTGCTATATTCAATGTCTCCTTTATCCCTTTTGAAAGCCAGCAAATATTTAAAAGATAAATAAATAAATTAAAAGATATTTATTCTAATACATGTGTTTAGCTAAAATAGCTCTATTAGGTTATTCAGCTTCACCAGTGAAGCCTCCAGGGAGCAAAAGGGCATGTGTTTGTTTGGACAGAAATTTCCACGGGGTGAGGAAACAAGGCTGATGGGATCTGACAGTGCCCAGTGGGGACAGGCTAAATTCATGGGCAGAAGTAGGATTTGAGGTTTAGTCACAGAATAAGCAAAGACTCTGTCTGAAATCATCTATCTGTGGCTGTGACAGCTCCCTGGGGGTGCTTCCCTTCACCTTTGGTAATCACATGCAAGGGATCAGAGTGAGACAAGCAGGTAAATGATCTTTCTTGGCCCCAAACTAACCCCTTCAAGGTCTCTGCTGCAGTTGTTTCTCCAGCAAATCTGTTAAGCTTATTCTGAGGTTCCCTTTATTGGCATGTGGTTCATTGCTGCTCTTTGTTGGATTATCCTTTATTTTTCCCAATTAAAGTGATCATTAACACTCTGTGTTGGGTTTGAAGGGCATTAGGATGTGTTTGCAGCCTGCACATTTTAGACATCTGGCCAATGCTAGTTGTGAACGGCTCAGGTGCAGGTGGGGATTTCTTTTTTCCTGTTTTAGACTTATCCTCTTTTAATTAGGGTCATGTATCTGACACCTGTCTTGTAAATGCTGCAGGAAGGCTTCTTGTCTCTGCCAGCATTGCTGCATCAGGGCCACAGTGAAGGAGAGCTTAATGGTGACAGCAACAAGGAAAAGAGATCCTGACCCTTCTGCAGGTGTTGGCTGGTGTGTCCCTGGTCCTGACAGCCAGTCTGCCCAGAGCAGAGTGCAGAGTTGTGTGAGAAAGGCATCAGGAGCTCATCCTGTCTCCCCATTGCCCAAGCTTTTACTGTCATCACTGACAGTGAATAGAAAGAAGACATAGGTAGGGTAATATCTAATTCAGGAGAGAGGAAAGGCTGCAGCAAAAGTGGCACAGAAAAGATGCAAGAAAGACTTTTGCCTGAAATCTTCTGTCTTGTGAAGAGTGATGTTTGCCTTTTTAGTGTGTGCACATAACACTTGATTCTGCTGGGGACTCAGGTGTCTCTGCACTGCTTACCCTTCAGATTAGGATGCTGGAGGCACGTGGCTGTGTGCATGTATTCCGTAAGAATATTAGGTTAATGTATGAAAGAATTCTGACAACAGTCTGAACAACAGAACAAACTTTGTGCTGCATCTTTATTTTTTTCTCTATTGACCCAGTTCCCTTTTCCTGCACTCTCCTTTCTGCATGGCAGTGCTGGAAGTTACTCTGGGCTTCTGCTTCCTTTAGACTTTAAGAGGGTGGATGCAGAAGGATGTTTGTGCTTGGTGTGCAGACTGGAGGGGTCTGCACAAGGCCTGTGCTTGGAATTGTTCCTGCTTGGGTTGAGCAGATTCCTACATTTTGGAGTTCTGTCACCATGGAGGAAGCTCTTACCCTCCCTGACAGAGCTTTAGTCATAACAGCACTTCTCTCTCCTTGACTATTATTTCAGAAGACAATTTAAGAAAGCACTTAAGAGCCTTAAGGAGGACAATAAATGATCCCAATGGAACTGATATGCAAATATTTTTTTTTAGTACCTTGCTGAATCAAGTTTGCAAGTTTTATTTCTAACCACGGTGGTAGAAACACACTTTTGCTGCTGCTAACCACTTTTCCTCACCAAAGAGATTTCATTTGGGAACAACTAATGTATCCCAATAACCTACAGGATACTCCAGTTGAACATTTCTGTGCTTACTAAATATGCTACTCAGATGCTAAGAAGAGTAATGAATCCTTAAGTGTACATAAGAATGATTTATTGCATAATGTGAATTTACAGCCCATTACGGGAAATAATTACATTCCACTAATTACAAAATTTAATAGTCACTCCAGCCTAGGAAATGGCAGTATGAGCAAGCACATCTGCAGCCATGCATTCAGGAGTGTGAGCTACATGAGAAGCACTTGGCTGAAAATCAGTTTACCATTTAACCCCAGCTCAGTTCAGAGATCTAACTCATGAAAAAGTTGGTTTTCCACGGTCAACTTTTCTAAAAACTTGGAGAAAATGGGATCATTAAAGAGACTGACTTGAAGAACATTAAGAAACAGTCTTCAGATTCATCATATTTCTGATAGAGACCCTCAGGAGGAAGAACAAGACTTTTGCTCATAGTGTGGGTGGGTTTGTAATGGATATGTAACAGTGTAATTCATTCTGTGCAGTGCAAATAACTCCTTTGTCACACACACTTGCAGTGTAAGACTTGGTTCTTCCCTTTGAATAAGTTATTGGTAAGTGTCAGAATCAATTTTGTAAATGTGCAGAATAAAGGCAAACACATCTGCCTTGAGATTTTTCAGCTGAAATGTAGAGGGTATTTATTTGACTCTTTGAAACCTGGTTCAGGATGAGGCTCTGGATGAGGCTGCACACAGTGGTGTGCTCTGCAGTCTCCACAAGTGGGGTGTGGACCTCAGGAGACTGAATTTAGGCTGGCATCTGTTAAATAAAACAGAAAAATAATGGCAAGGACAATCCTGGTTTGATAGAATGGCATCTAATAGGAATTGGAGCGTGCTAATTGAAATAGAGTTTGTTCCAGCTTGTGTTATACTGAGGAAATGTTATACTTAGTAAATAGTTATACTGCAAAAGGAAAACCCACCCATTATGTGGAGTGTTCTGTTTAATCCTCAGAGTGACTCTTGTGGTTTTCAAGAATAACTGCTTGGCAGATTATTTGTTCTGTCTTGGACTGGGGAAAGTAAAACCACCTTTCACTGACCAGAGAAAGTTCTAACTTAAGATTCAGGTGGCAACAGCAGATTGCAAGCAAATTGTCAGTGGGCATGTAATGAAAGAGCGTGGCAAAACTGTTCTTTTTGGGTGGAAATTGTCCTGGAGAATGAGATAACGTCAAGAGCACAATCAGTTGCACAAGGACTCATTTAAAGACAACTACAACTTTTGTTTCCATAATTTTACGCATTCACATCAGTGTGAAACTGGAAAAGCAACATTTGAGCTAGTAATGGGCACTAGATACTCTTCTCACATTCATAGGGTTGAAAATTATGCTTTTTTTTATCTTATCAAGATATAGAAACATAGTCTTTTTTTTATAAGAATGGAACAAGCAATTTATTTCTATGCACTTGGAGTCAAAACATAAGTCTCGTAACTAGTTTCATTATTTTTGCAAATACATGATCTGGGATTAAGATTTTGCTCCTCTTCTTTTTAAATACACTGTAAATTTAAAATTTCACCAAAGTAGCAGTGCCTTAAATTAATTCTCTGTTATTTAACCCACTTCCATCAGATCCCATATGGCAAATGCATTAATTTTCTCCTCTGCCTGCTAATCCACATGCAGACAGAGGGAGCTGCACTTTTCTTTCTATGCAGTTTTGGTGTTGGTTAGGTATTTAAAGGACCCTTTAAAAAATTGGAGAAGTAAAAAATAATGCAAAGATACCAGGAGGTTATTGAGTTATATGATGGCATTTGAATGTCTGTTTTGGAAGTTAAAATCTAATGTTATCTTCTCCAATACAAATACCTTCCCAAGGGTTACAAACACAAGGCTGGAGTTGTTTGCAAACTTTCTGCAGCGAATTGCAATATGCTTGAATAAATATGCTCATTGCTATTCATTTGAATAAATAATTGCAAAGCAAGGAGGTCACATCCTGAGGTTTTTTTTCCTGAGTAGCGAGAGCACAAATGAGTCTTTGTTTATTCCATCTGGTGGCACGTGCAGTGGTTCAGCAGTTCAGGACTGCTCCTCTCTGGATATTCACATTGCTTGTAGTGACAAACACTCCAAGCCTGGTTTCCCTGTCCTAAAGGGTGACTATCTCTGCCATCAAGATTTTTGGCATAAAAGGTTAAATGGGAAGATTATTACAGTATTAGATAACCTTGCCACTGATTTCCTCTTGAAACTGAAAAATAGCTTTTAGTCCAAGTCCAGCAAAAGCTGCTTCCCTTATTGCTTGCTGCACGTGGCCAACAGCTGGGAAATGATACAGGGAAGGACCAGTCCAATGATTTAGCTGATATATGAGCACTGGCCTGAAATTTATGATGGACAGAAAAAGGGACTGAGCAGCCTCTGAGACAGTCAGGATTTAAGTTCATGGTTTACATGATACTGTTGGAGAAAGACAGGTCTCCCACTCGTGTTTTGTAGCCTTGGTACTCGTGTATTTTGCTTTATTTGGGCTTGGTCACATCCTATACTCTTAGAACCACAGATTTCACACCTTACTTTATTATGCATCATTTCTCCTCAGCAAGGGGCTTCTCCTTAGAGGCTTTAACTTAATATTCATTTTATCTTTAGCTATATTTTTACAGATTAGCAAATATGAAAAAAATATGAAAATATCAAAAAACAAATATGAAAAATCAAGGAAACCTCTGTGTGAGTTATAAAAGCAACGTGTCCTGGAGTAAGCAAAGGGTGTCCTCATTCTTTAGGAAACTTAGGTTACTGTGCCCTGTCTTGCTGGCAGCACTGCTGAATAAAGACTGCAGAAATAATCTGCATTTTGGCTTGTCAAAGTTTGGAGTGCTCCATGCTGAACTCTTTGTATTCCTTTTGCAATAAGCTCTACTTTCCACACACCACAAACAGAACCCATCTAGAATATGGGGTAAGAGAGCTGAATTAATTTGGGCCAGTGACTTAGCTGGTAGAGAGATCTCATTTTTTAGTATTTATTAGAATGCATGATGGTTTAACTGTGAAAGATATTAGTGTAGTAATTCATGGTAAATTTGTAATAGATTTCAGGTCATCTCCTGACACTTTCAAAGGTAATGGCTTCTGAAAAAGAAAAAGAAGAATCCTTCCATAGCATGTATCCCTAAGAAACTAAGGTCGAAAATGGAATGTTGGAGCATATATAATTTACCAAGAAAGGGATTGTAGAGGGGCTTGAAGTTGAGCTTCCTTTCTATTGCCCATAGATTTCTTTGCCCCAAGAACCCTCCTGTAACTTCTTATTTATTAAGCAATCAATTATTTATTTGCAAATATACTTTCTGCAAAGCTCAGCAAGATTTTCTTTTACCCAGTTCCTGAGGTCACAAACTCAACCAAACCGAACCTTCAGCTGACATGAGAAAGTTCCTTCTTGGTGCTCCTTCAACTTCACTTTACCAATGGATGTGGAATGATTAACTGCTTCCATCCACACTGCCAGGCAAGTGGATGCTGAAAAAACACAGCTCTTGTGGCTGGATTGATTGTCCAAACTGCTGCAGATCTCCTGACCCCTCTGGCCCCTCTGCAAGGTGTTAAATCCACAGAACAGTATTTGCATATACATATCTGTGTGTACATATTCATTTATTTTCAGTCCAGAGCGATGTTTTCACAGCAGGGCACTCTGTGTGTGTGCATATCTATGTATGAACTACCTCCCTTCACTGTGCCACGAGAATTTGAGCAACTTTAGCAGGCAGTGTTGGCACAAATGAGGAGTGCAAAGCTTTCCTCAGTTCACTCCTGCACGTGGTAACTCTGTATGAATAATGATGTGCCAGGCTCTGCATTAACATGCTCCTCACCACCTGATGGGGCTTTGCCAGCCAGGCAGTTGTCAGTCAAATGGTGATGTGTCAGTCCCCTTTGCTGCTTAGAACAGGCTCTTGTGCTGCTGAATTCACATTTTCTGTGTCTCTGCTGGCTTTTTTTCCATATGGTTCTGTGTTTTAACATGAGTGTTTTCCTCTAGAATTCTTGAGCTCTTCTTGGCACTTGCCTTAAATATTAGACAACTTCTTTGTGTCTTTACATGTTTTATCTTGTGTGGCCTGACCATATGTGCTTTCTTAGACCTTTTAGTGACAATTTTGTCACTAAAAGAGGGCAAAGAATGAGCAGCTCCCTTGCACGGGAGCAGATCTTGGATCACAGACCTTAAACCACTGTCTGTTGATTTCCTTTCACCAAAAGAGGGGATCTGATGGAAGGCACCTGAAGGTCACTGTATTGCAGGAATTAAAACCCTTCTGTTTTGAAGCAGCCAGCTATTCCTCCTGTAAATGGAAGTCTTTATTCTCCAGGATGAAGTATGGAACACTATCCCACACTGCAACATCTGTCCTTCAATCTCTTAAAGGAAAAAGTGTTTCTTTTACTCTGAGACTGAGTGAAATTCACCTATATCTGAGAAACTTTAACTTGTGTGCTGTTTAAACTGTAATTGGATTATTACTCCATATAATTTTCAAATTCTTCCTCTTGTCAGCTCAGTCTTTCTTGTGCCAGACTTTTGTTTGGATGTCCTTTCCCCTCTCTCAGACCCCTTGCTCTTGCAGCCAGAAATGTATGTATCCAAGCTATTGATTGTCTCAAAAATCCATTACTAGCAGGTAGATCTCCCCAGCTCTACAGCTGAAGTTGACAAGCAGATGATGGATTGTTCTCATTAAACACACTGGTACTGGTATTTTAAGCAGCATCCCAAACTTTCAAGGATTAAGATTAGGATTCAAAGTTGGAAGAATGGGAGACTGGAAAGAGCAAAGCTTTCCATGGCCCAGAACTATGCCAAGGTAGTGATTAAATCATGAATTCTTCACAAATGTTTATGAAGAATTTGGGGCTCCTTTTTTCTCCTCCTTTACAAAGGGAATTCCTCAGATCCCTTTACTGTTCTATAAAGTGTGGTTTTTACATAAAGCAGCATAGAAGGAACTTCTAATCAGGTTAAAACTTTCAAGGGCAAGTTAACCAAGTTCCCTCCTGTTGTATATTAAATTTTCTTACTAGCTGGGCATTTTAATGTTACATTGGAGTTTTAGTGTAAATATATTCTAAATGATTAACAGTGGTTTCTTTAGTGTGGGTCAGGAAACTTAATTAATTATTTTTATAGGAAAGGGAAAACACACACGCACGGGAATGAAAATCCAGCTGGGGATCCCAGCACCCTGGGGTGTTTCTGTGTGAAGCCTTTAAAATGTAACTCTGACTGTGCATGATAGTGCCAGGAATTGGATCATGATGATATTATGGTTTTGACTGAAAAATGTTAGCATTTCCTGTGGCATCAGCATTTTTTATTTTTTTTTAATAGCTGATAATCTGAGGGCTTTGAGATGGCTTTAAAACTCCAAATTTTTCTCCTGACATGGTGTTCTGATGCCACTTCCTTGCACTGTGTTGCTGCACTATTCTTGAGTCATTTTTCTAACCCACTATAGCTGGATTGCAAAGAGAGTAACTTTTAATCAGTGTTTATTTCAGACACAATGCCAAAAGAGGACAAGAAAAAAGGCGATTTTCTCTCTGTCTTTTAAAGGAAATCCACTAACTGGGCCTTTTTTTTTTTTTCCTGGTTTACTACTAAATGTAGATCTCTGTAAGTCATTACAGGACAGTTGTGTTTCAAAGAGCAGGCACTGCCACAGGGGCACACAAGAGTTTCAGAACAAGGGTATTCAGAATCCATGGTCCTGAATAGAAAAAACACCCTGCAAAGCATCCAGGTGTCCCAGTGGATGGATGCCCATGTGCACACAGACAGCTTTCCATGTTTGGACAACACCTGGGTCAGGGTGGAACATAATCCACCTGCCCTGCGTGGCTTAAATGGCTCAAAGATTTTCAGATTCGAGCACTGGTTGAAGTTTTCCCCGGTGTGGCCATAAACTTGTCCTGATATTGTGCCTAATGGAGGGATTGACAGCTCTGTGTTTAGAATCCTCTCAAATCTCTCCCTTTATCCTCCTGAACACACCTTGAGGAAGATGCCTCATCTGTGTGCCAGGCAGGACACTGTGACATTCCCCTTTTTTCCCTTGAGGGATGTTTTCCTCTTAAAATGCTCTTTACTGTACATAAGCCTCCTATATATTTTCTTTATTCTTTTTTTTTTTATTTTCCTGAGTGACTCATAAGCTGCAATTTGGTTTTGCTTACGTTGCTGTCAAAAATGGGAATACTTGGCCTTAAATTGACTTAAAACAAGATGGAGCAACACAAAAAGAGTATCCGAAAACAAAAAAGAAACCCCAAAAAACAACCAGTCTCTTTTTTTCCTATAATTATATGTGCTAAAGTATATTATATGTCCTATAATTATATGTGCTAAAGTATATAATTTATTCAGAGCAGTTACATGTCAGTAAATGCTAACTTCTGTTTATTTATTAAATTATTCTGTAGTATACTTGTGATTTGTGAGTTTCATCTGAAACTTTGACTTTAATCAGGAATGCTTAAAAACAGAATGCTAAATTTGCAATTCAAGCTCACAGTTTCACAAGGGGCTGACATTTTTTGTAGGTATAATATTGCTGGAGGGGGAAAAGAAAAAGAAAAGAAGTTTATTCTAAAAAAACAACCCAAAGTGTAATTTTGAATTAGCGGGTTGTCTTATCAGGGTGCAAATTCTCCTGGGTTGTGGCTCTCCTGGTTCTCACTCCTCATTTACTGCCACACCAAAGGAGGAAAAGTGTTTTCCCAATTTTTAAATACCTCTAAAAATCCCCCACTTCATATTGCTCCCTGAACTGGAATAGTTTAATGAACTGACATAGGGGGAAAAAATCTGCCTTCAAAGCAAGTCTGTCTGCAAAGAGGGTATGGCTGCAAAAAGCTGCTTTTGGCTCTTTGAACAGTTTAAACTACCTAATTATTTTAGAAATCTCTGTTTCTAATACTTTACGGGTTCAAAAGTCTTTAAAGGCCAGCAGATACTACGTCAATTGTTTTATTTAAACTTTAGAAAATGCAGTGAGTAACAGGTGAAGTAGAAAAGGATTTATTATGGTTTAAATTATGCTGATCCAACTCTCTAAAGTAAAAAAGATTTTTTTGTTTAAATTAAAATGAATTGAAATATTGACTATTTTTCTATTAAAACTGTTTCCTTAACAAAGCTTTCTTCAGAAACAGATCCCACGTTGCATTTTCAGATCAGTATTGTCCCTTTTCATTTTCACCACCTCCCAGAACCTTCATTATTTTCAGCCCAGAGGCAACCCCTTTATGAAGAATCAGGATTTTGAGGGGTGATTGATCTTCCCCATGAGAAGAAATTAGTTTATTTTAAAGAAATAAATAGACAAAAAAACAAAACTCCCCAAAACAAAAGCCTCCTACTCTGTTTCAATTTAGTCTACACGGAGATCAAGGTACATGAACACCCTCTGAGAGGGGCTGAAGCTTTTATTCTGAATTCAGGTTAACATTGACACAGCAGCAGTAGTAAATATTATTATTATAGTAATAACAACAACAATGATGATTATAATAATGATTATATTATAATTATATATTAAAACACTATATTAAAATAAAATTATAGTAGTAGTAATAACAACAACAACAACGATGATGATGGCAATTATGATTATAATAACACATTATATTATATGATATTAATTATAATTATATGTTAAAATACAATGATATATTATAACACTACAATAATAATAATAACAAAACCAATAATTATTATGATGGTGATGATGATAATTATTATTATATTGTATTATAATTCTATATTAAAATACCATATTATAATAAAATACAATAAAATAATAATAGTAGTAGTAGTAATAACAACAAGAATAATGATGATGTCAATGATGATAATAATAATAATTATATTATTATAATCATATATTAAAATACCATAACGTATTGTAATAAAATAATGGCAATGACAATAATAGTAATTATAATGTTAATGATAATAATAATGATGACGATTATGATGATTATTATGATGATAATAATAATAATAACACTGGATCAGCATTCCCTAGGAAATCAGCAGCATTTTGCAGTCCAGCCCCCCTTGGTCTCCACACCGAGGGGTTGCTGGGGGCTGTGGGTGCTGAGCTTGCACTGCAGAGCGCAGCAATAAATGAGGCAGTAATTAGTGAGCTCTTCATTATCCTCACCCCAATGGCTCCCTGGTGGGCAATGTGCACTAGGAGAAAACCTCACACACTCCAAAAAGTACTTAATATGAACACACTGCTACCTTTCATGGCAGGTTAATAATTCATCTCGATACACATGAAGTAGCAGAAGGTCCCAATCTATGCTAAACTAGGCAATTTCACTTTATGTCTTCTTTCCTTTCTAAAAAAGCCTCTAAAAAAAACGTTAGCTAAACCTCAGGCTACATCCTTTTCTCACTTGGCACAGGGAGAAAGAAACAATCCTGGGGGACTTCCTTGAAGGAAAAACACATTGAAAATGAAAATGACAGTCAGAGAAGCAAAATTTACAAAAATAAACCCCAAGAACCAAGTTTATCTGCCCCCACTGACCGAACAGCTTTGGCTGTTTGCAAGGACACTTTAGGACCTTTCTGATCTCTCCTGCAAGTTTAATTTAGCAGCTCCTTTTGTAATTAAGGTGAAGCCAAAAGAGGTCACAGATATGCTAAGAAAGCTCCCTTGCATAAATTCTGCAGCTTTTAGGTGGTGACATCTGTTTCAGCATTTTAGCCTCATCATCCCTGAGGTCTGCAGGACACAGGACCATGAACAAGCTCAAAATAAATTGAATAATTCAGTACCCTCAGCCTTAAATATTCAGAGGTCATGACTTGTCTCCCTGCCTCAATGCTCTCTGCATAGTGCAAATCAATTTTATTTTTCTTTTTTAATGTAACCACTTGTGAGTTTTTAAATGACCCAGATTTTTATTTAAGGCAATCAAAGTGGCATAATTTGTTTTCAAAGCTAAAGAAGCTGGGCAGTATTCTCAGACAGAACTCATGTTTCTTAGAGCCAGAGCACATTAAATCAACTAATAAACACACAGAAAGTAGAAGTATATTGTTGAGAATCAAAAGATGAGGTTTGGAGTCTCCTAAAACCCATCAGGACAGGTACTTGTACTTTGTTAGCACTGAAATTAGGAATTACAATAGAATGCACCAGCAATGTAACAAAATGCCATGCAGAGAATTCCTCTTTCAACCCCAGTGACCAGAGGGATTCCACTTTCATAAGTAGATGTTGGAAACTCCATAAAATATAGATTTTGGCTGCACTTTCCAAGGAAGCAGTCAATGTTTGCTGACACAATCAGTCATTCAAAATGTCTTTCTCAGAAATTTATGAGGGTCACATCACCCAAATTGTAGAAATTCTGAGTTCAGAAATAGTCCATGGGAACAGGAACAGTGTAAATGTTTTTTTCTTCAATACTCAGTCCTTACTTCTCAGTTTAGAAAGGTAATAAATCCAGGCTGAGGGACTAATTTAAATCTGCAATGTCCTTTGTTTTGCCTAAAATGCAGTCACTTCTTTTCAAGTTAGGTGGTGTCACTTATTTCCTACCACTCATCACAGCTGCCCTCATTCTGCAGTGTGATCAGAAACACACACAAGCTGGAAATCAGGGTCAATCACATCTGTTCAGGCGCTGTTAAAATTCCAAAACACAAAATTTACACTCCAAAACCTCCTTTCCCCTCTAAAGAAATTTTATGGCTTGAAGGCTCCTGCTCCTTCCTCTCTGCAGTCTCTCCTGAAGAAGCAAAACATCCTTTTCTCCTTTGAGGGGCTTTTCTATTGCTGGTAATTCCTATTCAAATGTTTCTGCTCTCCACAAGCTCATCTCTCTTTTCACCCTTAATTTTGTTTGGGAAGGCAGAGGGTCGCCATTCTTCAATTTTGGGATTTTTTGGCAATGAGATGCTATTTTATACATGCTAAAAACATCAAATGCAATGCTGTGGGAATGTTTCTTGAGGACTGGAGGTACCAAGATAAGAGGCAGCCATGTAACCTCTGGATGGAACTCGATGGAGGTCCATTCACTTTCTGTTAAAACGAGTCTGTAGTAACTGGGCTAATTAACTTTTACACACAAAACTGTTAATTGCAGTTTGGAAAAGTCTTCTGTGTTTAGGCCTACCAAAAAAAACCTGCTGCTTGACTCAGTGGGTGATGTCTGGTGTAGACAAAGCTGTCTGCTAATATTTAAAGCTGGGTGGAGAAGAGGAAGGCTTTCTTCAGGAGCTGTAAATAGAGCAATGGCATGCATTTAAAGAAGGATAATATTGCTGAATGCAGGGAGAGAGCTGTGACCATGAGATTTATGGTGTGAAAGCCCCAGTTTTTTGGCACTGTTTGAAACACAGTGAGTAAAAGATGTATGGCATGGAGAAGCCTGGCTCTGGCAGGAGGATAAAACTGATGGACTGATAGATCCTTACAACTGCAAATCTATGATTCTGTGACCTGGAGGTCCCTGTTGCTTAATTAGTGCCATTAGTTTCAGCTGAATTGTTCTGATGTGGCAGTTCTTGTGCAAAATGAAGTCAATAAATGTGTGTCTGTGTCGCACTGTAGGCTACACAGCAAACAGTATGGGGGAGCAATTCACTAGCAGTGTAAAACTGCCATATTAAAAGAAAAAAATTAAAAGCTGTTCCATTTTTTAAATGTCACAAAGTACTTCCTGTACAGCAGGTTTATATCAGAAAACAAAACCCCTGCAGTTCTGCTATTCAGTGTCACTAAGTCCTGGTATTACTCATTGGAGAGAAATTGCAGGTGCAAGAGTGGATATGGTGAACAGGACACAAATTGCTGACCACACATTTCCAGGAAGGAAAATTAGGCAAGGGTATAAACAACTGTGATTTTAACACAGAATAAACTCCTATATAATGTTTGTAATCCCTATAAATTAATGTATAGTGGCTGAGCAGGTTTATTAGTACAGCAATTGCAGCGCCGTAATCCAATGGCTTTGTGCAGTCCCTCTCTTAATTTCCAGTGGAGAACTTAAGGAAAGCATAAAGATATTATCATTTTGCTGAAATCTCTCTAAAACCCTTTTGGCTCTGAGACTGCTCAGCTTTGCCTCAGGAATGATGCCACCCTTGTCTGCTCAGTGCCTGCCTTCTCAGCTGGGATAAGCAGCCCAAAGTGGGACTTAATGCTCTGGGAGTCTCAGCAAACTCATAAAAGGTTATTTCAACAGCAAGTTAAAGCACCATAGGATGGTAAATATTTACGGGTTTAATGTCAAATAAGAGCAGAATTTATTTTCCTTCAGAAATGCAGTATTTGGTCCTACAGATCTGGAGATGTGTTTAATATTCCAGGCTACCTGTTTCATTGCATCTATAACAGTTCTGTTCTTTATGAGCATTGACAGAACAGCTGCATTTTGCTACTTGCACAGAAAAGAAAACACAGATAGATCTCTAATTCTGTTGAGAGCTGATTTCTAGTTGGTTTTGGGGATTTTTTTTTCATGGAACTCTTGGTGAGACTGTGCTTGGTAAAATGAGTTTAACTGTGGGGTGGTGAGTAGCCAGGACTTTTTGCTTGAATAACGCCTTGAGTTCTGACATTAAGAAAATACAGGGAATTGTGTTATATTGATCAATATCAGGCTTAGTCACACCACTTATTCCTAGTAGTATTGGCTCAGCTGAATTGGAGGTCATAAATTCTTACTCTGCCATATAATTTGTTCATTGATGCCTGTGTCTAAAATAGTGACTTAGATAAATAATCCAGTAAGTAACATGAAAAACAAGCAAACAAACTCTGCTCAGATTGCCAATTTTGCTGCTCTTTCTCTTAGGAAGCAATTTTTTTTTGTTTGTTTGTCCATTTGTAAATCAGGATAATGATTTAAATGTACTTTCAAAATTTTGACAGTGTGTATTATAAAACATGGATTTTCACCCATGCATTCCTCTCACATTTAACCTGACACGAGAATTCTGAATATGAAGGGATACAGATCTATAATGAATGTCAGTCTTTTTTCTTATGGCTTAATTGCACAGATCATTTTGATGTTTCAAGACAACATTTGAGCAGCTGTGAAAAAAAGAATTTGCATGTCCACAGAGTGCAATCTTGTTCCATCTGCAGGGAAAGGCAGCCCAGCTGAATGCACTTCCAGCTCTGCTCAGTTAAACAGGGGGTGTTTTTCTCTGCAAAAATATGCTGTTCCACAAATAACTCCAACAGCTCCCCAGGATGGATGGGTGTGTAAAGACATGATCTCCTTGCATATCTTTGGGGTTCGTGCCAAAGAGATTTGGGTATCACAAACCATCTAATAACTTTTACAGTGCTTGTAAGGTTCGAATGGCATCCAATCTGAGCAGTTGTTTGGAGAAAAGTGCCAGATTTTTCCTCAGTGACATAAAATGCCTTAGCATGGAGAAAGAACAGCAATAAAACTGCGGGAGAAAGAGATAAACTGAGACCCATATCCACAGAAAAATTGGCATCATTTCTATTTACTGCAGGTGCTGTGTTGGATAGCTCAGCCTCTGGAAGGCATTCTCTTTAAGGTAATCTTTTCCTAACCTTAATTAAGTAAGGTCTGGATACATATATTTAATTTCATCAGTATGTCAAGCACAGGCAAGATGCTTTTAATAGGAGACAATAGAGAAATATGAAATAAATCACAGCTTTACACTCTTAAGTCTGCCTCTAACAGGCTGTCCTGCAAAATGAGGGTGCCTTAGACAGACCTGCTGCAGAGTTTTAAGAATCAGTGCAGGTTTTTTGTCCAATAAACTCAAATATAAAGACAAATATAAAAGTACTACCTGCATGCAGCAGTCACCATTAGGTTTTCCTTGCTGTGCTGGTTCTTTTGGTAATGACTGCAAAGCTTTTGAGGATGGCAGAAAAAAATTACCTAAATAGTAGGAGAAAATAAAGACAAAAGAGATGAAACAAGCTTAGTGGCATAAGGAGATACAGATCAAGATAGATTTAAAAATGAAATTCCCAGAATTACAACTCAACAGCTTAACCATTCTTTGTCACAGCATTTTTTAAATCTTCCTGAGTGTCCATATCCCTTCTCCAGTCAATTTATCTGGAGCAAACAAATGTCCTTCCCACTGGCATCAAAACCAAGTGACAAGCCCAAGGAAACATCAGTGACCAAAACTATACCCCATGTCAGGGACAGAGTGACAGTAGGAAAGGAAACAGTTCACCTTTTCATTTGCAACATCATTTTTGGTAACTCCAAATTTCCTTGAACTCCCAGAAATTATTTCTCATGAACACTTCTGAGAAACAAAGCACAGTAGTTATTTTGAACTACTCTGTGTTTTATTCTTCAAGCTGAGAAAGTTCCCTTGCATCCACTTGAAATACTTCCAGCTTTGCTCCACTTGTGTTCTCTTCTGTTTTATGCAGCTTTTTGGTTTTCACAACAGCAGAATGTCCACACAATTTATGAAATTAATCTAGAAACGTATTTGTCTTTATTTGGTCTTAATATTACACTTTTAGGTTCTGCTAGTTCCTTAATATTACTTCATTTTTAAAAGTAAGAGGAAATTTTCAAAGTACTATAAATGTTTAATTGCTGTTGTTCTTTCAGCACTTATTGTACATTAATATTTAATAATTGGCACCAATTTTTATGATGGGACACATTTTCCAAGAAATGCCTTTTCTATTTATCCTTTTCACTTCCTGAGAAAGCAAAGTGAAACGTATATGAAATGGAGAGCTAAATTTCAGTCTAATTCCTTTTTTGTGGTCTTCTTCTGGTCCATGATAAGTGGGTGAATGTACTTTGTAATGAAAAAAGATAATGTATAAATCTGTGTGTTACCATGTCCAAAATGCTTTCATTGTTTACCCAGTCTTGCACATCTTTATTCCACACTGCAATTTAAAAGATAGATCATCCTTCTGACTCACCCAAACTGGGTTGGTTTATTATCGATAACTTTGCAAGTTCCAGTTCCTTTTTCCAAGACATTTCAGTGACACTACTCTAAAGAAAAAAAGGAAATAAAGTATGTGCACTCATGAACCAACTGCCAGCCTACAAATTAAATTTCTGCCATTTAGAGTTATGTGGAAAACAAAATAAAATTCAAGACTGCAGAGGAACGGAAGAACTTCATCTCGCTTGGCAAACATATTAATGCATGCTCATATGAATTTTTTTATTAGATACTCTAACAAAGGAACCATTGGAAAAGTCTAATGTGCTTACAGTTTCAGCCTGTTTATTTCTAACTTTAGAAGTCTCATAAAGCTTGAGCTATAAATTATGGAGAGCTGGTAAATGAGTCAAAGCAGTTAAAGTAATTATTGCTCATGTATCATAGAATATTTAGTAACACACAACATTAGTTTGAGTATTATCACATGTCATCATTTGCTATTCCCTTTTCCCTTCCCTCCTTTAAATAAGATACTCGTGTGTTCTTCCTCTTAAACTCTATCAGCTGGTAATTAACACACCACAGAAATATTGATCACATTTTGTGTTCGAGCCCCATTTCCATGAAGTGTAATTTCTTATTTCTTGGGAAGAACATATAACTGTTAAATATGTGATATGTTTTTATTCCAACAAGCATGACACCTCTGATTATAGGAAGTCCAACATACAGGCTCTGTCTCAAAAATTAATGGGCCCTTCTTTTTCATTGTCTCGAGAACTCATTTTGCCTTCAAGCGCACGAGAACTTTTCATACTTGCACAAAGAAAAAAAAAACAAATAACAGGTTTGAATCCAGGCAAAGTTTCTTTTCTCCAGCAGAGCTGCTTGAATGCCTCTTCAGCATTTACCTTTAAGGAGAACAGATTGGAAATGCCAGCACTGAGGCAAACAGATGGTGTCGATAATGAGTGATACCCATTGGAGCTGTACAAACACAGGCTCTCTCCTCTCTTCTCTTCTCCTCTCCTGTCAGGCAGCTCATCCTGCCATCAGCTGGCCCAGTAAGAAAAGGTTTTAGACCAGGGTACCCCAAACTGGCCACTTCAGTCCTCTGCAGGTTGAGGGACTAGTGGATTAGTGAAAATTAAGCTTTAGCATCACTTCTCCCTGCTTCTAAAGGACATCACGCTTCCAATAAACAGGAGGGTGCTTAAAAAGTGACGATGTTATTTGGCCCATTCTCTTTACAGCTCGTTTGCCTCATACTCTAAATGTCAGATTTTCATGCAGAAATCAAGCAGCCTCTTTTCAGGGCAGCCTTTTAAGGCCATGCAATGAGTGAATCCATGGAAAGCTATTCCAGATGATAGCAATGAGGAGTTTAGTTCATGCATGTCGCTGACAAGGTGCTGTTTAGCAAGGCAGTAGTTGTTGAAATTGAGCTTAAACAAGGCAGTGGTTGGAAAGTAGTTCAGGAAGGGCAACTGCTGAGTGGAACTAACTTAAAAATTGATCCACTGAGGATGTTTTTAACTATATTATCTCATATTCCCCTGAAATATTGACTGATAAAACAGGTTCTGATTGCTAAGCATGATCTCCTCCCCTGCTACAAGTTTATAGGAAATCTGCATGCTATTGTGATACAATTAAGGACTGTGTGAAAGCCTGTGAAAAAATAGAGTATGTGCACTGGTTTCCATTATTCACACAACTCTCCCAAAACAACAAATACCTCTTTTCCCAGCAGCACAAGTGAGATTACGGTGTCCTAAGGCAGGATGCAGGAACCTCCCTGTGTCTGTGCAGAGGCATCTGTTGAAGTTCTGCTGCCATCAGGAGAGAGGTGGTGTGCTGGTTTAGAGGTAAACCAGCAAGAGAAACGGACCCACCACAAGAAAGATTTTAAGTCAGACTTACAATTTAATGGAAGATATTACCATAAATACACTGACACAAGAGAAAACTGCTTCCAACTCACCAGAGCCCCAGCAGTATAACCCAGTGTCCCAGGGCACAAGCCCAAAGGGGTTTGTTAATCCTTGTGCTGAGACTCACGTGGTTCTCCTGAGTCCTAAGCAAAAGAAGTGAAGAACCTGTTGGTGCAGATGATGGCTGTGGTCTGGTTGAGAGTGGTGGCTTCCTCCTGTCAAGGTCCTGCTGCTCCTCTGGATCCAATGAGGCAAGCTCAAAGCCTCCTGAGCCCCGTTTATGTACCCCCAGGGAGCACCCAGTCCCTCCCCCAGGGCGGGGACTCACACAATGGGTGATTAACTCTGTGAGTTAATCATGGGGTGATGTTGAACCATTGATGGCCCATTAGCAGCCACACCCCCTCAGGCTGGGTGTGAAGATGCTAACAACTTTTTGGACAGCTCCTGCAAATGGTCTGTTGTTCTTGGGGAATGAATAGAGGGTGTAGAATACACAGCTTTAATCACCCCCCCACAGTGATAACTGGTCCCTCCTGCTGGACTAGGACAGGTGGGTTCAGGTTTTCATGCAGAAGGAATACCGTGGGATATGTCTTGATAGCACTGTTGAAAATGGAGACAGAAATTTCGTTGCTAATACCTAATTTCTTACTGTTGAGTACATTCGGTATATTAAATACACAGGCCAAGAACCTGTGGACCAAATCCTTGGCTTTGTGAAAGTCTGGGAAGCTGCATAAAATGAAATCCTACAAAATGGAACTTCATATTCAAGTCCTTGTTCCCATTTTTAAACACCATCAGTGATTTCACAACAGAGCAGACAACAGGATATTTCAGACATTCAGGTCAATTTACTTCCAAAGTGAACATATGAAGAAGAGTTAAATTTCACACTGTTTGTATTCCTGTATTTAAATAAATATTGTCTCTGTTTTGAGCAGTGATTGTATCTGCTGATTGCCAAAATGATCTGATTTATATTAGAGAAAAAGCATTGATTGCAGCAGTGATTATTTCAAATTCGTTGTTGTATAAACCTGCACCACTGTGCTCCTGCTTTTTCTGTAACAATGGTGTTATTACACAGCAGAAATACAAACTCTTACTGCTACTTGTTGTATAGACTTTGTGCTATATGAATTATTTCATGTTATTTCTTTGTATTTGACAAAACACAAGACAGTTCAAAGGCTATAAAAGCTTTCAAGATACTTGAACATGCTACTCTGGAAAAAATATTTCATTCATTAATAACCTTAATACAAAAATTGAATTTGAGAATGATCAGTCCCTTCCCTGCTCCCTTCTCTACCACCTGGTAGTGTGAATTAGGTTTTACATAGACATTCATCTCCTGTACTTTTTACAGGACTGAAGAATTCAATATGGGAAAATATGCACATCAATAAATAACAGGTATCCTCTGCCTTATCATTCCTACTATTCAAAATTCAAAAATGTTCAGATTCTTTGCTAGCGTATTCTTCAGTCTTTTTGGGAAAGGAAGGAAGGCAGGTTGGAGAAGGAGGCTTGGAAACTTGGGTTTATTTATTCACTGATGTCTGCACTGCAATTAAACATAAATTCTCAATATTCAAGCTCCTTGCAGCTAATGGGTCAGATGTCTGTCAGCTGGGATTTTTGATCCATTGATAATGTGAGTTTTGTCCTTCTGTTTGGACAGACCCTTGTGGGGTTCATCCTAAGGCTGTGACAGTTTGCTATTAAAGAGCCATTCCAGTGACAACTGGAGAGCCCAGGCAGCAGAACAGGCACTGATGAGCCAGGTAAGGGTGGAATATGAAGCTGAACACAGGCTTGCAACAGACATTGTTCATTTCAATTTATTCTTCTTTAATTTGGCTTTATATTTTTTTCCTTATAATATAGTAAAAGGCAGACATTTTTCAGATTTGATGCCTTTTCAGTATTGGTGGCACTTTTGGTACTACTGATTGTGCCCTGCTCTTCCTTCTTTTTCCTCCAAGGCATGAATAAGAGAAATCAGAATGTGTACAATCCCCACCTATATGTCTAATATTTTCATTGAATCACACAGTATTAAGTATTTACTAACATGTCATCTGATAGTACCAAATACTCAAAAATGTCATGTGTATTCTGGTTTTCTACTCCAGCTAAATCAAATACTAAAAAGAAAAAAAAGGAAAAAGGCTTAACTAAGTTCTCATGGATATCTCTGAAGGTTCAATATTTAAAAAAAACATGTATTTAGTTTAGTAAATATTAGGAAATGTAAGGTTGAACTAGGGGATCTCATGAGTAATTGAACAGTCTGTGAGGAATAAGTAAAATTATAATTTTCCTCTTAAAATAACACAATAGACCAATGCAGTAACAATCTAAAGAATATTGTTTGGAGTTATTAAATGTATATATTAGTATGTACACGAACTGCAGACATGGCACAGTGATCCACAATACTCTAGAGGTTGACAGGGAATTTGGATAACTCTTATCAGGTGCCAGTTGAGCTCAAATGACAGAGCAGATATGGTGGTTCAGCACTCTGCATCATCTCAGTCATCTGCACAAGATGGTTTTGGCTCAGGGCAATCCATGAGGAATCTCAAAACTCACACACTGAGATATTTGTTTCCATTTGTAGCAAGGGGTGCACAGGTCAATGAAAATTAGAAAGCACAAGGTTCACATTCCCTTCTAATTGATTAACTATTCATTCTAGAGAAGTTCCATTACATTTGACATGTCTCTGACTGAGATGGACCCATCCCAAGTGTTTCTTCCCTTTGCTTTCCAGCAAAAGGTTGGCATGTAATGAATTTATCTGAGTAAGATCTTCCTACCCTCTATTTCCCCCTTTACTTTCTTGTCTCTGAGGCTGCCAAACCCTTCCCTGGCACAGCAAATATTAATATGCCACACTGCCCTACATGTTTTCATGGTTTTGTCTGTTCCCTCTGAACTCCACCACTGTGAAGGATGACACAATTCATAGTTATCCTCATGCACTGCCATTTCCCTCCTCCCATCCCTTTCCTGATTAACATTTGGGTTTATATATGCCATAGGAAATGAGTTCACTGTGGTTATTAGACTACAGTTAATTTGATGCACAGTAAGTGTTTCTTGCAGCTTTTTTCATTTTAATCCTGGGCTTTGGTTTCTTTTATTTTTTTCCCTCCAAACTTTTCACTGTGCACATATTGCCCTCTCCTCGGTCCAGAATTCTGAAGAACGACACTTTCATGTTTCAGAAGAATTTCCAGAGTTTTATTTTGAACCTTGCTGTTTTGATAGTTCTTTATTCTGTCAGCAATGACTGTAATGGGCTGGCACTCAGGGGAAAGGGGGATATATAGCACTACAAAGTCAGTACTTTTATCAAGATCCCTTATGCTTGGGTTATGTGTGTCTCTAAAAAGACTTGCCTAACCACACATTCTGTCAATCATTGAGAAGAAAAGATCTGCATTCAGTCTTCCTTCAGTCCCTGGGAGAAACCAGATAAGACATGCTAACAAAATAAATGTAGGGATTGACACTCTGTTCTGCCACTTACGCCTAAAAAAAGATAGAAAATCTGTAGATTTCAATTGTTTTTCTTCTTTATGTGCAGAGCTGAGCTTTCTGCATGCAACAAGAGAGATGCTTCCAGTTTTTCCAAAACTCTGTTGGTGAATTTTGTCCTTGGTTCAAACCCTCAACAGACGGAGACACCAACCCTAACCAAAGACTGAAATAAGGTGAGTGAAGACATGGAAAAATTTGGGAGTGCCTGAAGGTGAGCAAACCAAGGGGAAAGGACATGGTCAGCTTGGTAAACTTTTAAATAAAAAGGTGAATCCCCATTACAGCAACAAGCACAGCAGATCATATTAACACCAACCTTTCCTGTACACTGAGCAGGTATTTTTTTTAAAGTGGCCTCTGAATGGGCTTGTAGTTGCCAGAGGACACTGGAAAGTTATTGCTTTGGTCATGTTTGAGTGGGGCTGCTTTTCTCTTTATCATTTCTGGAGAGTCTCACAGCCTTATTCTATAAATCTGCTTTCCTGTATGGCCTTGCAGGGAAAGCTCAGGTGTCTTTTTGCCCAATTGTCTCCTCTTCAAGGTTCCTCTCAGTGAAAAGCATATCAATAGGTGTCATATTATTTCTTTATCTGATTCAAACCTGGGTGTATTTATGAGTCCATGCTTTCTCACTGGCAAATAAATTACAAAACCACTGAGACAGCAAAGCAGCCAGGAGCTTAAAGGAGGTGGGAAACAAAAAAACAAACAAACTATACAATATTACAAAGTTTAATTGATTCATGGCTATGATCTGCAGGAACTCTTGGTTATCTCTTGGCTTTGGCATTGACAGCCATGCAGGGATGACTGTACAAGCTTCTTCTTCTCCCAGTTATGTCTACCTTACCCTGATAAATTAGAAGCCAGCAGCTTTTGGAAGCTAATAGAGCCCTCTGTTTTGGGAGCAGCAGGACTTTGGAAGCTCCCAGCAGACAGTTTTATCTGCAGCCTGTGCCATGTGCAGGGCAGCACCAGACTGTGTGGCCTGACACTTTGGAATAGTAAATTAAAGCAAATCATCACACTTTGTTTTCAATCTGTAAATTAAATTGGGTAAAATTTCCTTGCCTTTAAACCAGTCACATTTTGGTGGCTCCCATCCATTTCTAACAACAAGCACAAGGTTAAGGGCAAACCTTTTGAAATTCAGAGGGTGCTAAATATTTTCTGCAGAGAGTGATGGATGTTTACACGTTGATTTTCTGTTTTTTTCAGCTTACATATTGACAAGGCTCTGAATACAAAGTAAAGACATCTTGTGTATTTATCCACACTTAACAAACACTTGTTTTAGCCCCTGGCTGTCTGTGTGCATGATCCCTGTTTCACATAATCTCATTTTTCTCAGCTACTCCCTCCTCCAGAACTTCAGACCCGCTTTAACAGTGCTGCTGACCCCTGCCTTCTGAAAAGACAGCTCCTCCCAGAGGAATTTGAATTACGGGAAGAGGTAAATACTGTTACTTGGAAACCTGTACAGAGAAGCAGGGTGATTTTTAAAATGATTACTGGTGATATAGGGTGTTGAATAACTGCATTGTTTGTCATCTAAATTACTTTTATCATATACTCCAGGTCATTCACAAAGTCTAAATCTCACACTGCTTTGTATTTTATGTCTCAAACCTGTAACTTCAAGCATGTGGTGCTTTAATTTTATAGGTCTAATCTATTCTACCTAGTGAAAGAAGTGGCTTTATCATAGGAAGTGAGTTTCTTTAAAAGCAAATCAATATTTTGGTTCTTAGCCATTCATACCATCTTCAGACTCAAATGTCATGATGCTAAATGCCTGCAATTAGACATTTTTAAACTGTCTAAACTCCGTGATTCTCATAATTTCAAGTTTCAAGGCATGACCTTCATCGAGATAAACGTGAATGGAGCACAGTTTGTCTCTGTGTAACGCTCTTATCAGATACCCACAAGTCTTCTGCTTGACAGAGACATGGTCCCCCACACACCTTTCTGTTCCAGAATTGAAAGAAATCTCACTTTTTCAAACAAAAGCTTTCTCCAATATTTTTACATTTTGAAGTGATGGCTTCCTCTGAGTTAATTATCTTTTCGCTAATTATGGTTTATTTCTCCTCGCCTTTTAAGAACAACCAGAAGAGAAATGCTCTGCTTTTGCTTGCAGTTGGTGCCCCAATTAACTCCATCACATTCTCATGGAAAGACACCAGTCAGGCATTTATTCAGTGTTGAAATTAATTAGTAGCAGAGGTTTAATATGGTGTTTCAGACAGTATGAGAAGACAGAGAGACTGCAAGAGGGCAAAAGGCTGTCTTGCCATCCCAAGTGACCTTCCCATGTGGACTTTATGGGACATTTGGCTGCACAGTATTGGGAAACCTTTCTATTGTACTTCCAATATCAGTGGGAGATGCAGAAAGGAGATAACCAAAATCTACTTTAAGAAACTTAGCTTAACACTGAAATACCTTTTATAATTTCACACTAAGCAGGAGAGGAGAGAATGGAAAAAGCAAGAACACAATGAAACTGAGAACATATTGCATGGTAGTTTAGAGCAAGACTAGTTAGGAGGTTTGCAGTGTTTCATTGGTAATACAGATTCAAAGTCAGATTTGATATTAAAACGTCACACGTGGTGTTTTGTGTGCTCATGGTTCTTATAGGTAGATTATCAATAATTTTGTCTAAATAGAGGGTGAAGTGACCTCTGGACTCAGTGATTTAAACTTCCTTTTCTGTAAACTAAGAATTACACTGACTTATATGCCAACCATGCATGCTATTCCCTGTCATTTACCCAAACATGCTTTTGAAATAATCTCCCTTTTATAAGCATGTATGGGTACACAAATTTTAACTCAAATTGCTGTAATTGCATCTAATCTAGTCAAATTCATTTTTATTAAAGTTCACACTGTGAGACTAATGAACCTAAAGCACCGCAATCATTCTCATCACACACAGTTAGATCTATTTACTGAATCCACTTTGTTTCATGCCCAGAAGGTAAAAAAAAGCCCAACAAAACCACCCCACCAGGCTGCAAAACACATCATCTCCATCACTTCCCCTCCGTGAAGCAGTTTGAACTGTGTTTTAACAGAGAGGGGAATGTAAGCAATGTTTCCCTTGCTGACTTTGAACTTGAAAGAATGGTTGAGTGATGAAGAGTGGTTTAAAGGCTAATGGAACCAGAAGGAGCAAAGTCAGCTGCTGGTGCTGGACAGCTTGATGATACAGCTCCACAGAGCTGACATACTCATGACAGAGATGCTTCCAGAAGCTGAAGGAAAGCTGCAGCCATTCTAGCTGACACACAACTGTCCTTTCAGACTTTTTCCCTGCCCTGTAGGTGGGAAATTGTCTTCTAAAAATCATTCACAAGGTCACTGTTCATCCAGTTCCCCCTCAAAACAAAAGATGTTCTCCCGTGGCACGTACAAATGCAGTGTCCCAGGGAGCTGCACAGGTGATGCTTTTGCAGCAGGGAAAATGAGTGTATTTTCATCTCAACATAATAAACCCGTGCTTTGAAGGAATGGCAGATATATTACTAAGCAAAGCAAAATAAAATCATGTGGGTTTTTCCCCAACACATGAGTTTTGTCGTGGTCTCTCTGCTCAAAAGCCCAAGTAAATAGATTTTCCTGTGTGAACGTCGAGAAGCATTTTGAGATTCAGGGAACTGTTTTGCTTTTGACTCCAAAGAAAACAAAGACAGGCTGGACTGCAAAACTCTAAATCACTGCCAAAACACCTACATTTCACCATGAAATTACCCAAGCAGGGAGTGCCTATTCCCCCACTTCAGCTCTCTTGAAAAGGGACCACAAACAGGGTGAAAAGTGCCAGAATTTCCAAATGAAAGCTCCTCCACTGGTAACAAAACATATTTTGCCACGTAACTAATGAGAAGGGATTCTTTCTGTGCTCAGGACATTCCTGCACCTGGTAAAGGAAGGTCTCACTCTGTGCCTCCAATACAATAGGATTTTGTTTTCCATGGCTTTAAACTCATGATAAGAGATAGTAAAATAGGTTATCTCCTCACCTACCAGAAGTGAATGGCCTTTATATATCACATTTAGAGGTGGGTAAAATAGGGAACTACTTTTCCATCATTTTCATTGTCTTTTTCTTGGTAGTTTTTGAGTTGTTTTTAGGCACTGATAATTATCCAACACAAATTCATGGATGAAGTATTGCAGATAAAATTCTTGGTAGGGAGAATGCATAAATTCCCTGGTAAATAGATTATGTAATTGGTTCATCACTTGGGAAAAACAAAACTAAACAAAACAAAACAAACCCCAAAACAACAACATTTGAGGTACTGCAATGTCTGTGGAAATTCATTTAAAGTGAAATTGTTAATGTTGGATGAGATCTTTGACTGCAATAAATCATTAAACCTTCCATAACTCAATGGAATGATTCTGAATTGAACCTGACCATAGTCAGGCTGCAGTTTTTGGTAAGTAAAGGTTCCTTTGCTATCATTCCAACCATTCCAAATTCACTTAAATTCATTTTTTTCTCAGTGTGACTCGATTTTGTTGCACTGTTAACGGGCTCACTTTCGGGAAGGATGTGGGAATTTTGCAGTAGAATGCACATTTTTTGTGTTACATTTCAGAGCTGCAAATATGGACAAAGATATCATTTCACAAAGTCCCCAACCATGTTAAAACCATTAATCTAAGACAGAATAATTTAGTGAAGACTTTAATTTCTTATGTTTTGTGATTAAATCTTAGAGAGAGATTGGACAGAAGAAAGAGCCTGGAGTGTTGCCACTCAGCTTTGTGCCTCCAGCATTTCCATGGGTTAATGAACAGCCTGTGACAAGAACCTGTTTGGGTAAGACAAAACAGTGGTGAATATTTCATTTTAATATTTTTTTAAGAACAACCTGCTTTGAAATCTACTACACCATATCCCAAAATACATTACAGTGTGCACGGCATAAAAAATTAACAACATCCTGCTTTCTTTTTTAGCCTTCTGTGTTCAGAGGGCTACAAAGCTGCCTTGTGTTTGTGTGCTTCCAATTAAAATTTCCAATTTCCAGGTCCACTGCTTTTTCTCCAGAAGTACAAAAGACAGCCAAAAGCAGGAGAAATGCCTCCATGGAGCTGGACCTCTGTACTCATTAGACCTGGCTAGCAAGCACCTGCTATTCACCAGCTTAGAAAACAATTTGAAATTCAAGTAAGGCTCAGCAAGGACCTAACAGAGAACATCAGGAATCCAGGCACCAAGCCAGTTGCATCTGCATCACCTCTCAAAGAGTTTTGTGCTCTGGTGCTCTCCCCCAGCACCATAAAGCAATTTCTTTTCTGTTTTTCTTTCTGTATTTGAAGTGGAAATACGCCACTGTTTTAAATGTCTCCCATGCATTTTCTAAAATGGAGATTTTAGTGCCTCACAGTGACAAATATTATTTAGCAAAGTGTGATTTGGGAATAAAAGAGCAGGTCAATACGGAAAGCCAAAGCAAATTTTCCCTTCAAAAGAGCAAACACATAAGTGGTAATGAAAAATCTGCCTGGGCCAAATTAGGTTGAAAACCTGGCTGGCACATGATATGAGAAATCTGAGCCCATAATCAGGTTTTTATGGTAGCAACAATGTGAAATTAACTTCAGTTGTGTAATAATTTGAGAGATGCTTTCTAATGATAGTGATTCCATTCAGCATTTCCGGCTTAGACAGTTTTTTGGCCAGTTTACAATTTCTGTTTTCTAATAATTGTGCTCAATAGAAAGATCAGGTAAATGTGATGAAAAATTCTCCTGTTTTTGGCAGTCACAATTATGGATGTGTTAGAAGAAGGGGAGATGCTGAGGTCACAAAGGTGGATGAGAAGCACACTCCATACAGGCTCAGGTCAAGCATCCTGACATCCCTGGGTGTATAAAGCAAATCTTTTCAGGTTCATTCCTATGTGTGGCATGCTCACAGTCTCAAACCTGGGGACCTCTCATCCTAAAATCATTGATCTCATTTTCACTGACTCATTTCTGCAGTCACTGTTAGGTTTTCACACCTCTAAGTTTGGTTCCCTCTTTGGCTCCAAACAGCATGGCTTGGCTATCCTCAGGTTGGTGATGGTCTGATACTTTTAATTTTTGACTCAGCTTGAAAATTCACCCATTACAGGGCTTTGTTGGCTCTGGGGTCATAAAGAATAGGAATGCATTCTTTTCCTCCACAGCTTTTCCTAGAGTTAGTTTCCCAAAATGTTGCACCTCCTCAATGCTTTTGTGCAGCCTCTACTTTTTGGCTTTCATCTTCTTCTACCTCTGCAGAACTGAGTGAGTGATTCTGTTCTGACAAAATGCAGAAACCAAATTAAATGAGACCAGTAACCACAAACAACCATGTGAATATCCTTTCAGAAGGAGGTCTAAAGCAACACATGCAAGAAGAAAAACAAGTCTGATGCTCTGAGTGTAATATGTAGATTGAAAGGCAGTGGGAAGTTTTGACTTCTTGATGTGTACTGATGTGGGAAATTAAATTGGTCAGGGCAGCTCCAGGGAACAAGCAATATTTTTCCTTAAGGGTATATAAAATGTCATATTTTCATTCAAAAATGCTAATACTTTGCTACACGCTTTGCATTTTATATTTAGTATTAACATGCAATCCATTGCAGGAAGGAAAAGAGAAGTGTGATCACTTATTTTATTCCAAAAAGGGATGCTGCACTCTTTAAAATGTGGAGAAAATTGAGACCTGAATAAACACAGGACTGAACCTCCTTATTGACTGAGCTACTCCAAATAATCTGCAGTTTTCAGGCCTTACACTCCCCTCCTTGTTGTAAGGACAGCACATAACAAGGTGTGACCCCACAGAGGTCTGCACCTCATGCCTGTGCCTGTGTGTGATGTGGGCTTTCAGGAGGGCACAAATGCAGGCACAGAGCACAAAGAAGTTTTTCTCAGCCCTTTAAATTACAGGTTGTCATCTCAGAGTGCAGGGTTTTCCTTAGTCTGGCACATCTGTGCTGTGATCACCCCTACAAGACAAAAACAACCACCAGATTGGAGGCTGGCAGAGCATTTCAGCTCCTTGTCAGATTGGACAGGGGATGTCCTGGGCTGCTTAGGGACACTCAGGGTAGCTTTTATTAATGTGCTCTTCCAGGAGCTCAGAAGAATCATCCTTCCTCTTTTCCTGAGGTGCATGACCTTTGAAACTTTGGGTTTTTGCTTCACGTTGAATGGGTATTTGGAAGTGTGCTGTGACTGGCATTGTGTGTGAAGTTAATCCTGTATTAGATATATACATATAGCATATATGGCCCATGTGTTAATAGGCAACTGGGAGCATCCTGAACCCTAAGAAAATCTGAGATTTTTGATGTTGTGCACAGTTTTCCCAGCCATCTCCAGGAATGATGAAACAACTCACTTCTGCTGCTGTTTCTCAGGCTTTTTTGGTGCTGCAGCAACTGCTTATGTTGAATATTTAACCACCTCCCTATTCTAGATCCCAATTTACTGATGTTCTGACAACTTTCCTTTATGCCTCACCCTTTTATCACTCAAGGTGTAAGACACACGAGAGAAAGTGTGGGAACAAAGTCAGTCAGCATGCATTATGAGCCCACAAGAGTGCAGAATGAAAGAGTAGGGGAAAATATGCAAATAATCACGTTTGACTCCTTGCTGCTGGCACGCCAGCCAGAGTGAAAACAGCCAGGGAGTTTTCCAAACTGAGGGAACATGTGAGGAGTGAAAGGGAGCCATTCAGGAGACCTTTAGCTCACTAACCTTAGTGTGTAAAAACACCTGTATATTTTCAAGGCCTATTTTCAGCCCAGCATTCCAAGTGTATTACTGTGTTTTGAACAGATGAAGGGAAGTGTTATTAGAACATCTCTCCCTGAGCCTGACACTGGCACCCTTTCAGAGCCCATCCCTGGAGTTTTCTAGCACTCCAAGAGGTGATGTGTCTGCTTTCCTGTATCACACCCATGCCTGCAAAAATGACATTTAATCTCTCCCACCCTCCCCTGTCCCTTTTTCTTCTCCTCCCACTCTCCTGACCTCTTTGTACCTGTGATGCCTTCCCATCACTGCAGTGGCTCGGACAACAGCTCAGAAAATTCTGCTGCTGCTCCAGGAGTTTTGCCTGATGAGTGGGAACAGAGGGGACAGAAAAGTTATCATGCTGAAAGCCCTCTCAGCTGAAGCTCCCTGATCACGTTATCTGATAAAAGATGCACTGTTTGTCCCACAACTATTGCAAGATGGTTATGAAGATCACATAAGAAGTCTGACACGTCACGTGGGACTGCACATCTAATTCCTATTAAAAAACAACTCTTGTGCTATACCTTCATACACAATTGTATTTGCACAAAAAAAATTTAGTTTGCTGAAGTTTTGGAATGGGTTTCAACAGACATTAGTTCTTTCTACCTAAAGAATTCCTTGCAGTCAGGTTAACAAGCCACACGCTGGATTAAAAAAAAAAAATGTTGCCTCCTTAAGATTCAAATTAGAAGAGCAAAGAATTTTCATTTTTATTTCTTTCACAGAAACAGGTGGAAAATGGAAGCCCTGGGAAGGTGCTCTGTCTTCTTACCCAGAGGATATCCTTAAGGTAAAAGACCTCCTGTCCATGTCTCATTGAAGTCAGGAATTACAAATCTCAGTCCTGATTTCTGTGCCTGCAGTACTGGCATGCATTTCCAGTCCCCAAATTCCCCTACCCCTTGGGCTCAGGAATGTCTGCTACAGCTCTTCAGTGTCTAAAGCCTAAAAAGAAGAGTCACACTTTTTAAATTCACTTAGAATGAGGAGTGAGAAAAGCATCCTGTCATTCATTTTAAAGAAGATTGAGTTGGCTGTAGCACATAATTACTAAATTTAATGAAGTAATTACTTTTCAAATTGATTTATAATTTCCTCCAAAAAATTAATTCCCCTGTTTATTAATGGAATGGCAATAATTAACAGCATCTACAAATTAAAACTACCCATGCTATATTGCATCATTTGAGGTGTTTTATAAATTGCCTTTGTTCTTTGCATGGAAATAAAGTTTGAGTAAACTTATACTGTCTTCTACCCTGTATTCCAAGATTCCAGCTGCTGCCACTGTGGAGAAAGAAAAGACCTCTGGGTTGGTGTGGATTGTGGATAGCACAGTGTGAAAAGCAAGGAAAATCTCCATCTCAGTAAGGTCAGAAAAGATTGCTGGAAATACCCAAGGATCCCGAATCGCTTCAATGATATATTGTCAAAACTGTCTTAATTCCCTGTGTCAATGCACAGCCATCAGATTGAGGGTTGTTTTGTTGGAGAGATGTCATTTGCCTCGGGATGTGACCTGACTTTGCCTGTAAGTTTGCATCTCAAATTTGCAGCTGGAGGGCACAGTAATATCCTCATTTAATGCCACTGATAGAATTAGGGCAGCGAACAAGTTTGTGGGCACGCAAGTCTCCTGCAGTGGCAGGCAAAAATACTTATTGGGCTATGATTTTAGCCAACTGTGCAAAGGTTTCTTTTCTTTATTATTTGTTCTTAAAGCTAAATAACAGAATATAAGAATTAATGAGTGTATTTTAGGCAGCTTCCCTTATCTTGCTGTGTATCATTTTTAGAGTAGGGGAGCAAAGGTGACTTTCAAAAGACTGAAAGCCAACCATCCTTATTCAGAAAGTGCCAGCACAACTGCCAAAAGCATTTTAAAAGCTGACACTGCAATGCATTGCCCAGTTTTAGCTACCATAAACACTGCAGACAATTTTGAATTACAAAAGAAACAGGCACTTATACACCTAAAAGGCACCTGTTTTTACCTTGACATTGGGAAAAGAAGAGAATATGGCAATGCAAGTGTTTAGCATGGAAAGTTATTCCTACCCCTATCAATTGACATTAGCTCCAAAGCTGGTGTATCATATAGCAACAAGTCAATGAACTAAACACATTCAAATTAATCACTTCAGGGTTACTTGATTGACCATACAGTCAAATCCTTGAATAAATCAATACAGGGCTATAAAGTATTTTGAGTTAAGCTTTTTGGGGACTATGGGTAGGAATTCAGAGCAAAGAAAGGCACTAGAGAAAGAACTGCATCACTCTTTGTCAGCAAATTAAATACTTGATATTAGAGGCACTTGCTACCTCTTGACCTTAACACAGCTATTCTAGGAAAAAAGTGCTTGATCTGCAATAAGAAATATTATTGTCAGCTACATTGTTTTTCACCAAAGTACCTCATTAACTGTAATCTATGAAAAAGGAAATCTTTCCTAAAGTGACAGAGAGTGCTGAACTCTTGCTCAGCTTCTCTTACCTCCTGCTCTGTAAACCAGCCCAGAGACTACCTGTAGCTTGTGAGGGGAAAAATGCTATTTTTTATTGTGGTACTTTAGAACTCCCAGTCAAGGAGGAAAAGTAGCATATCATAGAGGGGTATTTTCCCTCCTTTCAGCTCCACAGCAGCTTCTGAGACAAAGAAAAGTTGAATTAAAGCATGTCACTTCATTTAAAGGTGTTTTTATGCTAGTAACCTTTATGAAATTAACTAGTACTTGAACAACACTAAAGTGTTGTCTGGCTTTTGTGACTCCAAAGGGATGCTGACATGTACAAAGCTTTCTGGCACCACATTTCCAGCACTAAGAGGTGTTTATTATATTATTTTAGTTGAGTGGGGGGGAGTCACTGATGGCCAAAGCCCTTCCTTTACCTCCCAGAAAAAGGCAGGACATAATATCCAGGGATGTGATCACATTCAAGAAAATAAAAATAGTGGGATCTTACCCTGCTCCAAGGCAGGGGGGCATCATGACATAGAATATTGGCATTGCAGATTAAAGTAGCTGTAAGGGAGCTGTACTATTGTTCTTCTATACAAATATATGTCTGCAGAGCTGTGCAGGAAGGCATAAGATTTTGACAATTATCAGTCTCTCAGGTAAGAAGATAAATATTCATTCATTTTCCCTTCCTAATTGCACTTATTTTCTGTATTTATTTATTCAAGAATGACTCTGGCAGCTTGGCCCCTTCAATAAACAAATGGGCTTCTCTTTCCATTTTTAGAAACTAATTCTGCATTTTGAAAAAGTAGGAAAATAAATATTAAAAGCAAACATGAGTAAAAGAGAAAAAAGAGCTCCATGAAAAATCTGTACCTAAGAATGCTAATATTTGGTTTGCATATTTGTAAAATCTGAAAAAAATAAAGGGTGACAAACCATGTTGCATTCCAGACAGTTACCTTCAAAGCAGTGTGAGTACAAGGCTAGTCTAGGTTAGCTGAACTCACAGCTGCATTTTATATACAAGAGGCTTTAGTCCCACCTTATTTATGCTATTGACTCTACTACTAGAAGTTGGCTGCATAATGACAGTGAGCAATATTAATCTTTGTAATTATGAAAGGTGTGCAAAGGTATTTTTGGAATTGTTTATATGTCTAAGTAGCTTGTTTTTCACCTCTGTTACTGTGGACACACACACTAACTACAACACCTTAAACCATGATCCTATTAATAATACATGTATGATCATTAGCTTCTTTCTGATTATGACCCCATGCAGAAGCAGGATTTTCATGCTGAATGGATGGCATAATCTGAACCACACCATGCCATTCTCAGTTCCCAGTTTGTTTCCTGCTCCATCTGAGATGTTTTACTGTGGGCAAGAGCAGAAAAACCAGGGAATTACACCATCAGTCCTCCTCCCAGCTGCACTCCAGGTTTGTAGCAGCCAGCTCATAGTCAGCAGAGGCTCCACGCTGGGGGGAAAAAGATCCAAATAAAAATATATAGTGATAAATTAAAAAAACAAAACCCCATTAGCTCAGAGTGAAATGATCACCTGGACATAGCTGGGTGGAGCTGATGCTGGGTGAGGATTTGGGCTACAGCCCTGCATGGTTGCTTTGAGACCAAGCAAAGCTGTGACATCCTGCTAGAGCAAGATCTGCATTATGTCCCAAATTTGTGTGCAAGTGTCATTATTGCTGGAACTCGCTAGGAATGCTTTAAAAAGCTCTGGCCTGAACCACTGCTGTGCTGTGCGTTGCACTGGCTGTGTTTTTCATTCTTAATTGGTAAACTCAAGTTTGCAAAACCTTTTCTCTCTATAAACCCGGCCAAAAAAAAATGCTCCATAATTCTCCTCTTCTATATAAAATAAAAGCAGAGCTGGGGATGCTACTGAGACTTATTTTCCATCACACTACACACAGTGAATATGACAATTTTTGTTTTGCAACTTGTTGCACGGGCAATTTCTCCTGCTGCCTCTTGAAATCTTTCCCTTTCTTTTTAGAGCTCTCTTACAAAGGAATTGCCTGATTTGCACTAAAATATTTCAGACAGCTGACAATTTGGACCGCTGTGAGTACAGGCTTCTCTCCAGCTCGGAGAACAAGGGGCTGCTCAACTATTGCTCTTTACTTTGTATTTGCTTATTCAAAACGAAACCACAGAAGGGGCTCTGGTGTTCCTTGTGGGAATTATGGGATAGTTGGAAGGATGGATGACACAAAAGGTATAATGCTATTGTGGGACAGTGTGCAAGGGCCTTTCGTAGCACAGGAATAAGAAGAATTTCTCTGCCTCACTGATTTTTAGTAGACTCACATGCAATAAGTGTAGGATCCACAAGGGCAAAAGGGTGTAGGATTCAAAAGCTGAAAGCACTGGAAATAGGGTGGCAAAGAGTTATTTGGAACTTTGTTTTGTTTGGGTTTTTTTTCCTTTTTATAGGCAAAATGAATAGGGAATTAGATCTGACACCACTAGGCTGACTGAACATTTTCCCATAGTGATGTATTTTGTTTGGAAACATCCCCCAAAAAAGAGTAATTTGTACAACCTGAGGCTACGTGCTGTGTCTGGATTGAAGCTTTTTGTTTTTCTTGTGCATTTGGGATTTTATTAGAGTACCCTCCCAACAATCACTGATTTTATTAGAGTACCCTCCCAGCAATCACTGATTTTATTAGAGCACCCTCCCCCCAGTCACTGTTTTGCCCTGTTGGGGTACGCAGCTACACCACGTGGAAAGGGAACAATGAAATGGATTAACAGAGCCGAGTGATGAAGAAAAAGAGCTGGACTAGAACGGTATGTTAATATTCTTATATTTTAAGACAGCATTTGGTATGTTACGGGTTCCCTGGTTGATGTTTTAACACTTAAGTTCTGTGTTTAATGTATTGAAAATCCCTTTGCTAAAATGGCGTCTTTCTTGCCCCTCATAAAATTCCTTCACCCTGAATGGCTCGGGTTATACAACAATATCACCTCCTATGGTTATCCCCTCCCCTCATTTCTAGATATAGCTCAGACCCTCCCCTTCCTTTGTTTTTATGGAGAGGATTTGCATGTTTCTCCCTCATCTAGAATGTTCTTTGCCCTCCCTTATATAAGTCGTAGCCGTGTTCTCAATGAATCCATTCCACCCTAACCCCTTCATGGAAGGAGCCATCCTTTGGTCACCCTCCAAGAGCCGTCCCTCAAAGGGCACCCAAACCATTTCAGAAAGTGTCACAATTGATGCTACAAAGATCTAGTTCTCATTTTTACCAAAATCACTGCCACACTTTTACTCTGCTTTGGTGATGAACATTGTTGGGGTCATTGTGTTTGTCTCACTTGTGACAAATTATGGGTGAGGTGGCAAAGATGACAAGATCCAGTTTAGGGAGTTCCCTTTACCCTTCCATTAATTATGTAAAAACAAATAACTCCCAAGGTCATTGTCACCACTTCAAGCTCATATTGCCTCATGTTTGAACCCAGAAAGGTTGTTTGGTAGGGTTAGGCCCTGAGATGTGCCTAATGATGCATACATGAGCCCAACATTTGCTTAGATGCATATATAAGTATGTGCATAAAATGCTTACAGGATTAGCACTGAAAGCATATTGAAACTCAATGTAAATATTATATATGTGTATATTTGTAAGTTCCTGTGAATACATACAAACAATATATGAATAACATGTAAATGCATATGAATTTTTGCAATTAATATTTTAAAGAATAGTGATATTACTGTCAAGGCAGTCTTCAATAATTAATATATATTATCTATATTGTCTTTACCTATACAAGGCTGATTTCATTGGGTCAAATTTTATTCCATACATTTTTATTGCAAGTATTTTATGCCAAAGAAAACCCTTGTGGAAGAAAAACTTATAAATAATGGCAAAGTTTTCAGGGTCATGGTATCCAGGGAAAATGCAAGTGAAACAATGGTAGAAGAAAAAGGACTATTTTTTTTTAAAAAAAAATCAGATTATTGTTGTGGCTAGAAAAGGACTTTGTGTACCACCCTATTACTGAAGCTTGTTCTTTGTGGCTGCTATTGGGGCACTAAAACATATGATAGAGATATTTGTAAGTACTCAGAATGCCAAAAGGAACTGCCCCAAGGCTACCAGAGCTCAAGGAGAGTTTGGATGATGCTCTGGGGCACAGGGTATGACTCTTGGGGATGGGCCTGAGCAGGGTTAAGAGCTGGACTGGATGATCCTTGTGGGGTCCCTTCCCGCTCAGATATTCTGTGATTTTTAAACTCCACACTATACCAAATAAAAATGCAAAGCATCAAGCATCTCACAGGTAAAAGCACACACATCTTCACAGTTATTTGTCAAACCAAGCTGCTGAAGTTATTGTAGCTGCTTTAATTATGGTTGATTGTATTCTTTGAGAGGTTTTTTTCCCTTTTTTTTTTTTTTTTGCTGCAATTGTCACAGACCTCTGACTACTCACATGTTTCAAAGTTTGAACTTGACAATGTCCCACTGTGCCCACATCAGCAATATTTCATTCCTAAACTAAAAGCCACCTTACCTTTGTGCATTCCTGCTATTAGCTAGCTTTGTACTGCACAACTGGAGGAAAGCTGGGACAGGCTTTAGATATTTGAGCTGTGATTTGTATTTCTGTCCTGTCAGGGTGACACTTGCACCCAGGGGAAGGGCCAACATCAAACATATGAAATATCACTCCAGTCCTGCTCAGCATCCTTTGTAACACAGTAAGACACTGATGCTACACAAGAAGTGATACCTGAACTGCGAGGAACACACATTTTCTGTTATGCTCCTCCCAAATTCACGCCCCTGGTTATTGCTGAAGGCTCTGGTGAAGCTTTGAGTTCACTGCAGCACTTAATGCCATCTCTGTGTTTAAGTCACCCTTCAAATTGTGCTGGAGAGTATTCTATTTGCCACAGAAAGTCTCTGGAAATAAACGATTTCATTTGCAACAGAAAATCTCTTGAAAAAACCTCTTCTGACACTTTACACAGCACATTAGACTACTTATCTCTAAAAGCATTCCATTTAGTGTGACATACAAATAAATCTTACAAAATAATCAACACTAAGAATGTGTTTCAAGAGAAATGAAGTGGCAAAGGCTTAGGAAGACACATAAAGATACTTCAACAAGTCCCATTAAGAGTAAACTTGTTCATGCATTAGGAACTTGATGTATTAAAATTTTATTTCTAAAAGTCAAATTGTGGCACTTCAGGATGTTCCCCAAGGATATGTGTAATTCTACTCTCAGTTTTTAAAACTGATGATTTCCACTTGCTCTGACAAATAATTCAGCTATTTTTAATTTTTTTTTGTATTGTCAATAATAGCTTTATATGTAAGTTCTCCAGGATCCATCTCAAATAAGATCATTGTATCCTGTGAGCCATGAAAAGTTGATATGGGAAAAAAAGAGACACAGTAGAAGGGATTTTATTTTTTTATATTGGCTTAGGATTTTTTAATAAAGAGGATTACTTATTTCCCAGTATATCAAAGATGAAATTGTGCTCACAGAAAGAAGAGATGATTCTATAAGTAGAAACTTTTACTTTAGGTTTCAATACTGCCATTTCATTTTAATCTAAAAATTTGCCTTACATTAGGCAAGCAGCCAGAAAAAGAAAAAAGTCTGATTTTTATCTTGACAATGCTTTTGTCACACTCTGTAAATTAATAAAGATTATAGTAAAGGCAGAATTGCACAGCACCAGTAACAAGAGACCTCATTCACTGTGCATTTCTATGGGTTCACTATGGAGGATACCAATATGGGCTGTAAAAAACCCCATTTTAATAGTCTTTCTGTAATTTAAATTAGTTTACATTGTAAATGTCTTTTAAATACATAAGCTGCTCCTTTTATATGCCATTTTACATCTTGGCAATCTGCTATCCTAACATACCAGAAATATTCCATAGGTTTGGGTTTTTTTTTCAGATGACCACATTCCATGGATTCAATTAAAACACGAAAGCTTTGAGTATATCTGAGTTGGGGTTTTTCAGTTTAACAGGAAAAAGACCCAGCTTTGAGTGCTTGTTGCAAGAAAGAGTAGGCAAGAGGAAAGTTTACTGTCTGTGACTGCTAGCACTGTGCACACAATGTTTAAGAGACATTTCTTCTTGTTTTGGGACATAAAGAGACCCTGTAGGACAGTTTTCGTGTTGTCACCTTATGGCTGGTGTGTTAGGTGGGATCTGAAGGACATCCATGTGGTGTGCTGGGATGTCATGCCAAATTGCATCCACTTTGCACATTAGGTGGCACTGGCACATAAAGTGGTGGGTTTTGAGGTTGGGCAAAATCTCCTGGCAAATCCCCATTAGCATTCTCCTGGATCATGTTAAACTTCCATAGGGCAGACCTATGGAATGGGACCATCTCTCCTTGCAAGCATGTACCCAGGTAGAGGGGTGTGAGTTGATAAGCTCTGGGAGCACTGCAATGTGAATCTTCCAGGGGGTTCTGGAGACAGCCTAGAGGTCAGGGGTGCTCCCAAATTCCCAATCCTGGCATAACAACCATGGTCTTTTGAGAAGCCCAAAGGTTTTCCAAAGGCTGGGTAATTCAGGACGGGTTTTTGGTCCCATGGACACTGCCAGGCAGCACTGCAAGAGGTTACTGCAGTAAGAGGGGGTGAAACTGCCTCAGTTTAATTCTGGTTTTATTTCCAAATTTTAACATGCAAGAATGAGAGGAAAGAAGTGCAGTCATGTTCAAATGTCAGCACAGCAATATGTTGGTGACCCAGCTCACTGTATGACTAAATTTCATGCTTCCCTGAATTGCAAATAATGTACAAAGCTATCAGGCCACTGGTTTAATTCTCCTATTAAATTGGCAGTCATTTGACCCAGAAATTTGCTATTTAGCATGTGAAAAAAAAATCCCTTCATTACAGGATTTCATAGGGGGTTTTTTTTGTATTTATCCCACACAATCAAGTGATGCAAAAAGCTATAGCTTTTAAATTGGAAGTTTTATTGTACTTATTGTATCTGAAACTTTTTCATGACAGGACTCACACTGCACATTGCAGGTGCTTTATGTACATGCAGAAATAGCATTTCAGTGATCTGCTTTGGAGTAGGTTTAAATAAGCTTATTTCCTTCTTTCTCCCTAAAAAAATACCAAAAAACCCACAAAAAACCTCCAACCAACCAAACAAAACCAACAAAAAACCCCTCCAAATGAAACAGAAGAGCCAAAACAACCAAAACCAACCAACTAAACAAAAACCCACAAAAAATCCTCCACCAACCACAAAAATGCAAAAATACCAACCAACTAACCAAACAAAAAAAAAAAAACAACCAAAAACCCCAACTAATTGCTTAATTGCTTAATTAAGTAGTGATTCTGTTCTGTATACTCTGTGTTTGCCAAGCATCTAGTAAGCTCCTACTTGCTTTTAAATCAAAAAGGAGTAACATCATGAGTAGGTGAGAGGTTTTAATTTTATCTTATTTTGCTTGATGTAAATTGCCAGTCCCAAGTGTATCCCAGGAGGGGCTAGAGGAAGAAATAAAACCAATTCTACAGTATTTTACTGGCAATATCCAGGACAAACACGGTTAAGTGGGATATGGCAGTAGTAAAACATGTCACAAATAGGTGTTAGAGGAGTGGCCAGTGCAGGAAGTGCCATAAAGGTTAATCTCTCTGTGACATTCACCCTGGGTGCACATTATCACCAGTGCCAACCTGACAGTGCCCTGTGCTACCTTGAAAGTCTTTGGGAGCTGCAAATTCAGTCAGAGAGATATTTTACAACAAGATCACTTTTTTTTGTTTTTTAGGCTGGAGTATTGTAAATTTTTATTCTGCCATAAAACATTTTAAAATTAAGTAATCAAGGCTCAGAGCTCTAAAATACGTGCCTTCTGCATGTGTTTAATTACACGTGGTAGAACACACATTAAAATTTAGGAGACAGAAAGGAAGGATGCCTGCCCACAATAGTTACATGTGGAATAAAAGCAGTTTAATACTAGTTAAATTTGACATCAGTGACTTTGTATAAATTCATGGAAAACTGCTAGAGCAAGTAGTTATTACTGCTATTATAGTGCAACATTAAACAGTGGTCGAGGAAAAGGAGCTTTTGACATGGAAATAGTCTGTATAATATGGGCTGACAAGGTTTTATTCAGCTGCCTGTTCTTCATTATACAAAATATGGTGATATAATGAAATATATCAGAATCGGCTATCATTTGTGAGCAGGGGCATAAGCACAAAAAACCCTGAAACTAATAGTAGACTAAGTCAAATAATGCATCTTCTTAGTGCTTCTTATGGTTTGTCATTCTGAACTGATGGCTGTTTGTGTGCTCTGCAGAAACTAGCTTAATGTGTTTGAAGGCTATAGAGGAATACTGAATTAACTCCTAATTTGTGGGCTGCACTTTACCTGCTAAGTTTGCACACAGGCATGAAAGGCTATTGATCAGAGCACAGTTCTCAGGCCAAGGCTGCAAGGAGACTACTCCAACAAACTCAGGATGAGTTCACAGCAGGAAGGGCAGGTACAGAAGCTCTATAATCAACACCAAAACATTGGAAAATCTGCCAAAAAGTTGGCTGACCCAATAGAAATATTTTCTTTTAACTTGTTCATTGTAAACTGTTCTGCTGGTGGGGCCCAAAGTCTGTAATGAATGTGAGGACCCTGGAAGAATGGAGATCCTCAGCTTCGTGCCACCACAGCTTGATGGATTCAAGATAAAATAGACACTTCCACTACTCAAAAGATGGATAAAATTTTGTACACCTGCATCTGAGGAGTGAGGAGCACAGCACAACTCACCTCATTTAGTGTCTTTAAGCAGGAGAGAGGAAAGGATCAAGAGCAGGGGGTGTCTCTGGCAATCTCTTTGGAGGAGATGATGGCAATGTCTCCTTGTTGCCTTTCCTGAAGTTCATGCTCCCAGAGTGTAGACACTCCATCAATGCTACTGTTTCCTGGAAACACCAGCCTCACTCACCACAATATAATTGCACATTATAAACCCACAGCTGGGCATCCAGTGGAGTAATTCAAGAACAATTTACTAGTAACATGAGAATAATTCTTCCAGCTCTATCTTGGGTTAATGGTTGGAGGTCGCAGTGGTGTGGGCACTCAGCTATGGCTCTTTAATGGGCCAGCCTTTCCCAACAACAGCACGTGGTTATTCAGAGCTTTCCAGAAAAAAAGTCCATAATTTGCACCAGTTTCCCTTCTTTTCCCCCTTTTGCCTTTTTTTCTGATATGGTGTCTACACGTGCTTTGAAGAAAGCAAAGAGGATATCATTTCTGTAGCTTTTTTTGATGTCTCAATTTGTCATTTGTTCTTTATTATATAGAACTCATTTTTCAGGTGGTACTGGAGGGTTTGTTAGGTGGGGTTAGCTACTAGTAAATATTTATTTCCAGCCCCTCTCTGAATTTATGCTTTTTTCCAGCAACCAACTAAACACAGTTCCAGGAAAGAAGCATAATAAAAATCTAAGAATGGCAGTATTTGTGTCTGATATGGACTGAAACAAATTTGAGGTTAACAGATGAAAGAACTAATGGAAATGGAATATGACTGCATCGGTTCTCCTCTATGTTTTATTTCCCTAGAGCTGAATTTGCATTCAAACTATGTTAGATATCTCCCTGAAAAGATTACACTGTGGAGGACAAATAACTAATTTAAGATAAATGCATCACACTATGAGGTATGTCTTTAAAGATCTCACTCTAACAAATAAATCTGCTACAATAAGCTCTCTACTTAATTCTTAACATACAGTAGGAAAGTCATACTGGAATCAAATATTTGACTCAATTTTACTGCTGCCAAAAAACTTAATACACCTTCCCACAGCCCATTCTGAAATAAAAATCAACAGTAAATGAAAATGTGCTGTATTTTTTCAACATCATGAAGAAATTGCAAGTGTTTCTTTGTGGAAATCATGAAATGGAAATGCCTGCTTGTTACTAAATCATATGTGGTAGACAATGGCAGGCAATTCATACACGGTAGACAATTCTTTTTTTTCCTTGAGCTTTGCAGTACTAGAATCCCTCACCTCAACTACTTTTATCATTGCTCAGGACAGAGAAAGAGTTTTGGGTTTTCCTACAATTAATATCATAAACAACATGAAAATCCTCTCTCCCTCAAACATGTGATGCTTCTGGTTGTTCAGAAAGATGGATTTTGAAAGCGCCAGAAATGCAAAAATATGATTACAAACCAGGAATAACATGGATTATCCAGCATCCTGTAGCACATCACTCAGGTATTCCTTCAAAAACCTAAAATCCTGGCAAAATCTTCAGAAGAAATCTGTTTGCAAAGATTTTTTGCTACTGTTTGATCAAGCTGATCATCATATTCTTCAGTTATCCCACCAGTTTGGGGCAAAAACCTTCTCAGGCAGCTTTTGGGAGTTTAAGTAAGCAGGTTTATGCCCACATAAGTGTAGCTTAACTCAGCAGAAGCACCTCAGCTTTGCATTTTGTGTCTGCCAAAGGCTCTCTGAAACAGGCAGACCTTTTACAATGAGGCTCCTGGAACTATCTGCAAAGCCAGAGGATGCAGCATTGTGTAGTTTGTTCCAGGATGCATTTTCTGTGCATCAGAATGGGGAGCAATCCTGACAGTTTTAAATATATAACCTGATATAAAGGCAGCTACAAACATGTTTATCATTTACATTGTGGTAACACAAAATATGAGCTAAACCGGAGCTGTAGTAAAAATAAATGAGTGCATGACACAAATTATTGCTTTTACAATTAGATTTTGAATTTTCTATTACGTACTATCACTTAAGGCAGTGTGGTTTTTAAATTACTTCGGTGGGGAAGGAAATGGGTGCAGTTTATTTATTTTAAGTTTTTTAACACTAGTCATTCCATACTGTGAGAGTCAAAACACATTATCTAGCTACATTTCTCAATAGGTATTATATTTTGGTTAAAACATTTGGATTGTGCTGGAATTCATTGTAAAATCCCTCACAATATGATTTTTTTATATCTCAAAATAACAGTTACCTTTCTCATGGTCCACAAATTCAAGTTCATTGAGCCAAATTGTAGGGGGTTTTTTAATACTTAGTTGATTCTATAATTTTTATAAATTCTGGGTTTCATTTTAAGAAAAAAATAAATGCTTCAGCATGTGTTGGCATCCAAGTTAGTAGAAAAGATAAAGCAAAGCTTTTTCAGCCAACCCTTTAATTATGTCTGTAACAGGAGCTTCATGACTTGGGCTCATTGTTCTATCTTACTTAGATCACTATAAATGCTGCAATATGTGTCTTTATAGGGTTCTGGCTGAAACTGAAGTTGTACTTACTTATTTATTTATTTGTAAATTAATGATTCCTTTCTCTTTGCTCTTTCTGTTGGCAAATTCAATTCAGATAACAGATAACTGATAGGTAATTATTGGGGAACCAGAATGCTCCTCCACCAAATTTATCTTTGCTCTCACTAATCTTTGTTAAAGGATTGTTTTTCTCCTGCAAAATAGCCAGAGAGGATGAGTCACCTTTGGAATTCAGGCTTATACATTTAGTGAAAGGAGAAAAAGCAGCACATAGGACCTTGTTCTCCCCACAATAATATTTATGCATGCACTTAATTTCTCCTAACCTGAGTGCAATTAAAGACTTGCATACTCCTGTGCAGAACTGGGGCCAAAATAATTACAGTTTACACAAGCCTGTGACAGGGAAGTATTTCATTACCACAATTAATCCTTCAGAGCATTAAGAAATGGCCAATTTCTCAGAATAAAGCAGAGTATTTGTTGCTAATCAAAGGTGAAGTTTGTGTAATAGTAATAGATGACATTTAATAGCACAGGAATATATAGTATTTAACAGCTCCATAATCCATGGTAATTTTTATTTCCCTACTGTTTATTGCAAATGCAAGAGAAAGAATGAGAAAGCCTTCCCTTTTACAAGCAGAGACACTTGGGTTACATTTTTACATTAGGTGGCACTAATTCCCTATTAACTGCTATTAATGTAATATGCAGGAACACTTCCATTTCACAGTGCTAATGGATAACTTCAGAGCTGTTACACTTTACAAAGCATATAGCAGAGTACTAAACGCAGGCTTATTTGCACCTTATAGAAGTTATAGTAACCTTCAGGTGTTCTTTAGCACCGACCAAGTCAGATCACGTTTTGAGATGCTGGACAATTTCAGGACCCTGGACCAGCCTCAGATCCCCAGTACGTGTCCCTGTCACCTGCCCTCATAAGGAATTGCTGCTAAATCAGATAATTAACCAATCTGCAGCGGGGTAGATAGCAGAAAACAATTGCCCAGAGTACTGAGCGCTTGCATTCCATTATAAAGGGACGCTTTTTTACATTCCAAAAGAGTTTCCTGTGAATTAAGAGCCGTGGAAGAACGTGCTGTGCTGTAGGGAGCGATGTGGCACACACAAACAGCAGCTCAGGTGTAAAACCTCAGCAGGCTTCACTGAGTTCAGTGTTCAGGGTGAGCACACACCCTGCCAAGCCCAGCCACAAACCTGTTGGTTTCAGAGAGGTCACACCGGGGTAGGATGAGCAAGGGAATTGTTTAAAAAAAAATGTTGCACCTGCACAGTAGTGCAAGACAGGCAAACTGAGCCCTTGTGGGATCAGATGCTGCATGCTGAGCACAAAAAATGTCCAGTTAGTGTTGCCTGCCTTGTGCTGGGGCAGCTCAGGAAAGGTCTCAGAGAAAAGCACAGCCTGGGCACAGGTGAGGGCTCTGTACAAAACCAGCAAGCCTGCTTAGATGAAAGGGAGCACTGGGCTCCAAACAGAGCAGGTCTGAGCACAAGAATTCTGTAAAACAGCTGTGATTTAAAAGACCTGTTTGCATCCACTGATCCACACAGTTCTAAGAAACCCACTCACAGAGAACTGTGTTACAGCATGTTTGCCATCCCCTGTTGAATAAACACATACACGGGCTTGGCTGCTTTTCCACGGTGCCCAGGACACAGCAAGGCAGGAGACTGAGCTTCCTAAACCCATCCCTTAAGGGTTCAGAGAAATCAGATGGGCTGAGCGTCTCACAATTCCATTTCCATTAGCTGTGTTGTACCATCCATTCTCTCACAGCCCCAGTGGGTGGTGTTTGCTATTGATAACTGCCAGGTTAATTGCTCAGCACAGCCACAGGTTCTACTTGCCAGAACCAGCACTGGGAAATAATTGACACAGCAGTGGGGGCGGCTTTTCAAAGGAAAACCTTTTAATGGATTCATGAATGAGGAGCCAGAAGTCTCAAGAAGGAGCAGCAAATTAGGGATTGTTAAGGAAGGAATACGTGAAATTTTCTTTTTAGCAAAGTCCATGCCAATATAGTTCTTGAGAAAAATAGGGGGAAAAATCATCAAGATAAAAGATAAATTTATTTCTCTTTGACATTTAAAAATACATTAGGTTATTTGCTGTTAGATGAACTAAAACAGTTTTACAGAGTAAAAGTACAGCCCCCAGTCAAAACTGACTCCCTGCTGGAGGTGATAGTCAGCACTTTGTAGGGTTTGACCTTGTTTTCTACAGGACCAATTTTTCTTTCAAGAATTTAATAATTTTAGCATCAGTTACCTCTAATATTATGTTGCTGATGGATAGACATTTGAACAGATTTTCTTATTATATATTACAAACTCTTTAGGAGACGACCACACTTCAAGAGTTATGAGATTTTTTTATATTTGCAATTATTTCCATCTCAAATTTCCCGTAACCAGAGAGAGAATTATCTAGCATTATTTCAAAACTATTTCAAAAAAGCAGATATATTAGATTGTTTTCCAAGAATTTCCTGGATGCTTTGCCAGAATTTTCTGGGGCTTGATGTAAACTTTTTGGTAACATACTATGTGACCACAATAGTATTAGGGGATCTCTTCCCAAAGACAAACTCAGGTGGATTTAAACAAGGTTACACTCCACAAAATTTAGAAGTGAGGAATGAAACCAAAATTATTTAGGAACTGATTGGAAGCTGAAAATAAAGGAGGTAAATAAAATATGGTATAAATTGGTGTACCTGAGTGAGCTCTTCATGTGAAATTAAGTTTTATTTGAGTCTCGTGAGAACAAGACCCAATGAAACCACTCTTCTGTTTTGTTTTGTGCTTTAATATAATTAAAAAGTAGTTAAGTATCTATGCTGGAATGCCATGTTAGAACAATATAGGGTTGTTTTGTTTTCAAGTGACCTGTTTATTGGCATGGAAGTGATTTCCTGTGGCTGGCCCAGAGAAAAGGAAAATTTGGAGGAGGTTGGGAGAAGGCTGTGACAAGACATTATATTCACAGCTCTGTGAAGATCAAGCTTAAACCTAAGCCAAAAGCCTACATCTGAATTTTAGGACCTCTTTAAATTCCAGAGCTTAGAAGACTATAGATATAAATCATCCTAAACTCTCTGTAGGGTGTTACAGGACTCTGTTGATCCATTCAGGGGAGATCTCAGGAAGAGTGTGAGAAACACAGCTAAAATGAGGTGCCTTTGTCCTCTGAACCAAACATTTCAGCAGGTGAAGCATCACCAACATCCCAGCTGAGGGCACAGCACTTTGGAAAGTCCTGGGGGCAGGTCCTGTAGCTTTCTGTGATGTTTAATCTGTAATTAAAATAAAGAGGGACCAAGATTCAGTGGAGCCTCTGCAGCCATGACATTAACAAATGTTTAAAATAAAATTTACAGTGTTAAACCCAGGAAAATGTTCCAGCATCAAGGGAGGGAATGGGGGGAGGGAAGGAACATTGTCCCTTTCAATTTACTTGGACTTAATTTTTGGTGGAAATCAGAAAAGTAGATTATTGTAGTGATTTAGACACTGGCCCTCAACTCACAGAACACTCAATTCGCTGCTCCTGGACTCTTTTCTCAGCATTTCAGCAGCATGAAAGGGCAGAGAAGTGGATGAAAATGTACTGGTAGAGGGACACTAAGGAAAATGAGATTTTTGTAAAGTGAGAAAAGCAAGTATGAAAAACAGCTATGGGAGCACCTGTAGTGACTGGCCACTTTGCACTCACAGCTGAGGTGAGGTCTGTGTGCTCTCCCACAGTGGAGCAAAGCCCTGTACACAGAAACATTCAGCATTCCTGCACCCACATGAGTGAGGATCATGGAATAGCTTGTACATTATGCTTTTTTCCCTTAAACCACAAATTCTTACATTGCGATGTATTAACACTTGCACTGCTGAGCCTTCAGAGTGCCTGGAAGAGCTGTACTCAACCAGTGGGTATTGGCTGAATATCCACTTTAGTATGTTTTGTTTGTTTTTTTCTTTCTTTCTTTCTTTCTTTGGTTTGATTTGGTTTTTTTGTTTCATTTTTTGTTTGGTGTTTGATTTTGTTTTGGTTTTTTGTTTGGTGTTTGTTTTGGTTTGCTTTGTTTTGTTTTTAACTGAAGTGAATGAAACAATGCTGAGAAATGAGAGGCAGCAAGAGAGAGAATATGAATGGCAATCCCACAGTCAGTCACTGACAGCACTCATTAGCAGCACCACCACGGATATAAAGTGCATTAAGAAAATTAATTCTTTACATATAATATCCCCAAGAGTTAGTCTGTAGCTTCTCACATCAACACATTGACTGCCAACAGTGCAAGGCAGCAGGAAAAGCAGGGAAAAAAGGTCTGGCTGTCCTGCTACATTAAAATTCAGTGTCCAGTTTACCTTTTATATTCCCAGCAATGCAGATCTCACAGCAGCATCTGAACTAGCCTTACAAACCAAACCTGAGTGCTTCAAAGTCCAAGAGCCCTCTCAAAATGCTCGGGCAAAAAGCACAGAACTAACACATCCCCACAGTGCACGTGTTCAGATCTATGTGGGAAGAACAATTCATTCCTCATCTTCTCCTGCTGTGGCCGCCTTCTGCAGGAAACAGCAGCCTTGAATATTGATTGTTGGTGTTTGCAGTGGAACATCATTGAGAAGTACAACACCTTATTACTGCTCAGTAAATGCAGGAACAGCTGCCTTTCCTCCAGGTCAGCAGTGCCAAATCAATATTCCCTTGGTACAGACCTCAGGGATAGGCTTAGGTACAACATTTTCCTTACTATTCCTTCCTTTTAATCTCTCAGAGGGATGGAAATTACATCAGTGCAACAAGCTGGACAGTAAGCCTGGAGTCAAATCTTTCTGCTCTGTATTCTCATTTGATGTCTGTATTTTCATTTGACTCTTTGGATTTTAAGTCCACGTTTGTGCACAGCTCTGGTGAACTCAGGTACAGGTTAAACTTATTTTTGGAGTAATAGCAAAGAATACAGCTGAGAACCATAGGAATAGCTAAGAGTTATGACAGCTAAAAGATATGTTGTGTCCCAGAACACACAAAATACTTGGGGTTTGCACTGTCTTTTGTCACAGAGACAGTTTCACGCCCTCCATGTGCTGATTTAGAAGATGACATGGAAAGCTCTGAATTGAAGGGTGCTCTTCAGGTCTCTGTGTCTTACATACTTAGGGCAATGCCCCTATAAATGGTGCAGTGCTTATGCCTTTTCAAATGCATAAAAATGCAGGCATATTTATTTTAAAAGTATGGTGAAGGATGATCATGAATTGCTATTATATCACCAGGGAAACAGACATATTCATCAGATCCTAGGTTTTCCGCAAGGGCTACGCAAATATGGGGAGGGTCAAAAGTACTGTGGTTCTAATACAGATGTATCTGGAGTGCATTCATGTATGAGAGCAAATACTGTACCAGGGAAATGTGTATTAACAGAAAAAGAAGGAAAAAAACCCACAACGTGTAAAGTAATTGAAACTACAAAGGTAGTGCAGGCAGGGGAAAATTAATTACCCAGTTTAGAACCTGAGCAGGGCACCTCTGATTAATAGGACTTTATCCTGTAGTGGAACCTGCTGTGGGGAAGTTAATCTATGGCAGGGACCAGGCTGTGGTTGCTGTGGCACCCTCTGGCAGCCCAGAGCACTCAGGATGAGGGCAGGGATAAGGGCAGGGGCAGAGAATGACAGCACCAACCACTTTGCCATAAATTCAAATGTGATGGGTGTCCCTTAGCAGTTCTCCCATCAAGTCACTAACAAGGTAAAGGCTGACTTAGCTTGGAAATCATGATGAGATAATAGCTCAAGGAGATGTGACAGCAGGTTGTCATTTTATGTGTTTTTCATATGGTTTTAGCTCCTTATTGAGTCTGTGCTCATCATTGCCAGCGTAACTACATTAGGTGTTGAAAGAATGAGATAGTATCTCTTTATAAGGCTGGCTACATTCTCATTACACTTCTATGTTGGCTCCTGAGCTTTGGATATTTGTTGCTTCTTAATTAGAAACGTAACCTTTAAACCACATCTCGGACAAACAATCTCGAAATGATACCCCAAAATGCAATTTTTTCCAAAAAACCTGGTGTGTGTGTTTGTATATCCTCCTTTCTAATCTGCTGAGAGAGCAGGAACTTACTTCCCACCACACAGTGATTTTCTCAGCTTTGATGGGAGGCTGATTTGTCCCCTCCAAACAAGCCAGTGAAAAAAAAGGCACTTAAAATGAAGTGGAAACTTGTTGGCTCTTTCTAATTAGCTTGGCTCTGCTGAGATGTTGTGCTCTCTTCCAAGGCTCTGAGTACAGGCATAAAGCTTTCCCTTCAGGGCATGAACACCCACACCAGATCCAGAGCCAGGTAATTCCTCCTACAATTCCTGTGGCCAAGGATCTTGAAAGGAAAGGAATCTCTCCACGGCTGGGTCTGAAATAGCAGTGCTACCTCCTCCTGCTGCAGCAGCACAGTCTTGTGCAGCAAGAGCACCTGAAAAAAAAGGCATAAACACTAATACCAAAGTTACAGCTTTTTGCATATATGCCTAACATATGGTGATGTTAAAAATTGGAGTGTACTGGTAACTGAAGGCAATTCTGCAGTTAAGCAGAGCCAAATATTGAAAACACTAGGTAACACTGAAATTTTTTTAAAAAGCCTGATAAAACCCCCTTAGAATCTAAATTTGCTGCTCTTGGGAATGATGCACCATGCACTCATCCAACTCCACTCCTTTTATATGCAATAAATCAAAATAAATGTGTAGTTCTGTCCACTGTTTTAGACTGAGAGATTGTAGCCAGCCTTTAATTCCTTGTCCTCCCCAGCCTTGCTGGGGTTTGTCTGCATTGTGGCATTACCTGAACCCCAGCTCTTCCAAAACTGAGCTCTTTTGGGGAACTAACACACATTCTGCACCCAGTTGCAAATGGGTTTCAGAACATTCGAGGCAGTCTGAATTAATAAAAGGAGAAGAAGCCCAAAACACATTTCACTCCACCAGTGCCTTCCTCTCAGTCTGTGCTATGAGATAACATAGCCATGTGCCCATTTTGGAGATATTCACCACACAATATGAGACTCAGTGACTGCTGGAGCCAAAATTCCTGTTGAATTACTGTGGCAACAATATCCAAACATGCAAATTTGGCAGCTGAGCAATGCCACTTCTAGACCACAGGTCAAAAGCTATTTCTGAAGGATATAAGGGATGTGTGGGGCTGTACCTACATGCATTTGGAGGATTGCAAAGGAGGGAGTCCATGTCACTGTTAAAACTACTTAACTCTTGATGCCTAAATTCCTGGGGAAAGGCTCAAAACAACATTAGTGGAGATGGATAGAGAAATATACCTTTATTTAGAAACAGCACACCAGAAGTATGCACAGATGTGGTTCAGTGATGCTGGAGTTTTTATAACTTCCAGTAATTAGAACATATGATGTCTAAAACCAACCTCAGAAAGCTCAGAAACTGCCCCTTGGAGCTTCTCAGAGAACTCTGGGCCTCCTTTTTTCCCTTCAAGCTCTCTTGCAGGTGCTTCTTCAAAACAGTGTCCTTGGCAAAGCTCAGAAACGTGTGAGAAAGTGCCCAGTGATCTCCAAGCACCACCTACTGTGTGAGCAATCCAGGAAAACCTGCATAATTCTAAAAATTCTAGAAAAATCTAGAAAATACACTAAAATCCTTAGGCATCCCTCTTTACACATCTATTCAGGACACAGCTGTAAAGAACATTTTCCCAGTGCAGTTCACTGTCTTTGGCACTGATTTTCTCTCCAACATGAATGGAAATTTAGGAGTGGGTAGGATATGTTGCCTTTCCACTCATGGGTGTAATCCAAGGGCATGGTCCAGAGAATGCTCCCATATGACAGTCAGCTGCTGTTTGAAAAATAAATATAAAATGTTGAAGACTGACCTAACAGAAAAGTATTTAAATGCATTATACACTCTCTGGAGCAGATATGATGTTTGCCCCATGTCTCCTGCTCTGTGGGTCTCATATTGGCTGCCCTCTGAACTGAACACAGTGAGAATTAAAACTTTGATCAGAGAAACCATCAATTTGGGAGATGCCTAAAATATCCATTCAGGCAATAATATGTGGGTTTGCATGTCTTAAAAACTTTCCCATCACTCCAGCATTTGACCCCATCACTCTGGCACTGTCCTTTGCACAACCCAGATCCTGCAGGCAGCCCTGGGGCCTCAGGAGAAGAATATTTGGAAAGGTCAAAGGAAAACTAAGCTGGAGCTGAAACTGCAGCTGCAAAGACAGCAATGGACATTCATGTCTCAGCTGGCAAGAAATTCCAGCTGTATTTTTAATGAAGTTTCTAGAGGAAAATCATCTCTCTACCAACCTGCTGTTTCTCCACTGCCTTGATCTTTGACAGCAGAAAGAGATGTCATGCCAAGACACTTCCCTGGGATGAGACCTCTTACAGAATTAGAGCTGACATCATTGCAAGTTTAAGGAGCAAGTATAAATATAAGAATCACAGAGACATCTGAATTTTTAATGGACATTAGGAGTGTCAGAACTGGCAGCCTGGGTAAATTCCATGTTAATCAGTGGGCAGACACTGGCATCCTTTGAAGACAGTGGGAGTTCTGCACACCTAAGAAGTTATGAGTTCTTTACTTCTGAAAGGAATTTCTTTGTTTTGATCATTTAATAAAATGTTTCATTTCAAAAGCAATTTTAGTAGGTACCATATTGAACTGTAATTAAAGATTTATGATCCTATTACAAGACAATGCTGTAGTTAATCCTTAATAATAAAAAGCTTCATAAAAGTTCTGTGTTGCCCACAAAGCTGAGCAGTTGGCACATTCTGCAAAATATTTGCTGCATTTTCCAAGTGTCAGCAGAGTGCAGTGCTACAGCTCTCCTTCAAATAATCATTACACAACTGTGCAAGCAGCCTACCAAACCCCAGGCATCGCTGTTCTTTCATGACCTATACATCTATACTGATGTCTAAGGCACACGTTTTTCCACCTTGATTATAGAGGATTAGCATCCAGATAATCCTGCTTTATTTCATACAGCTTGGTTGGGATGACGGTGGCAAAATCAGGGATGGATTCAGCCTGGGGCATGGGAGCAGTGTTACCTGGGCAGATTATTCCACAGTGACTTGTTTAATTGTGGAATTAGTGGAATTAGAGAATTCAAACTCAATTTTAATCTGACACATGAAATAGGGAAAAACCCAAACCACTACCCTGCAAAAATACTACAGTGTAACTTTGACAAATTTAAATGAGACAACTCTATCACAAACCTTATAGTGAACAACAATATGTGTTTAGCTGCCTTTCTATTGTCATATTTCGCATGCCATTGAAATCGTTGGAAATTCTGTGATGCTCTGTTTGATTGGGTTTTTTTTAATTTTTAAATGCACACATTTTTAAGGGAAAAGCAAAAGAGCTCAGTGGGCCATCTAAGAATCCAAAGCACTTCTTTAATTTTCTGCTCATGCAAAGCTCTTTTTTAGCTTCAGTGTTCATTCAGTTCAGCTTTCAGAACTTGTGTGGAAACTCCACAAAAACTGCAAGCAATGTAGAAGCCAAAAATGTTGCAGGGAAGTCATTGATGAAAATATTGCAAATTATTTTGAACTGCAACTGGTTGTGCAGAGTTGTTTTGACCATTATTTTAGACATTATGTCCTATTATTCCCTTAGGACACATAAAGGGAGCAGCTGTTTCATTTTGTTCAGCTCCAGAAAAGGTGGGAACCCAAGTCAATGCTAAATTGTCATGGAGTGATTTGGAGCAAAATTGTTGAGTTTTCTTCTTGTAACATCTTAAACTTCTACTCTGCTTCAAGACCCTTCATGCACATCAAATATTTCACAAGCCCCTCTTCTCTCTTTGCTGTCCTGGCAGTGCTCAGTGTGGCTTTTCTCTCTGTCCTACATCCCACTGCTGGGTTTAGGGAGGTGTTTTCAGGGGTACTGGGTGTCACCTCAAAACAAGTGGATCCTGCCCCTGCTGCCCAACAACACAAATAAGGCATCTGTTCATAACTCCAGTGGGTTTCTTCCAGCTTGCACTCATTATTTGCTATCTCTTTAGAGAAAATATGAAGCTAAAATGGTGCCTTAAGAGCTGTTCAAAGGAAGCCACTTGAGCAGTGAGGGATGTTGCTGCCAATCTCAGCGTGATATTTCCTCTGCCCGATGGAACACAGTCTCCAAAGAGATGAAATGCTGCTTTGAAGCAAGAAGAGCTCCAGCAGGTTGCTTTTTGGAGAGGGGCTCTGCTTTGTTACCTCTATCCAGGCAAAGCAATGCTGTCCCAGTGGATCTCCCCCAGTTGCCCTCTGAGAGCTGGTCCCTGCACTCAGAGCAGGCTTTGTGCAGAGTCAACACTTAATTCAGTGCATGTTTATAGGGAAGACTTTACAAATATTTCAGTCTCTGCTGTTCTCAGCAGCTGGATGTGTTTCCTTCTCTGCACTAATCTTTCAGCCATTTCAGGTTTGCTTCCTCCTTACCTGTGGAAAACAGTGTTTGCCTTCAGAGGTGTTCAAACATCGATGATACTCCCAAGAAATATTTAGAAATCAGTTCTAGTTAGCATTTTAGCTTAAGATAATTGATCCAGAGCAAAGGCCTGGCATGATATTTGTCCGTTTAAAGATTATTAGGCTTTCTTAAGCTCCTTAAAAATAGCCCTCCCCAAAAAAATGATTTACCAATTGTGTCAAAATTGTCTCACCATTCAGGTGGACACTCAAATGGATGGAACAGCATCTAAAATATGACACCTTCTGGTTTATGACACAATATATAAGATTGGTATTTATATCTTAATCTGCAGTGAATAGGAACCTTTCCATAAAGCTATGCCAGAACTGACACAACAATTGATTTAATCTAGAACTAAGTCTAAAATAAACGCCTGGAACTTGTCTTCAAAGTGGAATATAAGCAACTTTATTTCAAGCTTTTCTTTCATCTTGGGAAATTCTTCTGTCTTCCTTCCCACAGTGCAAAAATGCCCATCTAATTCACTTGTGAAGTGTTAAAAAACTTAATCCACAGAGGCTGTTCATGCTCTCAACTTCCATCATAGCTTCTGACAGACTTTTACAAGGCAATTGTAAATCATTCCTGTTGCTAAATTTAAATTAATTGCTTTTAATTTCATTATATATTCTTATTTACTGTTTTTATAAAACTGAAATAAAATGTCATTTACTTTCATCCCTTTGTCTTTTCTTCTGATGGGTGTCTTGATTATATGTCTCTTTATTATCTTTTAATGTAAAATATACAACAGTATTTCATATAGAAGTCTGTTTCTGTAATCTAGAAGCCCCATATCCACCCTAAAGGGACAGGACCACAGTTTTACTCTGTACCACAAGATTCACTGTGCCATTAGAATATGATATGGAAAGATATACATATAAATATCTCATATATTGATTGTTGAATTATCCAGTCACCAATTTGGTGGAGTTTTTTGAAATCCTACTCAAGTTTTCTCTTTGATGTGATTGCCAATCCAGTCTTTGCTCCATTATCCCCAGCCCTTAAACATTGTGACAATGTGACTTTCTGAACAGAAAACATCTGCAGTGATGAAATATTGGCAATTTATTGATTTTCTGTCACCCAGAGCTACTGAACAAGTCATTTTGAAATGCTCTCTCAAAATTTATCAGTCCACGCTCCTTAATAAATCAGAGATTTCCTACTTTAAGAAGAAACTTCAGGTTTGCTTGGTATGGTTGAGGCCGAAAAATGGGAGACCCCTGTTTCTCATTAGCAGGTAGTTCAGAGATTCAGGGAAAAGAATCAAGCAGAAGTTTCAATCTTTACCCCAGAAATTAGGTGCTTTTTGGTTTTTTTCTGAAAAATCTCTTTTTTTCAGGGAGTTTCTATTAATTTCTACCTTTTTTATTTTTTAAATCCTTCTCTCTCTAATCCCAGTTATCATCCCAGACATTTCAAAATAAAATAAAAATGGAAAGAAATAAGGTATTTCAACAGAAATTGAACTGTAAACAATTTTGATGACCACGCTTCAATGAAAATTCCTAACATCTTAATTATGTTAGCAATAATATTAGTAAAATCATACTAAAGATAAAAATAAAGCAAATCCCTTATTTCTAAATGTCACCTGTTATTTTTTAAAGACAAAGCTGAGTGGCAGATGGCAGAAAAATGTTTATTTTTGAACAAAAACCATTTCCCTTGAATGGTCATCATAAAAAAAACACGTTCTCGAGTTATGAGTACAAACCCTCCATTTGAACTGAGCATTTTTTTAATTATAGGGAAAATATTGAAAAGTATTAGTTAAAGAACATGGAAGGGATTTTTTATTTGTTTTTAATTTGCAATCAGAGTGAGGTCTAAGGCAATCCTGATTTAGTACACTGCACACACACTAAAAAAATAATCCCAGGCTTGGTCAGAGGTATCAACCTCTCACACAGGAGAAAGATTCTCAACCCTTGGGGCAGCTTAAAAACCTCTTATTATGGATCATTTTTAGGCAAAAGAAGGAAGGAATAAATCTGCACCTACTTCTGTCTGAAATGAAGAATCACTTTACAACTTGTCCTGAAAGAAGATGTTTTAAAGTTGATTGGGAATGACGTGTCATCATGTTTAATGTCCGTCCTCATCCTATTGATGGGGTGACAATATCCTTGACTGCACACATCCATCACAGCTTGGGGCTCTGCTCACCAGCCCTGGCCTCGACTGGAAAACATCCCCACGAGGAAAGGCAGTGGGAAAGGTTTCTTTTATCATTGAGCCAGGGGGACATTTACTATCTTCTTGCTTAATAAGCAAAGCAGTGAGCAGAGGCCACAAAACACCCCAAAAATCATAAGATACATCAGTGACCCTTTAATCCTCTGTAACCAGAGGCTCACCTGCAGTACCAGCTGGAGCAACACAGCCCTACAGTAAAAGGGATTTGGAATGGCCAGGCTAAGAGGAGATTAGAGTCCTGATTTGCAGTGTCAGGCAGAGATTTCTTGCTCAGAGCTGGCACAGAGAGCTCAGAAAAGCCCCTGGGAAGGGAGACACATTCCCAAAGCCAGAATGAGTTTGCTGTATCGAAGCAGGTGATCTTTGCATCTCACAGCTGCTCGTTCCCACAGGGACACCCCTCCTGGATGTAGGGAATGCAGAGGGTGGCCTTTCATCTGCTCTGACATTTCCACCCAGAGGAGAGTGGCAGGACAATCCGAGTGCTGTCAGCCAGCCCCTGATATCCCTTGAGATGGATGCACTGCCATTGGGATTCCTCCATCACCGACCACAAATACTGTCCCTTGGAAAGACAGGAACCATTGCAGCGTTCTCCTGTTTCCGAATTACAGGAGAAATTAAAAGATGGCTATTAATATTTAATTGAAAGTAACTGGGCATCTAAAAGTGATAAAAGAGAATGAGATAGGATGCGAGGCAGAATTAATAATGTATTGGAAATAAGAAGTTAAATGGATTCCCTACAAGGAAATAGAAGTTTGAAAATAAGGTCTATAATTCTTGTTCAATAACGTTAATGAAAATTATTAACCTTGATGAAAATGACCACCATGTCAAGCAGTTATTCCTGTATAATCATTTTTCTTCCCCTGCAACTCTCCTTCCCATTTTACCTCTCATCTTTCAAAGCCCATGGCAGGACTGAGCCATGCAGTTCAATTTCTGCCCAATTTCTGGGTAGGTGTCACTTCATTTGGAAGCTGCTGAGACTTGATTCTTGCAGTTTGACTTCAAAATGGGTTAAACCAGAGGTGAAGAAAATCTTTAGGGTTTTTTTTAGCTACAAACTAGCTATGGTTCACAACACTGACTAATGTTAAAAACTTTATTTTCAAGGGGAATAACCCAGCTTTGTCATAACACAGAAAGGTGGAACAAGAGTTTTGACCTGCATTGGCCAGCTCTGTAGAGGAAGAGGAAACCTTAGTGTTAATTCCTGCCATGCTATTTCAGTGTTTTATGTAACAGCAAGCTATAAATAACATAAAAATGAATACAAAATGCCCTAAATATCTCCACATTCTCAATTTTGTTTTTTAATAAATATATTATGAATGTAAACCTTTCTGAATATATAATGCAATTCCCCACTGCAGACTTTATATAAATTGCATTCTCAATTTTCAGAAAAGGAAGACACAATTTGCCACCACTGAGGGCAATACACACATAATAGTAATAGAAAGTGCTTTGTTTTCTCAGGCTTTCTTGAAACTACTGGACTGAACAGAGATAATCAGATTAACCCCTACTTTAAATAAGCCAGGTTTGCAAATAAACTGTGACTTACTATGGAAGTGCTGTGTTGTGCAAAGTTAAAAGCTGAGGAAGTGAAACTGGCCAGGAAAAGGCAACCCCTTTCAGGATTCCCCTTAACCCTTTGGGGTCCCCAGTGCCCTCAAGGCTTTGCCTGATGAAACTCAGCAGGCTCAGCCTCCCATGGTCCCCATGAAATACCAGAAGCATTGAGGGGAACTCTTGGTGCCAGCCTGAGATGGCATGAAAGTCTCTGAAGTGGGAGAATGGGAAATCTCTCCAAGTTTCCCCCCCTTCTCCTTCTCCCCCTGTACAAGGGGTGATGAGCCTGCTTCTTCCTACTCCTTTTGCCCCTCCAGATCACTCCAGAGCTCTCAATAGTTTTTATTTTGTACATATGATGCTTGTGCCTAATTTCCAGTGTTGGATCTCAGAAAAGTGCAGCACCAGCTTGTACTTTCAAAATAAATACAGTGGCAGCCAGCCACTGTAATCAAATGAATATTTTCACTAGCAGGATGCTTTGCAATTCAGAACATTTACTCTTTTTGAACTTGAGAATTGGTAGGAGTTGAATATATGAAACTGTTAAAAGCCCATTTCAATAAAACCTTGGCAAGGGTCCCAAACCGAAGCCCAGGGATGTCAATGAGAGACATTTTCTTGGCTTTAGTGCTCTGCATGGCTGGCTTTAGAGAAACAGAGTTTTTTTCCACTTATATGAGAGCAATTCTGGGGTAGTTGCTTAGTTTTCAATAAAACCAGTCTTGTATGTCTGGTAGCTTATCTCACACCAAGCTCACAGGTGAGTGCATGGCTGCCCACAGGTTGCAAGAGAAAACAAAGGCCACATGTCAGGCTAGTAATGAGCAAAAGTAAAGTGTGTGTCACAAGTCATTAAAGATACATTACTTACAAAGTAAAAAAAAAAAGAAAAAAGAAAAGCAAAACAACTCCCAAGTAAAAGGAGCAAGTGTATTACACAGCACTGGTCCCAAGACAGAGCCCTGAAGGGCATCACTTGTCACTGTCCTCCACCATTGGCCACAATATGGTACATATTGGAAGGAAATTTGGGCTACTGTGAATCTTACCAGGCTTCATGTAAGGGCTGGTGAATCCAGGGAGGTCACCCAGTTGGTACAGTAGAATTGCTGCTCATCTTGGCACTAATTAAGGCCCCCTCAGATGGCATACCAACATTCTGGCTAGAGAAACCCCACAACCCAGGTTTGCCTCAAACCTGAGAATGAATCCTAATGTCCTGAAGGCTTTTGACTCACTTAATGGTGCAGAAAACAACCTTTTCCTGAGTGCAGGGTTGTTAGAACGGCCATGAACAAATCACCCAGTACAGATCTCTTGTGCTGACTGCTGAATGCTACCCATGTCCATGTACCTTATAACCTTTTGTGGGCAGTTTGATCTGCAGAATAGACTTATTTGCTCAGGAAGATGAAAATCCTTCCCTTTGATGTGCAAGTATTAGATTCCAGTCCATGTAGCCTCTGTACCAGCAAGTTTCATAGCAAGGGTTTCCTCTGAAGGTCTGTTCTGGTGTATGCACAAGGGAGGGGGACAGATAATGATGGCACTGTTATCACCTGCCTTTATTCATGTGAAAGGAATAAAAACAGAAGGCAGTGTGCTGTGGCTTTCACTACAGCTCACATTGCATGGGCAGAAACAGAGGAAAGGAAAACCCTTGGTTGGTTGTACTACAAGCCAAGGAATTTTGCATTCTTTCTCATTGTCCCCCAGTGAGAGGTCTGTGATAAGAATGAAAACACTGCTGAAAAGACTGTGTTGCTTCCATGTGCTCGATGTTTCAAACTTATCAGCCTCGAAGGTGAAAGCCTTTTCATTACAGCACCTTAAAAGCTTTGCAGGCAGGTTTATCCTGCCCCATCATGTTTGACAAGTACTCGTAGCAGGTTATCTCTGTTGCTGAGATAAAAACATCCCAAAGGGATGTGAAGTTTAGAAACATTTGGACTGCTTAGGAACTAATTTACAATATCATTTCACTCGTGTGGCATGTTTCACTGTGAAGGCACTTCCAGTGTGTTGGGGGCATACATCCAAAACATTTTTCTAAGTATTTCATCTATGGGTTTTGGACAGGGGTTTTGCAGCTGCAATCCTACTTATGGCTTTGAATATCATCCCTTTTCACGTGTGCCCAGAGATATGGACAAGGAAGGGTTTCTCACAGAGGCCAAACCTGCAGCCCCACTGACAACTCCTTGCCACCTACACTCCATACACCCTCTGACTCAGGAGAAATTAGATGTTCTGTTTTCTTTTTTACTGGAAAGATAGTCAAAGACTAACACAGGTTGCCCAGAGAGGTTGTGGAGTCCTCACTTCTGGTCCTAAGCAAACAACTGAAGGTGACCCTGCAGGGACAGCTGAACAAGATAATCTGCAGAGGTCCCTTCCAACTTCAGAGATTCTGTAATATTTCATGTCTCTAAAAGCCCTATTTCAGATCAAAAATTTTCCTCAGAGAATCTTTAGATGCTTTCCCACATCATCATACCTTTTCCTGCTGTATGAATGCAAGTCATGCATGCTGTGAAAGAGCAAGAGGAGCTCCCATATCAAATCTCACTGCATATTAAGAGTGTGAGACAGAGATCAGTAAAGCTAAAAGTCACCCATGGTTATAAAAATACTTGCATATGAACTGCCTATGAATAAAGCAATTTTGGAAACTTGAAGATGATCACTGTCACAAAAGGAAGGTGTTCGCTTTGCCAGCTGGTTAAGTGAAGCAAAACTCCCTAAGTGTCTTGGTAATGATGCCCACTGAGCTAATAAAGGGAATCAGGAAAATCATTTGGTAGCACAGCAAAGGGCAGGTTTCACAAGCCCCGGAGCTTCTGAGCCCTCTGTTTCTGTTACACAAACAAACAGAGAAAGGAATATACAGCAAAGTTGTAGAGCCACATGATGACTCGATAATGCCTTTTTAATGGTTTGCCTTTGCATGAGATCAAATTTCCATGAGGCTTCAAGCAATCCATCATTTTCATGTAAATCAATCTGCCAAAATTGGTACATTTTTTACCACTTTGTCCAACATATATCCCTGCCCCCAAGGCCAGTCAGATGTGTGATAGGAAAAGCAAGGAATTACTTGTTCCTGAAAACTTTTATTGCTTGAGAAAGTGATTTGCTTTCCCCGTGTTAAATTTTATCAGAATGTTGTCATTTTGAACTTATCTCAGTACTGATAATGAGTGCAAAGCCAGACACTGGAACATGAAATATGATTTTGAATCCAACACTAAAGGGCTATCATAGACTTTGGAAAAATGGGTCCTTGTTTACAGTATTGGAAGGTTATCCCTTTTGCATGTGGACATAATGATTTAAGTTGCTTATATAAACTTTTACAGTTCCTTCTGAGGGATGAACATTGGTGACTATTTCCTTGTCTTTCAAAAAAGAAAGTCCTAAAAACATGGCTTGAAGTTCTCAGGTGCTCCTGGCTGTTTTTAGAGCATCTGCATAAATTGTATACGAAGCTGATAACCACTTACAAACATTTATTTGCAATGACTCTTGATTTGAATGTTCCTGAGTACAGAATTCACCCTGAACTTACTACACAAAGATTTTTGCACAGTGATACAGACTGTATGTGGATGTTAAAACATCCACACTATTAACTTTGCAATCCCCCAGGTTTAATCAGCTCAGGGCAAAGAGCCTGGCAACTGTGTTATGTTACACATCATGAAACTGCAGATGCAGATTTGAACACAGATTTCTCTTCCAGTATAAAGAGATTTCAGCTTGCTTCTTTAGTGCCTCTTGATGAGCTCCAAGAAGAACAGAAGACCTCTTCTCCTTCCCCTTGGCTGATTGCCCAACAAATCCTGCTCACTCACAGCCCCGAAGACAGCTCTTGATTGTGTTTTGATGTTTCTGCTGACCTATTACTGTATTGACTGTATGGCAGCCAAAACATGTATTTGTGTTCTCATTTTTGCCCTGCACTCCTTCCACTCAATCAACCAGGCACACAAACTTCCACCCAACAGGAGAATGCTTTTAAGCCATGCTGGTGCTCCTGGGAATGATGTAGTAAGAAATCTCTTTTCTCTTCACAGAAACACACATGGCTGACTGCCGAGACTTGCTTTTTTTTGTGCTTTTCTGTCCTCTTGTTTTGTTTTGCTTCTCCCCACCCTCAGAATATAAACAGCCACAGTCACCCTGTCGTGGGAATTACAAGTGTAAAGGACTATTTCCTCTGTGGCAGCTTCTTCCATCCTATCAAATATTTAGTGAGAGTAAAGGACTGGGGGTTTAATTTGGAGAAGGTGGCCAGGCATGATTTTTTTTCATAAGGTGCAACAGTCCATTGGAGTTATCATCAGGTGACATTGCTTGCTGCAGAAAAGACACATCCAAATACATCTTCAAAGCACTTCTCATCCTTGGGGCACATCCCAAATTAGGTCAAAGCATACCCTGGATCCCTTACACAGCATTACAATCCAACACTACCTCACATTTTTAGCACCACAAGACTGCAGTTATGAAACTTGAATTCTTGAGGATTGCTGCGTATCAACAGGATCACTCCCACTCCACAAAGACAACTTCATTGTCTTGCCCTTGCTTTTGCTCAGTTTCCTCTCCATATTTAGAATCATTTGCAATGTCCCTCAAGGTGTACCAAAAACCCTCTCAGCATCTTCTGGGGGTCCTATGGGCAGCACCACAGAGCACCTCTGGTGACATATCCCTTTGGATGGGGACATGGGCTGGAGCTGAGGTATCTGTGTCAAACACTGGGTATCTCAATTCAATTTTCAGCCCAGAGTGACCTTGACCAAAAGCACTTAATCTTTTGGTTCCTCAGTTCTCTGTCTGGACAGCACAGATCAATCCTGTTTTCTGTTCCCATGCTTTAATATCAATGTTTTGAGGCAGGTAGAATATGCTGGGGAAAAAAGCCACAGCTGGCAGGGTCCTTATGACTTGGGTACCACCAGCTTTGAAAAGTCTGATTTTCAGTCTGATTTACACCAATAGTGGCAGCAGAACTGGAAGCACTGTCTCCCTCAAACCATTACAGTTCTGCAGTCTGTTCTCAGGAGGCATTTATTCATGGGTCATTACTGGAAAGACTGGTAGCCACATCTGCATACCTAATGCTTCTAATAAGTATTATTTCAGGGTTTCCTAATGACTCTTTCCTGAGATAGACAGAGCTGTCTGGGCACTTTTGCATGCCAGACATAGCTGGAGGCACAGAGCAGTTCAGCTCTTCATTTCAAGGCAAGGGACAACATGAGCATCCTCATATTTTGTCCTAAATCCTGGACAAGATCCTGCTTTTCATTTTTTCCTTTAACATTTCATTCCTGCCCAAACTCAAGGTGCTTCAGCATTTGTGTAGACCTTTTTCCACTGAGAAAAACATCCCACAGCTGATCAGCATTGCATTTTGTAACCAAAGCTCCCCAGGGAAAGCACTCAGTGATAAAATAAGCACATTCCAAGCTCAGTACCGAGTTCGTTCAATTCCTGAAGGCTTCTTGAGAAATCCAGATTATTCTCTTTCCTGACAGTGGGAATACAGCTACTTTATTTTGATTGTTTTGTCAATCCTTGCTCTATAGGTTGCAAGTGCCTGGGACAAGGCTTTGACACAATATCTAGTGTACCAAAATCTCTGTTGCAGCACAAACAGCAGCAACACCATAATCAGCACAGAATTAAACTTTATAGTTTTAAATTGACAACATATTTCAGCTGTTTTATCCACAAGATGAACTTGTTTTTCCTAGACTTTATCTTCCACTGGTTAAAATGCCTCTAAGATATGGCTCTTGTCCATGTCACATTGACTCAACTGAAAATATTTTTTTAAAATATATTTAAAATATAATTTTAAATGCCCAGATGAGGAAGAACAATAAACCTTTTTCTGCTTAGGAACTGCTGAAAAATAAAGCCAAAAATGCTTTAGAGTAGCTTTTCCAGGCTCTTTAACCAGGAAGGCAAATAATTTTTAGAAGTTTTATCAGATATAGTGGATGCAGCAGATCTTTTCTCCTGTGACATGACCCATGCCATACCTGGTAAAACCCTTCTTAGAACTACTGAAATTGCCTCAAATCCTACTGATGGCTTTTTTTAGAAGTAATATTTTAAGTTGCTTAGGAATGGCTGTTATTTAATTCAACCCAATGGACTGTAATAGTAGCAAATGTAATTGTGGAGTAATAATTGCATTCATAGAACCAAGGAGAAAGAATGTAGGTGCCTGAGCTATTGAGTTTGGTATTAAATAATACTTATTTTCCAATCTTTTGAGTTATGGAATAAACAGACTGATTTGAAAGGCTGTAAATGTAAATTCAGGGCTAAGATTATTGCCTGAGAAATGGGTTCCTTGGCATGCAAGAGGCCTAAGAAAATATTAGTGCATAATTATGTAGCTGACAACTTCTTTATTTTAACTTGGATTTGCCTCACAGAGCCACGAAATTCTCCCTGTCACAGCAAACTGCTGCTATTGCTTTGCAACACCCAGGTGACAAATAAAGAAAGGAAACCTAATAATTCTCATGCAATTAGAAGAGAACACAAAATTCATGACAGCAAAATTACATGTTTACAGCAAAAAAAAAAAAAGAGTACAGATATCACTCTCATGTCCCAAAGTTTACAAGAAACAATCCTGAGGCACACAGCTCTAAAATGCTGTATTGATTGAAAAACAGAAAAGAAACCCCTCTAAACTTTAATAATGCTTTCAATTCCAGATAAAAACCTTAAATAAAAAAAAAAAGAAAAAAAAGAAAGGAATAAAAGCCTGAATTTTTAGAACAAAATAATAATTTTAAAAAAGAGTTTTAAATTACAGACTGCTATACTCTGGTACTGACTACAGCAATTATCAACATCCAGAAAAATTGTGCTATAAATAAAGTGATGTCACTAACACAAAGATTTATGAAATCTCAGTAGGACTCTTGGGACATAATTTGAATGTATTTTTCAAAGAAACTCTCTATGCAACATTCGTTATGATACTATTTCAATATTAAAAAAAAACAACACCAAAATGATTTAGTTTGAGATAATGAAGTTCAAGATACCCGGAATAAATTGCATCAGGAGTTCTTAATTGTGAACCCACTGCAGAGATTGTAAAGAGAGGGTTTGATCAGCAGCCAACAAGAGTCTCCTCCAAATGGGATACAACATGCAGAAAGACTTGTTTTAATGCCAACTCATATTTTATTATAAGAAAATGTATTTGTGAAACACAAATTTTCTGCAAAGCATCCAAACTTCAGGCTTTCCTCAGGGGAAGAGAGTCAGATGGTACCAGACACAGATGCCAAACCATGAAGTTAGACCTGCTCTGCCCTCCCTTCTGAAGAATCAACCAAAGCTGAAACATTTGAGTCTGGTTTTTGACCCACTCTGCCCTGCTGTATCCAGTCAGAGAAGCCACCCATGCTCTCAGGAACATCCTGAGGGCTGAAAAAGAGCCACCAAGAGGGAGGTCCCTGCTGTCCCCTCGCAGTGGTGTGAGACCTGAGTGACCCCTTTGCAATTTGCCTCACCTTCTGTGTTTCATTTGACTCCCCTTTTTCACTAATTACCTGTGTGTTCATTAGTGTTCCTGCTGGCATCTCAGCCAGTTAAGATGACTCACGTGCTGGAGGGCTGTGCTATGCAAGGAGCTTAATCTCTGCTTTCCTTCAGACAGGAGGGAGGCAAAATTCCCACTCCCACACTAACACAGCCCCATATGGTTAATGCCTCCTGCTGGAAACACACCCCAATGGAAGCATTCTTAGAAAAATAAGACTTATGAAAAACACCCCGCTGTGCTATTACAAAAATTTGGTAGAGTTTACCAACATTTACAAATGATTTGTGCCCCTGTGCAGACCCAGTTCTTAAATCTCTCCCAGAAACAGAGTGGCACCAAAGAAAAGCTTGACAGAAATTCCTGTTCCTTTGGAAAGAGTCTCCTCCATTTTACCATCTGTCTTCATCAGGCTTCTCCTGGCCAGAAGCATTTAAAACAATTTCTCTAATAAAGCCCCTTGGGGAAGCCCTGTCTTGGTGTGTGTTTGCCTTTGAAGCAGGTTTGTTGGTGGCACAGAGTGAGCCAAGCTAGCAGATGACACCCAGAGGGAAATTCTGCTCCTTCCCTCAAAGGTCAGCTCAGTGAAGGTAGCAGCATCTTCCTCTGGGCTCATGGCTTGGGTCCTCAGGGGCGTCGCAGTGACAACTTCACTGTCACCATATGCTCCCACCATCTGGGCTGATCCTTCCTGATGGATGGGGCAGAGCACTTTTTTTCCCACTTAAGATTGCTGGCTTAGAGCTGTGCACCTTTTGTAATGGAATTTTCATTACTGGGAAAAATATATTTACAATGACAGCAGAAGGCCCATATTTACTTATCAAACAAATAGATTTGTGGTTGTTCGTGGGACTTTCAGCTGCTTGGGCACCACAGTGTTAAATGCCCAAAGCAGAAGGTAGGGATGTATCTCTGGAAAGTCCAGCCATGAAAGAAAGAAAGAAAGAGAA